>LPNX010642172.1:652294-762197 GCA_001517045.1 Pseudotsuga menziesii | reverse complement strand
AATTTTGTTTTACAGTCCATGTTTAAGGGAGGTTTTTCCCAAGTTGGTTTTGCCTCTTTCCTTGTTTCATATGGACTTGCAGTATGTAAAAGGGTGACTAAGCCTTTGTTGCTAGGCCCTATATTTTGATTTATTACTCATAAATTCAGGCTTAAGGGAGGGTGTTAGAATAATAAACCCATAGTATTTACCCACTTAGACATTAATTCATTTATTTTTGTCTTATTTGCCTAGTCCATGAGTCCCACCATGTGCAAGTTTCTAATTGCCTATCCATAGAGGTCAAACTTGCCATTATTGACTCATGGAGTGCTTGGGAAAGCCTTAGGAATCAAATCTACTTTATTCCTGGCCTCCTAGGCACCCATCTGCTTTTTCTGCTTTATTCCCTGCTTTTTCAGTGTTTTAAGGCACATAGGAAAGCAAGACTAGGTGAGGTGAATTAGCTTTGTTGCCTCTTCCTCCTCCACTATTTCCTCCATGAAAAAGCATGTATGAGCTTCCATTTGACCACTCTTTAGCTTCCCCATGCACCCTTGCTAATTTGTGGGGTCCTTGATAGATTTGGGATCAGCTTTTTACACCTATGGGGGATTTGCCTATTTTGGGTAAGCCTGCTTTATGCTAGATTTGGATGCTTCCTTATGCATTCGATTTGCTCATGTATTCTATATATTCAGCAGCCTATGTTATTACAGGTTTGGCTATTGTACACTCAGTTAATATAATTTTGTGTTACAGCTCCATATTCAGTCTCCATTGTTGATAATTTTGCGTGATCAATTGTTAATTGTTGTGGGTGAAATTAATCTACTGCAGGCCTGAATTTCTACATGATTGGGGAAGAGTTTTACATTGAAAGGATTTGAAGTTGAAGACAAATGGACTCATATATGTAAGTTGAAGAAGGCCATCTATGGCATGAAGAAGCTCCCAAAGCTTGGTATGGAAGGATAGACAGTTTCCTGTCAATTATGGGCTTTACCAAGAGTAAAGCTGATCCTAACCTTTATCTCAAGGTTGTAGAAGATGAACCTGTCATCCTGTTATTATATGTGGATGACTTATTCTTGACAGGGAAGGAGAAACAGATCATGGAAAGCAAGAAGAAACTAGCAGAAGAATTTGAGATGAAAGACCTTGGGTTAATGCACTATTTCCTAGGTCTGGAAATATGACAAAGTTTAGAAGAAATATTTCTCAAACAAGGAAAGTATGTGGTAGAGATATTGAAGATATTCAATATGTTGGAATGAAAATCCATGGCCACACCCATGGAATCCAACCTGAAGCTGTTACCTGATGACTCATCAAAGTTAGTGGATGTGACTCATTATAGACAGATCATTGGGTCATTAATGTACTGAACAAATTCCATACCAGACATTTGTTTTGATGTGAACACCTTAAGTCAATATCTTGTTCAACCAAGATGGGTTCACCCAGTAACTACAAAATATGTGATGAGATATCTGAAAGGGACTATAGACTTTGGTCTATACTATGATGGTAACCATGAGTATAGATTGTATGGCTACATAGATGCAGATTGGGTTGGAAGTATCTCAGAAAGGAAAAGCACATTAGGTAGATGCTTTTGTTTGAGGTCTGCTATGAGTTCATGGTTTATCAGGAAACAATCCAGTGTATCTCGTAGCATGGCTGAAGCAAAATACATAGCAGATTGCTCTGCTAGGTTGTGAAGTCATATGGCTTCAGAAGCTGATATCAGGTCTCTTTGACCTGAAGATGGTACTGTAATGATTCTATGTGATAACCAGATTTGTGATGACAGAGAACCCTGTGTTTCGATTGTAACACATAAATATTTGGTATTTCTACATACGAGATAAGATGTAGATGATTATGTTTCAGTATTCCCATACTAAAGATATAGATGATGTTTCAGTATTTACATACTGTAGATGTAGATGATGATGATTCTGTATTTCTATACTGAAGATGTAGATGATGATGGTTTGAATGATGATGTACTGATGAAGCCTCTGTCTTGGGTAAAGTTTGAACACTTTTGAGACAAGCTTGGTGTTGTTCGAAAAGACCTTCCTCGGAAAGGGGGAGTAGTGATGTTGCAGTGGGATTGTATCATCCCTGGGCACTTTCCCTAAAGTGATCTAGAGACCTCGGTCCTCGATAATGAAGAGGGATTGTATCATCCTAGGACATCTGTCCAAAAGTGATCCGGTGACTTCGGTCCTCGAGAATGAAGAGGGATTGTATCATCCTGGGACATCTATCCAAAATAGATCTAGTGACTTCGGTCTTCGTGAATGTGGTGGGATTGCATCATCCCTGAACTTCGGTTCAAAATGTATCTAGAAGTCTCAACCCCCGTGAAAGTGGTGGATTGCATCATCCCTGAACCTCGGTTCAAAATGTATCCAGAGGTCTTGGCCCCTGTGAAAGTGGTGGATCGCATCATCCCTGAAATTCGGTTCAAAATGTATCCAGAGATCTCAATCCCCGTGAATGTGGTAGGATTGTATCATCCTTGAACTTCGATTCAAAATGGATCCGGTGACTTCGGTACTCGAGAACATGTGTTGATCTCGTAATTCCTAGAGGAAGGATTGTCTGAGTTCCACATATGTGTTGATCCTGTAATTCCGAAAGGAAGGATCATTAGTAACTCCATAAAGACCTAAATCCCATAATTCTGAAAGGAAGGATCATTGAATTGATCCTATAATTCCAATAGGAAGGATTGTCTGAGTTCCACAGATGTGTTGATCCCGTAATTACAATAGGAAGGATTGTCTGAGTTCCACATCTGTGTTGATCCCGTAATTCCTAAAGGAAGGATCGTTAGTAACTCCGTAAAGACCTAAATCCTGTAATTCCAAAAGGAAGGATCATTGAATTGATCCCGTAATTCCAATAGGAAGGATTATCTGAGTTCCATAGATGTGTTGATCCCATAATTCCAATAGGAAGGATTGTCTGAGTTCCACAAATGTGTTGATCTCATAATTTCGAAAGGAAGGATCGTTAGTAACTCCGTAAAGACCTAAATCCCATAATTCCAAAAGGAAGGATCGTTAGTAACTTCGTAAAGACCTAAATATTGTAATTCTAAAAGGAAGGATCATTGTTAACTCTGTAAAGACCTAAATCCTGTAATTCCGAAAGGAAGGATCATGTTGATGTTTTGATGATGTTGATGTTTTTATGATGATGATGTCGTACTGATTGAAAGATCAGAATATGATGATGATGCTGTTGCTGATGATGATGATGTTCTTTGATCGAAAGATTAGAATATGATGATGATGATGTTTCTCTGATCGAAAGATCAGAAGTTGCTAATGATGATGATGTTCTCTGATTGAAATATTAGAATATGATGATGATGCTATTGCTAATGATGATGATGTTCTCTGATCGAAAGATCAGAATATGATGATGATGATATTTCTCTAATCGAAAGATCAGAAGTTGCTGATGATGATGTTCTCTGATTGAAAGATTAGAATACGATGATGATGATGTTTTCTGATCGGAAGATCAGAAGTTGCTTATGATTATGATGTTGATGATGATGATTATGTTTTCTGATCGAAAGATCAGAATGCGATGATGATGATGATGTTTCTGATCGAAAGATCAGAATGTGATGATGATGAGATCCTGATGATGATGATGTCGTATTATCAAAGTATGATGATGATGACGTACTGATCGAAAGATCAGAATATGATGATGATTTGATGTTAGAGTATGATGATGTTCGGTTGATGATGTTTCTGATCGAAAGATCAGAGGCTGATGATAATGATGATTCTGATTGAAATATCAGAATGTGATGATGATGATATTTTGATGCTGATATTTTGATGATGATGATGTTGATTTTTTTATGATGTTTTCATGATGATGTTTCTGATCGAAAGATCAGAGTATGATGATGTTGTTGTTGCTGATTGAAAGGCCAAAGTGCTGAAGAAGATGTTGCTAATCGAAAGGTCAAAGTGTTGAAGATGATGTTGCTAATAGAAAGGTCAAAGTGCTGAAGAAGATGTTGTTGGTCGAAACAGTCAAAGTACTGATGATGTTGAAGACTAAATATTGAATATGAAGACTACATGATGTTGAAAAGCTTCCAATGATTTATAGATGTATCACCCTAATGATGTTGATGATGTCCTCTATCTCTCTCCTACTATTATTGTTGTTGATGTTGTTGTAGAATACCCTTCTCGTTAAGGGGGAGTGTTGAAATATTGTAACTTTGAAGAATATTCTATATGTATATTTTGTGTTCCCTGATGGTCCTACTGGGAGAACCACTTGTATTATTTTGTACCCCGATGCTTCTAATCAGAAGAACTAATAAGAGTCATGAGGTTGTACCCTCTAATTGTAAAGGTGGGTCATTAGCACCCCAGTGTGGTTACTTGAGCCTACATGTGTAACTCGAGCCTACATGATTAAATCGAGCCTACATGTTGAATGAGTTAATTCAAGTGAACGGATGAATATAAATAGAGGTGTGGTGCTCCTCATTTGAGACACACACTCTCACTTGTGTAGAAAATTAGTGGAGAAGAGAAGTAGCTGGAGAAGCAGGAGGATCAGGCTTTGATCTCCTTGTTGGCTTTATCTTTTATCTTTTTGGGGCATCTATATTGAGGAAGCTTTTGCTAGGTTTTTTCCCTTTAGGGTTTTCCCAGGATAAATCTTTGTGTTCCTTTTGTATGGTTGAGCTTGTATATCTTTCAATGATCCTGTTTATATGATTTTGTTATGAAAAATGAAATGAAATACTGATGTATTAGCTAAGCATATGAAAATTTAACACTGGTCGCAAAAATTTGGGCTCCTGTTGGTTGTACTGGTGGCCGGGTTGCAGGTACCTACGTCAGCTGGCCTCCTGCCGGAGGTGGACTTGGTGGCCTCCATGGTGGTTTCTATGGTGCCTTGAGTTTAACTTGTGTATTCTTCATCTTTTTCATGGGATGATTGGGTTCAGGGACATAATACACCTCTACTATCGAGCAAGGTAAAGCTAGTGAAATAGTGGAGTCTTCACTGTCACTAGATATCTCAATATCATGGACTTCAGCTTTAAGGGGGGGTTCTGGTTCACTCAGTGTGCTCAGATCTCTAGTTTCTTGGCTTGGTAAGGCAATGTAATGGTTATAATGATAGAGATAGCTATCTTTTATAGGTGCTTGAACCCCCTAGCTATGAATGGACGAAATTATGGACCATCTCACGGAGCACATGAGCTCGTCCTTCGCCGCCTTTACTCACACACTTAGGTTCCATTATGTACTTTTCAGGGTAGTTCAGGGTAATGCAACGGATGGGACCAAAAATACCACCCCCATTCTCCTCATACTTTCTAAATTAATGCTACTGAACTGTCACTAGCACCGAATATTTTTGGAATTCTCGTGCATTTAATGATCCATCGGTGCCTGCTAGCTATCTGCCACTCCCTGTAAGTTGTCTCTTAGCTGGTTCATTGGCAGTTTTATAGCGCACCATTTTCAGCGAAACTTCCTTTTCCCATGCCAAGTTGCACTAGAGATTCTTCTCACGCTGCTTTCCTTTCTTTAGATCTTTTTTTTTTGCTCCACGCTCTGACCTTATGGGACCGTGCTGTAGTCATCAAGGTATGGTTTTAATTGGATTCCATTGATCATACTTGCAATCAGTGTTCCATCCATTTTATGTAGTTTTACCGCACCTACTTCCGTAATGTGTGCAACCACATATGGGCCTAGCTAGTGCGTTTTGAGCTTACCTGGGTGCTTGAGAAACTTGTTGTCATACATCAGAACAAGCCCACCAACCTTGAACTATTTTGTTCTGATGTGGAGGTCATGCCACACTTTCTGGTGTTGTTTTTCCACATTTTGATGGAAGCCCGCAATGAAGCGTTCTTCCTCCAATTGAATCAGATACGTAAGTATTTTTTCTACAACGTCGGTATCTGTCATCTTTGTTAGCGCAACAATTCACAGGCTCGACACAATGTACTCCATGGGAACAAATTCTTCTTGTCCATAGACTAAATAGAAAGGAGTGTATCTAGTTAGTTGTTTGCATGTTGTCCTATAATCCCATAATACTGCTGAGACTTTCTGGTCCCAGTCATCTCTGCGCACATTACAGACCTTGGTCAAAGCATTCTCCGGTATCTTGTTGAAGGCCTCAAAAGTTCCATTTGCTCGAGGATGGTAGGTTGTTTTCTTTGTGTGCTGGATTTGGAATTCTACAGTCAGTTCAAAAATTAGCTTATTTACAAAATGCATACCTTGGTCACTGATAAGGATCTTTGGGAAACCAAACCTTGTGACTACATTTTCAAAAATAAACTTCGCTGCAGTTGCGGTGGTGTAACCTTTCACAGGTGTCGCTTATTCCCATCTTGTCAAGTAATATGTAACAGTTATAATATAGACCGCACCAGTCCATTTCCCTGGTAGACTAATAGGGCTGACAAAATCCACTACCCATTTATCAAAGGCCTACAGTGTAATTTGTTGCACAAGTGGAATTTCATCACGTTATGATGGTTTCCCTATTCTTTGACACTTATCACAATCATGATAGTATTTCCTTGTATCCATATGTATAGTTTTCCACCAGAGTCCATCTTGAAAAATCTTCCACATTGTTTCCTTCCCCACGTAGTGTCCTCCTGAAACACCCTCATGCACTTCAGCCATTACCCATTTCCTTTCTTGATTGAAGACACATCTACGCAGTATTTCATCTGGTCCCAACTTATACAGTTGTCTCATGATTAACGTGTAGTTTGCAGCCTTGACAACTAGTTGGGTGGTCAATTGCACCCTCTCCTGGTTTTGTTAATACTATACCAAGTGAAATTGATGATGCATAAACATGCACATGGAACTCCTTCATCCAGTATGGAAATATCAATATCAACGTCATGGCCATTTTGTTCTTCAACTTATCCAGAATTTCTTGACAGTCTTTGTTCCATTCGAACTATTAAATTGAGCACATAGATTTGTGGACAAACAGACAACTCACAAGATAGATCACACAATTTACTCAATAATTGAAGAATGAAACAATGCAAAAATGGTTGCAACTGTGAATGCTTTCATTAATAAAAAAGGTAATTAGATGATCAATTACAATGTAATACAATGGATAAATAGCCACATGCAATTTGAATCCACATGAGGAAATTTGAATTGATTAGACTCTAGTTGACTATAGGTAACTAAGACCTTGTCTAAGTCATTATCGGAGGACTTAATAGTTAACTGACCTTGTCTAAATCATTATCGGAGTTCATCGGAGTTCTAAAACACAACTCAAGTGACTAATTTAGTGTTGAATGAGGCTAACTGAATATGGTAGGTGAGAAATGAAACTCTCCTGCATGCAGCCATGCAAACATAGTGCTAACTGAATGTAGAGTACTATAACTGAATGTAACTGACTCCTAACTTAGCTTGACTAGTCACCAACTCAACTCAACTGACCTTGGTTTGTATCGGCACTCCTAGTGGCTCCTAAATTGTAGGGATTGGTCTAGGAGGCTCCTAAAATGATGCGTGCAAGTGAAATCAATGGCAGTAGCCCTCAATTAGTGCTCCCCACACTTTATTAACTTGAACATTTGCCCCAATTAGGCCAAGTGGACCCAATGGTGCTAGTGACTAAAAATAGACTGGATCGACTCCCGATTTAGACATGACTCATGATTTAGACATATGACCAAATTGGACAAGGGAGGATTAATAATCCTAACACCCCGCCTGAATGCTAACTTGGAAAATATGTGGGCCCTGGTAACTAATACCATAGGTCAACCATTTCATCAAGTAAAGTAAAGTAACTGCTTAATACAAGGAGCTGGGGAAAAAACCACATGGGAAAAAAGCCCCCACTATATCTAAGTAGATAGAATATGGATTCAAGTCTGAAAAAATTTGAAATATGTTGCTCCAATATTCATCTCCGTGAGGTAGTGAAGCAGCATGCATAGTGTGTTGTGCACAGGTATTATGGGGCCTGACATGTAGACTTCTCCTTTTTCTCCAAAAATGATGATGGAAGGAAGGAGGAATGTAACCTTTATCTCTTGCTGGATGAAGAGGTGTATGATCATATCTATTCTTTTGAATGTAGTGAGACTAATCCCTTTCCATGTAGCATCTTACAAGGAGTCTATTGCATCTCTCTGAAAGAGGTACGATTACATGGCATAACACAAGGGTCTTTCCTTTCTGAGTATCAGGTGGGTTTCCAGTCATCTTCCTAGCTTCCAGTTTGGAAGTAGGGACTGAATCTAGATCTGAATCACCCTGAATCTCAATCTCATAAACTAATAAACATGGATCTTCCATACTAGTAGAAGCTGCTAAAGAAGTAGATGAAATGATTTCACCTTCCCTTACAAGTGATTGTTGAGAGTGCACTAGTTCTAAAAGAGGCATGAAATGTGAGAACTCATATGCTTTTGAGGCATGATTTGCAACACCCTTTGCTATGATGTTCCTAGTAGAGATATATGTGATATCCACTGAGTTAGGACCAAAGATCACTTTCTTTGGAGAGCTAGTATGGGTCATCTGGTAGACAAATAACATGTTTGAATCTAGGGAGGGAACAAATAGCACATCTTTTAATCTTCCATGTTCAATCTTGATAGATCCTTTCCCTTTTGTTTGGACATTACTGTTATTTCCCATTTGAATACTAAGACCATCAAAGGACTGAAAATAAGAGAATGATTCTATGGATGCAGCCATATGATTGGAAGCTCTAGAATCAATGAGGAATACATGTGATGATGAGTAGCTAGCCTTCAGTGCATAGCCTTTCCTTTGGTATTATTCATCTTCTTCTTCAGATTCATCCTTACTTGTACTAGAAAGTGCAGCAATGTTATGTTTCTTCAAAAGAAGAGCCATTTCATCAATTTGTCTTCTCAAACAGGAGCTTTCTGAATGAAATCCCCTTCCATAGTAAGAACAAAGGACCTTGACTTTGCCATTCTCCTTTCTTCTCTTTGAACCTGAAGGCTCATTTGACCACTCTTTCTTCACAGGATACTTATCTCTTTGCTTCCCTTTTTCATTCGCTGCCTTACCTCCTCTTGCAACCAGAGATTGATATTTGGGAGATCGAATGATCCCCATTTGGATCAACTTATCATTCTCAGAAGTGAGAGATTGGATGAAAGCATCAAGAGTGAGCATCTTCCAATTTGGAGTGGTGAGCCTTACTATTTGGAATATTGTTACAAAGAATGAGTAGCCTACATATTGTGAGAATGGCAAGGATGAGCTGATCTTCATCCTTTACCACTTTGCATTGCTTCAATTGGTATATCAAGTTCTTGAATTTTGTGAAGAATTCATTCAGTGATTTGAAGCTACATAGATTAAGAGAGATCAACTCATTTTCTAGCTGATGGACCCTCATCTCATCCTACTTATCAAATAATGAGGAAATCTTGTCCCAAATCTCCTTGGGAGTCTTCAATCCTTGGATGTGGAATTGAAGATCTCGAGAGACTGAGGAGGATAAGTATCCATGAGCTTCATCAAGCCTATTCAATTACATTTCTTTGTCATGATTTAGAATTGGCACTCCCTTTGTTTCTTCTGTGAATCTGATAAGCTTCTTGGTACTAAGCAATACCTCCATGTCATCCTTCCACTGGTGATAGTTGAAGGAGTGAGAGGCTCTACTGGATGGGCCATTTTGAATGTAGTAAGGAGGACTAGGCTATTGTAGCAAATGCAGTGAGAAGAAAGTGATGCTTGTAGAGAATGTTGTGAGAAGAGATGATAACATGTCACACAATCAAACATACAAAATAAGGTCGACAGTATGCAATTTTGGAATTTCCTTCACACCCAGCATAGTTGATCAAGCAAGCTTGATCAACAATTTCCTAACTTGGGATATTAAGTGGTAAATTCTTCGCTTTTGGTGTAGTACTAGAAGGAGCAATTTTGCTCAAAACAATGATCCAGCTAGATATCTGAGGAGGAGAGGTTCCTTGTCTGCTGAGGCTCTGATACCATATTAAATTGAGCACATAGATCTATGGACAAACACACAACTCACAAGATAGATCACACAATTTACTCAATAATTGAAGAATGAAACAATGCAAAAACGGCTACAACTGTGAATGCTTTCATTAATCAAAAGGGTAATTAGATGATCAATTACAATGTTATACAATGGATAAATAGCCACATGCAATTAGAATCCACATGAGGAAATCCGAATTGTTTAGAATCTACTTGACTGTAGGTAACTAAGACCTTGTCTAAATCATTATCGAAGGACTCAATAGTTAGCAGACCTTGTCTAAATCATTATCAAAGTTCATTAGAGTTCTAAAACACAACTCAAGTGTCTAATTCAGTGTTGACTGAGGATAACTGATTATGGTAGGTGAGAAATGTGCCTCTCCTACATGTAGCCATGCAAACCTAGTGCTAACCAAATGTAGAGGACTAGAACTAAATGTAACTAACTCTTAACTTATCTTGACTAGTCACCAACTCAACTCAACTAATATTGGTTGGTATTGGCACTCCTAGTGGCTCCTAAATTGTAGGGATTGGTCTAGGAGGCTCCTAAACTTATGCATGCAAGTGCAATCCGTGGCAGTAGGCCTCAATTAGTGTTCCCAACACTTTATTAATTGAAACGCATGCCCCAATTAGGGCAAGTGGACCCAATGGTGCTAGTGACTAAAAATAGACTAGATCGACTCCCGATTTAGACATGACTCCTGATTTAGACATATGATAAAATTGGACAAGGGAGGATTAGTAATCCTAAAACCCCTCTTGAATACTAACTTGGAAAATCTATGGGCCCTAGTAACTAATNCCCCCCCCCCCCCCCCTCTATCTAAGCAGATAGAATCTTGATTCAAGTTTGAAAAACTTGGAAATATGTTGCTGCAATATTCATCTTTGTGATGAAGCGAAGCAGCATGCATGGTGTGTTGTGCACAGGTATTATGGGGCCTGGCATGTAGACTTCTCCTTTTTCTCCAAAAATGATGATGGAAGGAAGGAGGAATGTAACCTTTGTATCTTGCTGGATGAAGAGGTGTATGATCATATCTATTCTTCTAAATGTAGTGAGACTAATCCCTTGCCATGTATCATCTTACAGGGAGTCTATTTCATCTCTCTGAAGGAGGTAAGATTGCATGGAATAGCACAAGGGTCTTTCCTTTTTGAGTGTCAGGTGGGTTTCCAGACATCTTCCTAGCTGGGAGTTTGAAAGTAGAGACTGAATCTAGATCTGAATCACCCTGAATCTCAATCTCATAAACTGATAAATATAGATTTTCAATACTAGTAGAAGATGCAAAATAAGTAGATGAAATGATTTTACCTTCCCTTGCAAGTGGTTGTTGAGAGTGCACTAGTTCTGAAGGAGGCATGAAATGTGAGAACTCATATGCTTTTGAGGCATGATTTGAAACACCCTTCTCTATTATTTTCCTAGTAGAGATTTCTGTGATCTCCATTGAGTCAGGACCAAATATCACTCACTTTGGAGAGCCAGTATGGGTCATTTGGTAGAGAGATAACATGTTTGAAGCTAGGGAGGAAACAAATAGCACATCATTGAATATTCCATGTTCAAGCTTGATAGAGCCCTTCCCTTTTGTTTGGAATTTACTATTATTGCCTCTATACCTTTGCATCACAGTTGTGACCTCATAATTGAACCTTACTTATAGTAGATTTCTACACTGTGGCCATTCAGTTATCGATATTTTGTGCGTACCCCACCATCGTGCGGGTGTATCTTTTAGTGCAAATTCCAGTGTAGGTAGTCACTGTGGCTCTGTTACTAATTCTTCAAACTTGGTCAAGAACGTTTCCAAGTTAGAAAAGTATTCATATGTAGGCAGCGACCATGACTAAGTTTCCACTCGTCGAACAAACTTAGTTATCCAGGCACATCTCCTCGTAGATACTTCATGCAATTGGTTCTTCCAGTTCTCAAGTTCCTCCCCTGAGTCTAATGTACATGAACTCACACATCTCCATCTCATGTTACCATCCACAGTAGGATTGATGTAATCCTCCTTAAGGGCAGTGACATTATAGATGTTGTCGAGGTGATCACCTTGTCCTTCACTAAACACTAGTTCAACGTATCTCTGTCCTTCCACTGGATCGAGGGGCGTAACTACCCTCATCTCATCATATTCAAACGATAGGGTCCTTCTTTTGAAGTTTATGATAGTTTGTTTTTCCATTGCCCAATCAATCCCTAGCAATGTGGGGTATGGGTTAGTATCATCTACTATATTGATGACCTCGAAGTCCGCAAAAGTGTGCAATCCTTCAATATCCACTTGGACTTGACTTAGCCTACCAACATGAAAGACCTTTTCCTAATTAGCAAGACTTAATTGAAGGGGGGACCATTATAGGGGTGGCTTTCCCATTATCTCCCATGTCTGATGTGTTAAAATGTTAACATCGGATCCCAAATCAAGGATGATATAGTCCATGTCATAATCACCAAGTTGCACGGATATCCTGAGTTCGCGTGCCATTTTGAAATTTGTCTTGACACTGTTCACCATCTTTGCTGGTGGGTCTTCCTCTGAAAGTGTTTCAATAAGCGCTTCCAACTCTGCAAGTGCATCCTTATCCTGGATTAGCGCCAAACAACTTGAAAGGAATGGTTTGAGTTTACTAACCTTATCTGCACTCTTCTTCATAGTCTATTGTTCGAATATCTTTTGGAATCTCTCAAAAATATCTTTTACTTGGCCTAAGGTAGATGATTGTTCCATTCCTATGAACTCTGGGCATACATCCATGAATATATGCTTCTACTCTTGAACATCAAGTGGTGATTTCTTCTTAATGGCAAGTCGCACCTATGGTTTCGCTTGTGTTATAGGTTCTGTCTACGTAGCTTGATCTGCACTCGTTGCAACACCTCCCCTTGTTACCACTGCTACATTTGGTTTGCGTGGTTCTACGACTATCATTTGTATGTTGGCATTAGCATTCAGGTTGGGAGCATTTGGCACAGGATTTGGTACCGGGTTAGCTGCTCCAACTGTCTGGGATTTCCATCAAGAGATAAGTTGCAGACATTGCTCCAAATTGTGATCTTGTTTGCAATATGAGAAAGTATTTGCAGGTTCATGGAAGTCTCTAGCATAGTGGCCCTACACTCCATAATTATAGCAAACCACTAGCCCTCTTCCTTATCCAAATCCTCCTCCTCCTTGGCCCCTGTAATTTCCACCACCCCTCAATTGAGGTTGAGGTGGTTGTGGAAGTTATTGCGGTTGCACATACTACTGTTGATATGGGTTATATGGGATCGTATTATGAAATTGTGGTGCCCTCTGAAACTGCTTCATAGGATGAAACTGAGGCATAGCCTAAAACTGAGGTGTAGCCTAGAACTGAGGCACAACCTATTCAATATTTATTTGCTCCTCAGTCTTCATTAGATATGAATCTATTGTTTTCTCTCTCATGAGTTGGTAGGCCCTACAATATTTTTTATCATGGCCTAAATATTTACAAAATTTACAATACAGACTAGTTGTGGTACATACCATCCTCTGCAGGAACATACAGTCTATGTCATGGTGTCCTCTTATCTAACAAATGTTGCACCAGAGGTAGCCCCTGGGTACTCAACGGGTTTGGCACACCGGATGAGATGTAGTTCATGTAGGCTGGGAAGTCATCTTTGGTATGTCCATTGGTCTAGCATCACGTACACTAGAGGTATTCCTGCACCTCTTTTCCTCTTTTTATGTCTTGGAGCTGAATAGTCAGATTAGCTAGTTGCGACTGAATCTATATCATTCCTGTAACGCCATCTCCAATAGGTGAAGCCTCTAGATTCATGGATAATTCCAGTTCCTCCATTTGTGTTGCAATATTTTTTTGCATGATTTGTCCTCTAATGTGTGGTAGCAACACAACAATAAACCACTCCTTATGTTGCATGTCCAACATCTAGAAGCTTACTTTGGCCTTCAACATCTTGAACCACTAACCAAAGTCCCATACTATATCTACTAGATCTTGCTTAATCTCCTTGATCTTGGTTATACATTGGGACTCAAATTGTGGATTTCTGAATTTCAAGATCATTGCACTTCATATCTCCTCAAGAGTCTTCTGCAGTGTTCCGATTGGCATGGCAGAAAAATTCATGAACCAATCCAGTGCATGACCCCTCAAGTTTGTGATCATCTGTGCCTTCCTTATATCTGCATTATGGACTAAACACACCATCCAAACAACTTCACAGAGGAACCAATGGTTTTTTGGGTATTCTGTTCCATTCCCGTTGAATGTGGGTAATCTAACATTTGTTCTCACCATTAGGGTGGCCATGGGGTTGTTCACTAGACTCCCTGGATTTACTGGATTTACTAGGATTGCTGATGGGCTTCCTTACGCACCCGTCTTGACACTAGGACTACTAGGGTTTGTAAATGGTTCAGTTGAGGAACTTCTAGGTCTCCCTTCAGGGGATCTTCCTAGAATTTCGTAGTCACATCCTATCCTTGGCGACTCTGCAAACTCTTTCGACTCTGCTTTCTCAGAAATTAGACTATACTCCTCCTCTTCATTGTAGGATCCTTCGTCTAGGTGTGACTCACATCCATATTCACCCTCCATGGGTAGGCTATAAGCCCTCCTTCCTCCTGCTACCTTCCTCCTCTTTCTTGACTGGAACCTCCTTCTGCTTCTTAAGAATCTAGCATCCAACTCATCTTGTGAGATTCCTTGGAACATTTCTTCTTACTACCTTCCATATTACTCCTAAATTTTCCACAACATATCCCCTTCACAGACTGCGTGACTCAATCATTGAATTGTAAGATACCCTTTTCATAAAGGATCATTTTAATTCATAGGTTTATAGACATAAGGTACCTTCCCTGAGGTCCTTGGAAAAAAATGTCTCTCTTCTTCGCTATACGAGGTTATCGCTTCAACAATGAACTCCATAACATATCCTTCTAATATTCTATCAATCCAAAAATCAACAGTTTTGGAAATAGGATTACTTACTTGTTCTACTTCTTGTGTCAACAGGTCGATCCATTCAACTACTCCTCTTCCCTGGAAGTTAGTCTGTTGGGATGCTAATCCTGACAGACATTTTTGTAATATAAAGAAAACTACGTGATTTTTTTTATGGATATTTGAATACAGATATCGCTGCAACCAGTTTTCAAGGCTCAGCCATGAACCTTCACTTTCTTTTTGTGCGAATATCAACATCTTTGAATCCATCCACTCCTCGACTTCACTCTTAGTTGGGTGCCACAACATAGTCCCTCATTTGATCAATAAGGTCTAGTAATGGAACCATTTGTTGGACACTTTTCCTAACTCACGTGACCTAGGTTCTGCATAGCCCATAAACCCAACAAATACCTAAGATGCCAGCTCGACAGAGAAATCCTTGTCGTTAACACCTGTGAAGAAAGTGCAATATCACCTGAGATATCTCTTTGATGGGTAATCGCCAGAACCATGTTTCTGTGATTATTGAGGGATTATAGTCCCTTAGTGCGCAGCCAAGGAGCTCAACCAAGTCACGAGGATGGATTCATCCCCGCCGAACTGTAGTGCACACCGCGCATATATTTTACTAACTACTAACAGTGACAGATTCAGCCTTAGTACTTTAAACATGATGGAATGTAAAAGAAAGCTAACATAAATGCATGCAATAACATTTTCACAGTAAACATAACCTAACACTCAGAAGCAGTGCATAGTAACCTATTCATGCATTTAAGCTCTTATTAACAGTGCAACATTCATTCAATCATAACAGGACTTGCATCATAAGCATAAACAAACATAATCATAGACATTTAGAGCACCAATCACCCATTCAAACACAAGAACTAATGTGGACACCCATATAGGAAAAACCACCAAGGTGCTCTTCATTTGGCATGAGAAAAGGATATAGCACCTTGCAGTCTGGAGGATGCATACTGATCTTATGATATGTATTTATGACTTAGACTTCTGGTTCTCATGCTCTCTGTCTTATTTCTCCTAATCTACCTCTACCATCTACTAATCTGCACACGGCCTGGATCGACCTCTCTAGCAGAGCTTCTCTTCTACTGTACTAACTCTAGCTGCATCTTTCAGATTCTGACTAGTCCACTACTCAGATCTCTCATCTTCACCCGTTATCTCAGAGATATTCCCTCTTTTAACCCTTCCAAAGAAACTAAGACTAAATAATAACCCTTACCAACTATTGTAAATCCAACTATCACTAACCCTCTCACCATTGAATTCCTCCTATTTATACTATTTTACATGATCATGCATGGTCTACTGCATATAGGAAGTCTATTAATTGTCACCGTCGGACACCCCTCAGGCTATAGCTGTGGTGATCATGGCTTGAAACAAGGCACTAATGGCCTTAATTATAGCATGCTTTCACTCATGTGGCATCTGCTGACTTAAGCTGACTTCAGCACCCATGATCACCCTATCACTTTTAGCCATTTTTCTTCACTTGTGCTACCATTTTACCCTATAGCGTCTTCCTTTCATACAATTTCCCTTTTCTATGCTGGTGACATCTCTTGTTCTTATTACTTCTTTCGTGTAGCTTCCTTCTTCCATGTAGTTTCCATTATTCACATAGGTTTCCTTGCTTGTGATTACGTTGCGTTCTGACTCTTTCTTGTTTCCTCCTTTTTGCGCTTATTTCCTGCGTGCTTTTCCTAGGCCCAACAGATCTCCACAACTTCTAGGGGACATCTTCAAACTTTGTTGTAACTCATTTGTTCTAGATCTAAACCATTTATACTAGAGGAACAACTCTTGTCCACAAGAGGTGCAATATTCCTAGCAACATGTACCTAGCTACTGCTGCAAAGGTTTCTTCATAGTCGATTCCTTCCATCTGGTAGAATCTGCAAGCTACGAATATTTCCTTGTACTTTTATATACTACCATCTGCTGAGTGTTTTGTTTTGAAGATCCATTTTGAGGATGCCACTGACTGATCTTTTGGTGTTGGTACTATTTCCCATACATCATTCTTTATAATGGATTGGTATTCCTCAACCATTGCATCAACCCATTATTTCTTATTTGTTTCTTCTTCAAAGCATGTTGGTTCTTTATCAATGAGATCACACATCAAAGCTACATAACTAGGGTATGGATTTGGATTCTTTCTTTCTCTTATGGTTCCTTCTGGGACACCATGCCTTTTTTCTTCTTCGATTAATTCACAAGCTCAGGAAGGTCTTCTCTTTCGTGAGATCATTTCACTAGGAAATTATTCAGGTCTCTGAGGTTCTATCATGTCATGATCCTTAGGCATGTGATCTTCTTCTTCGTTCCTAGCTGGTTTAGGACCTTCTGTGGCTCTAGGAGTTCATGCTCCTCTTCATATTCCTTGTCTTTCTTTTCTTTTATGAAGTTTATATCTTTGTCAAATGTGACATCTCTGTTTAATTCAATTTAATGATATCCATGGATATAGATTCGATAATATTTTGATTTATTACTATATCCTACAAACATGCCCTTCTTTCTTGAAGGGTATAACTTTGATATTTTCTCCTTGGGAATGTGTATGTATACCACACAACCAAATATATTTAGGTGACTTACTTCAGGATTTTCTCTAGTAAACATATCTTCTGGAGTTTTTTGTTCCCAAGGGTACCGTGGGAGATTATATTATGTACATATAATGTTTTTCTTGATGCTTCTTCTAATATATACATAGGTGTATCTTGATCATGTATCGTAGATTTCATAGCTTCCATGATAGGCCTATTATTTATTTATTCCACACCATTTTGTTGTGGATTATCGGAATGATAAGATACCTCTTAATCCCATCTTATTTGTAGTACTCATTGAATTCAATTGATGTGAATTATCCTCCATTATCTGATCTTAATATCTTGATTCTCTTTTCAAACAGGTTTTCTACCAGGGACTTAAACTCTTTGAATCTTTAAAAAACTTCATTTTCTTTTACAAAATATATCCAAGTTTTGTAGGAGTAGTCATCAATAAAGGAATCATAGTAAATATACCTGCTTAATGAAGTAATTTGCATTGGCCCGCATATATCTGAATGAATAATATCTAAGATCCCTTTTTATTTGTTGTCACTGTTTGGATAAGGGTTCTTAGTATTATTTCCTTTTGCACATCCTTTTCACACTCCTTCATGATCTATATGAATCTCTAGTAAACCAGTTACAACCTTGATCACAATTGCAAATTCTTTGTAATGTATATGATCAAGTATTTTGTTTGATAGATCACATGGTATTATGGTACTAGTCATCAATGTTGAATCTCAATGTCCCTTCGTCCTTCTTCAACTCCAATTACTATTACAACATCTATAATTTTTTCCTTTTTTCCACATGAGGACTCCTCCATTTGAAAAAGAAACTCTGAACCCTTTCTTATCAAAGGCCGATATAGAAAGAAGGTTCTTCTTTAGTCCTGGGACATACATGACATCCTTCATCTTCATGGACTTTCCAGAGTCCAACTTGTAGGAGGCTTCTCCCATTCTTGATGGGATATTAGTAATCATCTCCAAGCATTACTTTGTGTGAGAACTCATTTTGTACAAGAGATGAGAGTGAGTCCTTGTATCCTGTCATGTGCTTAGAGGCACCACTATATACTATCCAAGTATCATTTCCTAGTGAGAATGATCCTACGAGTACAAATATCAAGACATTCTTCACATGAATCTTCATTTTCCTTAGTTCTTTCCTCATCTTCTTGATCATTTTCTTCAGTAGCATGGGACTAAAATATCTTTTTCTTCTTGACTCATTCTCCTTTCATGGGACAATTTATAGAAATGTGTCCCATCTTATGACAAGTGAGGCATTCATAATATGAGAAGTATTTATTGGGATTCTTAAACCCTTGAGTCCTTTTGGGAGGATGGTCATAACTATTTCTCTTGTTCTTTCCTTTGGTATGGACTTCCAAATATTGATCCTCATTTTCATTTAGCTTCTCTTCTCTAGATACTATTCTTTCTTCTTATTGCACACATTTTCCCATAATTTTCGGAACTTGGTTAGTCTTCTTCTTGAACAGATTCCTATGATAAAGAATTCTCAATATCTTAGAAGACCAGTCAAGGTGCTCATTACAATTTCTTCTTCTTGAACCATATCACCAATGGATTCAAACTGCTCCTTGATTTGAGCTACTCTTGTAAAATATGATTGCATGGTTTTTGAATTTTAAGCCTTTATAGTTTTGAAGTGATTCCTCAAGGTCATCTTCATATTGATGTTTCTACCTTCAAATAGGTCAAATAGAGAATCAAACATTTTGTTTTATCTGTTCCTTGAGTATACTTGAGGAATCAAGTGATGTTTGATGGAGTCACCTATGATCCTCTTAGCCTTAATCATATCCTTCTTTTATTTGGACTTAGCTTCAACTTCTTGTGGTTCTACAACTTCCTCCTTTATAAATCCTTCTATATCATTTTCTTCTAGGATGAGCATGATCTGATATTTCCATGCTCTGAATTTTTCAACACCTTCAAGATTCTCATATATCTTGGTACTCTTTGTCATCTTTTAACAGAATGAGAACTTCAAATGGAGTTAGGAGTAATACTTACTTGATAAATACAACTTCTAGCTAACCTCCTTTAGGATGAATTAGGGTTTGATGTAAAAACCCTAATTTTCTAGTTGGGATCACTAGTAGTACTGAGTGATGAAAAATATGCACCTCCTTGGGGTGAGCTAGACTATATATTTCTTTTTCTGATATTGAAGATGGAGTCTTAGGAAAACTAAATCCCTAGTTCTTTCTGGAAACAGTATTTGGTCCAAAACTGAAACTTCTTAGAATTCAATTTTGTTTCCACATAAATATGTGCCCTTCTAGGGCTAGTTGAGTGAGCCTTATTTTTTGGTTGATTTGTTGAGGGATTTTCTAAAGTAACAAGCCCTAGATGTGCAGTGTCTCCTTTCAGGGTGGATCTGATACCATGTTAAGTTTTCTTAATTTATTAGATGATATATTAAAGCAATTTTCACTAGTAGGATCACTGAAAGTACGACAAGCACAAAAACACAAAAAACACAAAGATTTTCCCTAGGGAAACCATAAAGGAGAAAACCCAGCGAAACTACCTCAGTATAGAACTCAACCAGAGCAATATGAAACCCAAACAACTGCTTCTCTCTTCTTTCTAGCACACTTGTTCTTCTTTCTCTTGCAAAATTGCTTGAGTGAGTGTGTACAAATGAAGTGGAGTGCCTACCTATTTATATTTTTCACTTGAATTGTCCTAAGACCTAACAGGGCTGACTTGTCTAAATAGCACGGCCGACTTGTCTAAAAAGACACCAAAAATAACATTTATTATAATGACACTTGGGTACTATTGACCTAGCTTACATCCATAGGTTTACATTGATTCTTTCAATGAATATTACATGAGCAAACTCATCTCCTGATGGAGGAATACAATCAATACATTTGGAGTATCTTCTGAAGTTACAATAATTTAAGAGTTTTGATTGACATATCAATGAAACTTAGAGTTGTAGAGAACATTCATTTGGGCCAAAATTGTTCTTCATCATAATTTGAGTCTTACATGACCATTTTTAGGGAATTTAGAGATGTTTTCACTTGGATGTATGAAGAAAAGCCAAGGATAGATCCTTCGATCGTCATTCATAAGATCAAGGCATACCCTACACCAAGTTGATCTGTCAAAAGTCACATCAAGTACATCCACATAAAGTAACGACCATCAAGGAATAATTTGATAAAATTATTAGGGATGGGTTCATTTACCCTATACTGTTGATGGAATGGGTTTCTAATATTGTTCACGTGACCAAAAAACAAGGAATGATTAGGGTTTGTATCAATTTTTGAGACCTTAATAGGGCTTGTCCCAAGGACAATTTCCTTACTTCTTATTGATCAAAGCATCTATTATTGTTCTGAGAGCATCATATTTTCATTCATGGATGGATTTTTCAGCTATAATAAGATAGAGATACTCCCTTTTGATCAGCATAAGAGAAGTTTAATTTTCCCATGGGGGACCTTTTCCTACATAAAGTTTCCTTTTGGCCTAAAAAATGTTGGTGCTACCTTTCAATGTGCCATTTATTATGCTTTCCATGACATTAAAATTTTTGTGGAACGTACCTTGATTACCTATATCCCCATTTGCAGCATAGAGAGCATCATGTTGACCATATAAGAACCATTTTTCTCATATATCGCCACTACCACATTCAGTCGAATCCACCAAAATTTGTTTTTTCTTGAAACCAGAACATTGCTTGGATTCGTCGTTTCCAAGGATGGAATCCATATTGAACTTTTGAATATTGAATCCATATTGGCCCTACCACCGCCTACCAATGTTACTGAATTTGAAAATTTTCAAGGGAAGGAAAATTTTCAGTGTCATTTTCTCTGTAACTATGTTGAAAAGACACATTGTTTCATGTGTTTGTTAAAAAAGGACATACCCTTTATTTGGGATGACCTCATACAACATGCATTTGACACTCTCAAACATACTATCAAGCATGCACCTGTGTTGCAATTACCCTATTACACTAGGGATTACTCCTTGTATGTGGTTGCATTGTTAACTACCATTGGCATGATACTAGTTCAAACATATGAACATGACTCAAAACATGTGGTTTATTACCTATGTAAGAGTCTCCTTGGCTCTATAACACATTATTCACATGTTGAGAAGTTGGCTTCGGCCATGATCATTATGGTCCATAAATGATGTCATTACATATTGCTCCAAGCAACTACTGTGTACACAAATTCTAACCCTGTGTATTATAACTTGACTCGTCAGGTACTTGGGGGAAAATACTCTCACTGGATTATTATTCTCTGGGAATTTGAGTTAGAATTTGCAAAATCCAGTTCAAATAAGCCCCTTATCTTCATGGAATTTATGTGTGACCTTCCTCATATTAATAAGGATACGCAACCCTTGGATTCATTACCCGATAAATCCTTTTTCCTCATAAGTATGTTTAATCCCTGGTATGGATATTTGATTTTATATATCTAGACTGAATGTTTTTAGCTAAGTGCTTCTTGAGATGAACATCATTGTATTCGTCATTACACCAAGTACTATCTTATCTTCAATGATAGGGCATTTTGTAACTCGTGAAGAGGCTGAAATAGTTTTGAATGACTGTCACTCTAGAGCCTGTGGAGTTCATCTTTCTGGGATGGTTACTGCCCAAAAAAGTTTACAAAATGGGTAATTTTGTCCCTCGATATTCAAATATTGTATGGATTCCATGAAAAAATTCCCACCCTACCATCTTTTTCAACCTAAAAAGCGCACCCACCCAGTTCCTTTACATCCCATCATCGTTGTCAGCCCTTTCACAAAATTGGGCATCGATTTCATGCATTGTAAGCCTACCTCAACCGAGGGCCATAGTTACATCATTGTAGCCATGGACTACTTTACAAAATTATATAATGCTATGACTACATATGCAAAAGATGGAATATGTGTCGCTTTATTTCTTTTCAATCACATAATCCCTAGGTTCAGAGTACCTCAATCCATTGTGACTGATCATGGTGTGCACTTTAAAAATTGGATGATGTTGGAACTAAGTTCCAAACTATTTTTTCACCATGATAAATCCACACCCTACTACCCCCAGGCCAATGGATAGGTTGAATCCATCCACAAAGTGTTGAAAACTATGCTCCAACAGATGGTAGGACAAGTTAAGTCCAGTTTGCATTTACAATTGTTTTTCACATTATGGGATTATAGGACTATCATTAAGACATCTATTGGATGCACACCATTTCACTTGGTGTATGGGATGTAGGCTACTCTCTTGATTGAATGTGAGATTCCTTCTCTAAAAGTTGTCGTGTAACTTCTACCCAACACCACCCTAGAGGAATAACGGTTCTTGTACTTGTACAAGATCGATGAGACTCGTCTAGATGCCACCTTAGCAAATGAGTTACATAAAAGATGAATAAAATATCAGTATGAACAATCCATTCAACATTTCCTCTTCAAAGAAGGTTACCTAGTCCTGACATATGACCAAAACACGATAATTTGGGAGGTGGAAAATTGGAATCCATGTGGCATGGGCCTTACATTGTCATTTTAATCTTAGAGAAGGGAGCTTATGATATAATAGACTATGATTGAATACCTTTGGGAGAGAATCGAAATAGGATTTACCTCAAGAGGTATTATTCCTAGGTCATCTATCATAGATACCTTGTACATATTGTTTATAGAGGGTGATGTGTGTAGTCTGGATTGTGATTTTGTTGTGAATGTAGGATTTGTCTTAGGTAAGCCCAGTTATATAGTGTTGTGTTTAAATGAAAAAATAACCGCTTACTATGGTTTTGCGGATGGTGCTATAAATTACACCTTGAATCTCACATCAGTTTCTTGGGTACTATATTCACCTACCGATTATATGGTAAGATCAGGAAGAGCTTGTTTTTGTCCCACTATGAACAATCTTGCAGAGCACCATGCAATGATTGGGTTGTTAACTGAAGCTTTAACAAGTGATGTGAGTCATATTAGGGTTTATTTAGAGTCAGAGTTAGTTTTACATAAATTGAAATAGCTCTATCCCATATGTAACCCCTTACTTCTTCGTATGTTCCAGAGGGTTCAGCTCATAGAGAGGTCTTTTGACTGTGTTTCCTACCATCACATTCCAAGAAATTTGAATGCAATAGTTGATTCATTGGCGAATTATGTTTTGGATTGGTACCTAGATCATGTTTGATGTTCATTTTTAATTTTTATCACATGTAAAAAGATCACATAAACACATACCAGTATCCATTCATGCACATAACACATCACATACACACACATTTCTGTAAATATTTTTTTTGTATATATATAAATGATATTGAGACAAAAAATGCGTTCATAAGATTTCAGTGTACCCAAAATATGAAACCATCAAGTTTCTAATAGACCAAGAGGTCAAAATATGAAGCTTCAAAGCTTTCGATATATATACAATACACAAATAGGAGTCACTCTAGACTAATCCTCATGCTCATGATAACACATAGAAACACGAGCCACTATGCTGAGTAGCCTCCCAAAATGCCCTAATACTCCTACAATATGGTGATGATAATGCCTTTGAAGGTCATCAAAAGAAATTCCAGGAACACCATCAGTCAGCCTATGGAGGTTGTCTTTAATCTCTTGAAGCTCATCCTCTCCCTCTACATTCCTAATGGCTATATCTATAATCATCCGTCACCTCTCAACAGGAAAACAATCCCACAGGTCTGGATGGAAAAATGTCTAAAAAATAGTATGTTATTTCTTAGTATCACCAAAATACAAAAAAATGAGATATAATATAAAAAAAACACACAATGAAATAGTATCTTTCTTACCTCGCTCATCCCACTGGTCATCCTCAAGTAATGCAAGATCAGGTTCATCCTTGAAGTCAATACCTGCATACATGTAGTCCCCTACCATCAACAGTTCCCCTTGCAGCCAACAAAAGAGGACCGAACCATAAGTCATGGTGGTCCCTCCACCACCTCCATGATGGGCCATGGACCCAACCCACCTCAATATCTATGGATCCTTGATATCCAACATGTTGATAGAAACCTAGCGATGTAATAGAGGCACCCTCTCTAGGAAGAATGATACTAGTACCGCCCCATAGCCAAATTTCTTTAGCTCACCTAGTCAACACTTCGTGAGTTGATCTTTGAGGATTATTAATAGCCCCTCACTCTAGTTGAAGATAGTTAGAGCCATGCACTACAATGCATAAAACATATGTGCTCAGGTAGTCTGATGAGCAACTCTACTTCCCACTACCTTCTCTATGGTTAAGTCTATAGTACTCAATGGCCGATCTACAATATGTTTTATCTGAAACTTGACCCCTAGGGACCTTGTTCCGACTACACAATACTCATGAATAAGTTCTTCGATAGACATGTCCACTCCTCTTGGACTTGTGAGTGATACCTAACTTCCTATCCTAGATATTTTAGTCAGAAAGTAGATGTCCTCAACATCAAATGCTAGAATGTGGGTCCTATTAGCACTTGTGATAAAATTTGAATATTTTTACAGAGGTGTTAGCATTATTTTGGGGATAAGTAGTTGGCAAGGGATTATGCCAGTGAAAGGAGGAATAAGCTCTGAAAATTTATTATCATAGGACCTTGAAAGACTTTAATGGGGTTCTCCAAGTATTTTGAGCAATCATTTCTAAGTTGGAGATGATTATAATTCAAAATTGTTATAGTTTTGAACCTTGCAAATGTGTGTAAGTGAGACAGTCCGTTCCAGGTTATATAGTGACAAGAATGAAGGGTTTAAATGCATAACGGAGAATATCAATGACTATTAATAATTTTTCCAAGGTAATATGTACAGGTTTGAGAAATTTTGGTAAAGGAGGAGACAGGTTAACTTGCAGGAAAAGTTAACCATTGGATGAACCGATGAAGATATATCTGTGGTCCTAAAAAATTTCATTGTATTAACATGGCAAGGAGGAATAAATTTCTCAAATATGTGAAATAGATGGGATCCCATACATTCCAACAGTGTAGATCTAGGAAGGAATAAGATCCATGGTGGAAATTAATTCTAGTAGTTCAACTTACACGGACTAAAGAAATTTTCCAATTTGCGAAAGTGCTTAAAGGTATGAATATTTCAGCACAAGGGATCTAATCATAGAATAGATTTATTGAGGAGAATGAATCTGTAAATCCAAAATGCACAGAGAAATGAGATGTCCAAATCTATAGAATCAGTTAGAGGTCACAAGTTTCAATGGCCTAGATTAACCTTGGTCTCAGATCTACAGCGGATATGGATTATGCTAGTCCAACTTGCGCGTCGTGATCAACTTTTGAAATCAGTGGAATTTGGTATGGGCCCTAGGTTTCAATGGCCCATATCTTTTCCCTCGCATGATATATGGTGGAGGTTAATTCATATCCCACAACATGCACATGGATAACCTTTTCCTCGGGTCAGCGGAATTTGATAGAGGCCGTAGGTTTCGACGGCTAGGATCAACCCCTAATTCCATATCTATGACAACAATGGATTCCATTGATGCAAGGTGCACGACAGATAGGAATGGTCAGATTCAGCGAAATGTGGTGGGAGTTGTGTGATTCGATGAACATGATGAACATACGGTTAAGATCGACGGTGGAGGCATGTTCTGCTGAGGAAATCTACAAGGAAAATAAGGAGGATGATATAATAGAGAAATGATAGATGGGTTCTAAAGGAAGCAGGATTGACAGTCCAATATGGCGAAAGGAAAAATGAATAGATGAGATGTTGTTTCCACTAAAAAAGGTATGAGAGGAATAACATAAAAGAATAATATAAAGGATACATGCACGAGAATTTAGGTCATTTGTATTATACTATGCATTAGAAAGTGAGAGCAAGATTGTGCAGAAAGGGGCCAGCTAGGACAAACCCCATCAACCTACTTGTCAAAGTACTGAGTAGGCCACCTTTCTCCATTACACAAAGTACATAATATGGCTGAGGTAGAAGGGTTAGCTGACCAAAACCTAGAATACCAAAAAATTGAAGAACTCTTTGACAACAGAGAATCTGATATTTTTGACACCATACTACTGAATGGATCCATAAAAACTGTGAAGAACAAATTGAAGCTACTTAGGGACTAGGAAACTGATGTGCATGGTGTCTATAGGTATTTTTTCCACCTTTTTTCCACTGACCAAACCCTAAATTTCCCTGATTTTATGGACTAGTGCGTCGCTAGTTACTTTGCTTCCAAGAAGGTAATCATGGACACCTCTAGGTCTAAAATACTTTGCCTGGCCGTCAACCAAATCATCATTAGGAACACATTCTCCATTCCTGTAGATTTTAATTAGAAATATAAAGAATAAAGTGAAGAAATCATTGTCTAGTGCTTTAGAGATTCAGTTGTGGAAAATAAAGAGGCATTCTTTAAATCATATTTCAAGCCTCATACCCAGCTAAAGAATTACCCTTACCCTAGAGATGTTGGTGAATTCAATGAGGAAACACAGTGCGTCACAACCCTCCCATGTTAGTTCTTAGCAATGGATACTGATAAATACGTCACATAGTCCATGATGAGTTTGATGTTTACCATGAGCACCTACCCCGTCGAATCGGAGGAGCCCAGCCAGTCATTCCAAGTTTCTTGTCTCAGGTTTGATGAATTCCTAGCTGAGAATATTCACTCTCAACTAGTGGATTTACATAGGACCAGAACCTTTAGATTTCAGTCCTACTTGTTGAGAATGTTTTTGTATTTCAACGAAGAGAACCTTAAGCTTCCAAAAATGATGATCACAGAGGAAATAAACAATGATTACACCAAATTCATGAATTTTTTTATGGAAAGAGTGTATGGTGCCTTCTTCCAGAAGTAGCTACTCAGGGTGTTACCTGAAATGAAGGAAGCCTTGCAATCCTTACCTGACAAGAGGATTGGATATTGGTTCTTGTCATAACAAGGTACATTAATTAGGCTATATGGATTTTTCCACCAACCTTATAGACTTCCTGCCTTTCTGACTGTAAGGGTGTTTGCATTAGAACTGTTTAGACAGAGGGTGATACACTAATAGTGGAAAATGAACACTTCTTGAGTTTCAAGAAGTCTTTAGAGATTAAATTTCCTTGGTCCATTGGCCCATTTGTCATAAAAAACAAGGCTTCTGTCCCACTGGTAGAGAATATTATTAGATATTTGGGGTTCCCTACTGAGGCTTCCATCAATTACGATCCCCACCACATCATGTCAAATAGAAGGAAAGCCAATATAAACATTCCTTTTTAGCACCACAAGGTGGTAGACCTGCTTGAGCCTGCAAATTGGTCAAACTACCCCCAGAAGAGGCAGGGAGATGATGGTATGGAAGAGGAATCTACTTCTCCAACTCAGGTAAACAAATTACCTCCACCTAGCACTTCAAGTTAGGACCCAACAGTAGAGAATATGCATTCCAACAAGAGGGATTTCTCTAATGTCATGGAAACATAGGAGGAGGACACAACCAAGACAACTAAGAAGAATAAGTTGGATGATGCAGGGTAGCTGGTACAGGACGCTGGTGGGAAAGGAAAGAAGAAGTAAGTAAAGGTCAAAAGCCCTACCTTTTAGGTTCAAGAATATGAATTTGTCCAGACACCCAAAGGATCAACAAACATTTATAGGTCCAAAATTGAGCTATTGGACAAATACAAATAAAACAAAGACATCAACATGAATGAATCTCTCAAATTGTTTGCAGAGGTAAGGAAAGCTTGTGGGTAGGATGTGTCTCTAGTTTATGTCAGATATCACAAGTAGAATACACTGAATCTGGCTATAGCCTTTAGGAACATAGTAGATTTTATGAGTATTAATCTAGATGAAATCCTTGTACCAAATATGATCCACCTCCATAAGAAGATAGGGGACATTATTCATACTGATTTTCTGAAGTCAACTCTCAATATATCCAAGCTGTAGACTAGCAAGAGTAGAGTTGAAAATCAACTGAGACAAGAGAAGGTGGAGAACAGGCCCCACCAGTCTCAAATCAAGAAGCTTCAGAAAGACTTGTTTCTAGATGAAAAATAGGATGATAAAGGGGATGGCACACAAAGGTTGTTAAAGGAGAAATAATATACCATTCAGATGCTAAAGAAAAAGTTGAAGATTCCAGCTACTCAGTTGATCCAAGCTTCAAAGCTATCAAAGCTAGAAAAGGAGAAAGATATATTTAATGGTAAACTTACATACTGTCAAGCCTAGATACTGAAGTTCATAGAGAAATAGAAGCAATGGAAGAAGGATATGACCCTCATAATGCAGAGTGAGAAGGCCCTCAAGGCCAAAGCATATGATCTGGAGAAAAAATTATAGGAGAAAGAGAAAGAACTTGAAAAATGAATTGATCCCCCTATCATCGAACCTGGTGAGTTCTCCATTGTTCAATCCTTGGCATAAGTAAGTCTTGAGTAGTTGCAGCTGACAGGGTTGAAGCATCAAAACAAGAACCTGGAGGGCTTGGCATTGGAGAGAAAACATGAAAGAAAGAGTTGGGAAGAAAAGTGTGCAGAATTACAGAGTAAGAATGAGAAACTGGTACAACAGGCCATAGGGAAATCGACAGTCCAGGGGACAAAGCACATAATATGGGATGCCCTCATATCAAAGGACACCAAGTTGAGACCCTACCTGGATTACATTCTAAAAAAAGAAAGGGTCATACATGCAACTAAACAAAATGTTTCCAATAGTCAAGCAGAAGCTAAATAAGAAACAAGTTGACTATGCTAAAAATGCTATAGAGTTTCTAAATGGGCTGATAGAAGAGGAGATCAGAAAGGCTGGAAAAAGGGACATGACTTTTGTCATCACTTGGGCCATGAAGGTGGTAAATCAGTACCATCATAGAAACTTTCGAGGCCAAGATTGGTATCATGGCACATGATATCAACGTTTTTATTGAAATGTTTGACCCTTTGGTAAAAATGGGGCTACCATTCTTCTGGAAGGAAAAGGGTGGCATGTTGTCACAGAAAGAATACCAAAACCAGTTGATTTGATGCAGGTTGGAAAACTCCAAATTCACAGACATGTAGTAGTCTCTATTAGGAAATACAATTGTTGATAAGCTAGCAGATGAGTTCGAGATAGTGTTCACTTTCAGAGCCACATGAGCACGGCTTCCATATTTTTCATATAGGGACCATGTGGAGATATGGGTGCTATCGAAGGAGATGTCCACTCTAGAATTACCTACCGCAGATCAGTGGACAATGATCTAGAATTTTGGTAGGACCATGTACGTTCTGCATGCCCAAGGATGATGGACATTAGGGTGGTAGTTGGAAAAGACAGGATATACAATGAGGATGGGCTACCCCACCCCTGTGGTAAAGGAACAAGTCGGGATAATTCAATATAAAACCATTGGAGGTGCCCTGAACCATTATTTTCAATCAAGCGAGCCTGATTCCCAGACGTTGCATTACTATCTTAATCAAGCATGCGTGTTATTCCATATTTCCCGATTTATGTTCAAAGTGTGGCGAATGTGCCACCTTAAAGCTATTAGGATTTGCAATGATGATTCAGTATTGATTCCCAATTCTTGTAACTAAATTTAGCTCTATTTTGAGGTTGGTCTTGGGAGTCCATGACACTATAAATGTAACCTCTACGGAGGAGTAAGGGTTGGGAAATTCATTCGAAATCCTTATGTGATTGGGTTTTTATAGCTCTAAAATTTTCTTGGAAGTATTAATAAAAGGATTTTGTGAGTTTTCTGAGATTAATCAAGTTGTTCCATGTTTGCTTATGTTTTCCTATTTTTCACATTTCCATATATGTGTATTGCTGGTAATACATTTCTAGATTGTATGTAAGGAATTAATCCTTGAAAGATTCTCCTTATGTCATAAATTGTATTTGTCATGTGTGTATAATGACTAAGATGGAATTCATTCTTAGACAGATGCTCTATTTCAGCTAATAGCCTATATTGGTGTTTCTTCTAAAGGTGTTCCAAGAGATTCATCCATAGACAGGTGCCTCTTGTTTCACTCGGGTTTCTTCATTTCAATCTGTCATTACATCAATTTATTAGACTGAATATAAAAACCATGTTGCTTCAGATTACATAAGAGAATCAACACTCATTATTGTTGTAAACCCCTTGAGAATTTCCAGGCTATGACTCCATTTCCCAATGGTACTTCTTGTTTGTTTGTCTTACCATCTTTAAAATTACAAATATCATGTTCTTATCAAATATCTAGCCTTATGATCACTTGATTAAAGCTATATGTATATGTGAATGAGTCTGTGACATAGAGAGAGCCCTCTCTAACTGTATAGGCTAGAATACAATATAAATATTGGTTTGAAATGGTTACCCCAGTGATATCCTATCACAACCATGGGAAAATAATTGGGTGATAACATCTTGGCACCATTGTCAAGGAATAATCACTATTATCTCCTTGGGAAAATAACATTGTTCTAGTTCTATGACCTGGTTGAGCAGCTGGTCATAGACACATGCTGGTTGTGTATTCTCTGGCGACTCCACTCAAAAATTTTGGAAGGTGAATCCACTGGAAATACTGGTGGCCAAAAGGACAAATATGAGGAGAAATCCTGATGCTGAGTCATTTCAAGAAATTTTTGATCTAGAGATCCTGATTTGAAAAGATAATAAGCTACAGAGGTTAGAAAAAACTTTTTCTTTACCTACTGAAAGTGTTGTTTCCATTGACGATATATCTAAGCATTGTGGTTATGAATTGGAGTTGGTTCTCCCTAGGACTAAGTCCCAGTCTAGCCTATCTAAAGTAATATTGGACCCCTCCATGTTCAATTTCCCCCGTACATCTTGGTCTTCTGAGATATTAGAGTCTTTGGGTGGGAATATTTGACCCTTGTCTGACCAAGAGTGCCCCATACTTACCTCATAATTATTCCTATCAAATTACACTACCATAAGATAGTCTACTATCGTATATTTGTCTCCAACTACTTCCAATCTAAATCAGCCTTCATCTTCCAGCCTCACAACTCCTCACATTCTTATAGTTCCTCACAGCACGCCAATTTCTGTTACACCAGTTCCAATCCCCCTTGGAAAACCTGTTATACCTCCAAGGATGGAGAATAGGTTTTTGCCTATACTTCTCCCTGCTCCTCTTCACAACCTTCCTCTAGGATACTCCCAAACGATCAAACAATTCAATGGGGAGAGGAGGTATTTAGTTGAGGAACACTTGGGATGGATTTTAGATTGGGTAGACCTAGAGAAAGTGGACCATGATGATGTTAAGGTCAGACTGTTTTCCAAAAGTCTTGCTGGAGAAGCAAGAAAATGGTTCAAGAACCTCCCAGAAAACTCCATTCTGAACTATTAATCCTTCAAATATTCTTTCAAGGAAAAATGGGGAGACAAGAAAAATCCAATGTAATATCTATCTGAACATCATTCCATGAGAAGAAGGGATAGTGAATCCATCCAAGAATTTTCTGATCAATTCATGAAGACATATAATTCCATCCCTACCCAGTTCAAACCTCCCCTTGGGTCTTCCCAACTCCAATATGTTGAAGCCTTTTATAGTGAATTTACCTTGTTGCTGAGCGAAAGAAGATCAGCCTCCCTAGACGATATGCAGAAGGATTCCATAGAGGTGGAATTGAACCTAACTACTTCTAGAAAGAATAAGAGAGATGAGGGAGAGGAGAGTAGAGAAGAGGGAGATAGAAGAAAGGATAAAGATCCTAAGCAACCTTCTTCCTCTAGCTCACAAGAGGCAAGAATGGATAAAATGATGAGAGCAATGGAAATTTTGATGGAGAGACTCTCTGTGGATGGTAGGCTTCCTCCCAGGGAAAATCAAGAGTAGCAGAATATAAACTAGAATGCTATAAGGCCACAAATTCTCCAAAACAGACAGAGATACCAGCGAAACCCTCCCGATACACATGTCAGACCTCCATTCCAGGAAAATTATGTGGAGAAGGATTGTGAAAATCAAGCCAAGGATGAAATCCATCAGCTAGACATTGACTCACCCTCCACCTTTTTTACCTAATAAGAACATGATAATGCTTGTCTTAAAAGAGGAGAGATTCCTGCAGAGGAGATAGAGGACTTCAAGAAAGGATATCAACTTGTTGTCATAGATTTGGAGATACATATTGGTCTGAGGAATAGAGATGTTCCCGTAGTAAAAAATAAAGAAGCAGGGAACAAAGCCCCTGCAAGTAGGCCCAAAAATTATACACCCTCTGAGGATACCTCCAAGAATGTAACAGAACCCAAATGGAAAGAAAGGAAGGAGGATAATCCTAGGACCTCAGATTAGGAGAGAACCTCTTTCAATTTAGAGGTCGAAATTGCAAAGATCAAAATCTTTGTCCCTCTCATTGAATTGGTAAAAAATTATGAATATCAATCCAATATTTCCATGGTGTTGAAGCCTTTAGGAGAAGTCTATGAAATGTCGGATTCTCTCAACCTCCAAGATGATATCCCCCACCATCCTATTCAGACCCCATGTAGATAAATCATCCGATGAATAAATTCCTCCCTCCTATGTCATTCTGAATATTCACAACGCCATGCTTGATTCAGGAGCCTCCCATAATCTAATCCCTAGAATGATCATGGATAAGCAGGGTTTGGAAGTGACCATACCATACAGAGACCTTTTCTCCTTTTATTCTAGTAAATTCAAATTCCTTGAATTGATCAAATATTTGGTCATTTTTTTGGCCCAAATCCTTGCCAAAACCCTTGTCATGAATGTAGTTGTGGCTAATATCCCTCCAAAGTTTGGAATGTTGTTATCAAGACCTTGGGTGTCCAAAATCAAGGGCACACCCCAAATGGACATGTCCTATGCCACCATACATGTCTTTCGGGTGCATTGAAGGCTATTTCAGGAGAAAAAGTTGGCATACATGATGACCAACACTGAGAGGCCACACAACCACCCCATATATTCATTGGACACTGAAATGGGATGTACTATTTTCTTCAAAGAAGGAGGAAAAAATAGTTTCATTTCATAGAACGTTTCCTTTGTGCCTACTCAGGAATAGATGGATGGAGTGTGGGATGTAATTTTTTATGGGGCAACATGCAGAGAGGGGGCATGAGATAGAGTTGGGGTGAAATCCCAGGAGGGAGAGCTTTAAATTACTCCTACAAACTTCACATCAATTGCACAAATAATGTGGTAGAAAATGAGGCTATGATGTTAGCAATTCAGATCTTGAAGGATTTCCAAGTTAGGAGGGTGGTGATACATGGGCACTCCGAGTTGGTAATTAAACAAATGCAAGGTGAGTATCAAGCCAAACATACCAGGATGAGAAGCTATAGAAATGTTTCCCAGGACCTAATAGAATGTTTTGAAGAATGCAATTTTAATCTGATCCCGAGATTACAAAATTGTATAGCATATTCTCTGGCCACTTCTGCTGAGGTTTTCAAGGTCCCTGTACACCCTAGTGGAAAATATGAAGTCGAATTTAGGCATAGGCCCTCTGTCCATGTCAAAAGTTGGTAGGTTTTTGAAGATGACAAACAAATCCATAAGTTCCTTACTCTCACTAGGGATTTTGATGGACTGGTTATTGATGAAGATAATGGGCTTCTAAAGGAGGCTACTCCCACTCAGGAACCCTTGAAAAGCTATATTGATGCTCCCAAAGAAATGCCACGGCATGAGGATTTTATTCCTGTTGAATGTGTTGATGGCGGTGAAACTGAGGAAGCTTATGGGCCAGATTTGTAGGAGGATAAAGGACAACAAACATATCTAAACAATCTTTATGGAAAAGAAATCCTCCAGCTCAAAGGTAAACTCTTTTCCAAGGGGCTTAGTTCCTTTGGAAAATCTCTTCGACCCAAATGATGTTGCGAAGGAGCCTCGGCTTGTCCATAGCTATGAGGATGTGGAATATGTTAATATTGGGACAGAAGATCATCCCAAGGTCATAAAAATATCAAGGACCCTCTCACCTGAGGCCAATAATAAACACATCTCACTGATGAAATAATACTCAGATGCTTTTGCTTGGAGCTACAGTGATCTCAAGGATTATGACACAAGTAGAATCCAACACACTATACCAATAAAAAAGTATGAGATTCCTTTTAAATAAAATCTAAGGAGAATGAACTTCAAGCTTCTTCCCCTAGTGGAAAAATAAATAAAGAAACTATTCTAGGCAAAAATCATTCTGGCGCTTAGATTCTCAAGGTGGGTGGCCAACTTGGTCCCAGTAAGGAAGAAGAATGGAGAGATAAGGATATGCATCGACTTTAGAAATATGAACAGAGTCTCTTTAAAGGATCATTATCCTATTCCTAATATGGACCACATTTTGCAGAGGGTAGTGGGCTCCCAAAGGATCTCCACCTTGGATGGTTTCTCATGTTACAATCATATATCGCTACAGCTAGAAGACCAGTATAATACGGCTTTCATCACACCCTGGGGAACTTTTATGTATGCAAAAATGCCATTTGGACTCATGAATGTAGGGGAAACCTTCCAATAGGCCACAGACATAGCTTTTGCTGATGAAAAGGACAAGATCTTGGTTATCTATTTAGATGACATCACTATCTTTTCAAAGTATGATGAGGAACACATTGCACACCTACTAAGAATGTTCAAAAAGTGCAATACAAAGAAGTCATTATTTTCCATGAAGGAAGGGAAGATGATGGGGCACATAATTTCTTAGGAAGGCATCAAAATAGACCCAAAGAGAGTTGAGGCAATTGGTAAAATTGAGCTCCCTCATAATAAGGTTGAGGTTCAGTCCTTCCCAAGGAAGATAAATTTTCTGAGAAGGTTCATTACTACATTTGCTGAAATAGTAAGGTATATAACTAACATTCTAGGAAAGGACAAAGAGATTAAGTGGAAACTTGAATCGAAACAGTCCTTTGAATATATAAAGAAGGCTATTTCTGAAGCCCCTATGTTTGCAAGTCCTGATTTATCCAAATATTTTCTCATATTTTAATTTGATTCAGAGCATACAGTGGATGGGGTATTGTTGCAAAAGAATCATGAGGTAAATGAACAACCCATTTCCTTCTACAACAAAACATTGAGAGATTCCCCACTAAAATACAACATCCTAGATAAGAAGGCTTATTTTCTGGTGTAGGATTTGAAGGAGTTCTGGGTTTACATCCTGCACTCTCACATTATTTCCCATGTCCACACCAGTGCAGTGAAGGATATCCTAAGTTACTAACCTAACCAGATCCCGAGGGAAGGAGGGGTGCTATCACATATATAGTAGATGGTTTAGTAGGGATTTCTCCCTTGCTACAAGATAGGAATGGCTCTCTTCTGTCTATAGGACGAAAGGGTAGGTTCCTATGTGGAAATGCAAGAAAAATAAACAGAACAAAAAGGAAGAAAATATGGACAAGAAATGACCGGAAGCCCCTCTGCAAACAATGTTAGGGCTTTGCTTCAATAATCTGCAAACAACTATTAGAAACAATAAACCTACAAAAACATGTTATAAATAAACCTAAAAAGAGAAAATGAAAACCTACAAACAAGATATGGATTAGATAAAAGCAAAGAAATAAAACAAAACACACATACATACCTTCTCTTTGGTGCAATGGGCCACCATGCCCTGGCTGGAAGAAGCACCTCTCTCTCTCTCTTGGCTATGGAGGAGTTATGGCTCAATGGAGGAATGAATGGAGGAGAGGAGGGATGTGGCTGGCTTGAGAGACAAAGGGTCTCAAGGCATCCATTGGCAGCATAACAGTATGTAAGGGAAGAGTTGTTTGGGAGTGACCCCCACCCCTTCTTTTATAGCTTTTTTGGGGATTTTTAGGGTTTTAAGCCCTTGGTCAGGACTTTAGCCCCCTTTTTGGACTTTTAGCCCCTTCTTACCTAACCTTAGCTCCTTTTAGGTTTTTAGGCTCCTTTGAGGGGTTTTAGCCCCTTTTTGGAGGCTTTATCCCCTAGGAGAGTTATTTAGGCTCCTTTTTGGGGGTTTTTAAGCCCTTTTACTCATTTTTATGCCTTTTTGAGGGTGTGGGGGTCTAATGGGGTGATACGAAGGTCGTGCATGGGTGTCCTTGGGTGGTGTAGGCCATGTAGAGTTGAGTGAGGGATTTTTTGGGTTAACAGATTGCCCCTTAATTTGTGAGGGCAGGAGCTCATCGTATGGCCGACGGACATCATAGGATTTGATGCGGAGAGGTGGTGCTTCTGGGGCTGGGGCATGGTGTCTTTTGGTTTTTGTTTTAATATGGTTGCCATTAATGGGTGAGATACAAATAATGTGTGACATGTATATGGATGAGGCAGGAATCCCCATGTTCATGACAATGTCAAAAGAATAATTTGTTCAATTCTCTAAAATAGAAGAGCCGATCATAAACAACTGATGATACATAGTGGGTGCCTCAATGTGAGGCTAAATACAATACTGATCTGAAGAATGGGTACATTGGACCCATGGCATTCTCATGGAATGTTATATCTTCATGACTAATAGCCTGCTATATCTGGAATGGTACATAGCTGTATGGACTCGCTGATTGAGAGTTAGAGTCTCTGTGGTACAAGTATGCTGCATCAATCATAAATCTATATAGAAGCACTGTTGGGGCTTCTGAACACTGTCTCCAACGCAACCCAGAAATCACAAGGGACATAACCTATTTAGGTCCCTTGAATAGACTCATCAATGTGCTAGATTCAGGTGACATCTGGGGTCTTCAACCAAATACTGCATGGACCAAACCCTGTATGAATACCAATGGTGCGATGATGTAGTTGGAGTTGAGAANAAACAACCATCCCAAGAGGCACTAAGGACTCCTCTCAAGTGGTCCAAGGAACTCATCAATGATGTTAATGAAACCAAGGTACAGGGACCTCTGGGTCTATCGTCTGGAATATGTGTGTTTTCGTCGATAGAGAGAGACCTTCCCCTAGTCAAGGAAATGATATTTCCTTGACCAAAAGCGTGAGGGAGATAACTAAAAGGTGTGAGACAATTTGTAGACTGACCCACTGAATGGATGGGGGGGGAGGGGGAGGGAAAGAATTGAACAGGGGTAGGGGGAGTGTGGTAGACTCAAAATTCCTTTGTTTAGAGTATGACAGCAGGGCGGACCAGGCAACAAATGAAATTGACTCATGGGAATGGGATCATAGCTATAATACTGGGAATGTCACTGCAGATGGGAAATACTTGGGGGAGGTGGATACTTTTGATATTGATGGGATCCAAGGAAGACACATTGTAGAGTACTCTACACAAAGGTGACCCAAAGTGGGAATGCTACCAAACTATTTTTTCTGGGGTGGTGTCTAGAGGCACCATTGTGGTATGATCTCATGGATTTTTAGTGAGCCCGAGAAGGTAAATGCTCGATGGTGCTTTCAATTTTATAGAGTCTAAAAGCACGAAGAAGACTCCAGTGTGGGCTCTTTTTCGTTGGTAGTCTCCTATGCCCAAAAAAGGATAAAAGTTTACATAGGAGAGGTCACCCATCCTATAGGGGATGAGAGACTTCTTTACCATTGGTAGTCCAATCAGGCCGAAAAAAGGTTAAACCTATACTGACTGGACAGTCATTCAGACACTTTTATGAGCATGAACGAAACCAAGTTTGCTCGGCAATATTTTCTTGATGAGAAGGCTGGAAAAGAGCTTAATGACAACCCATGGTGAGTTTTTTTGTAAAGTGCAACCCCTCTACCCAAGAAAGCATAAAATTATCCAGAGGGGAACGATCTTGGCTTGAATATTCCAAGGTGGTCCTTTTCATTTGATATTCTACATAGTCTACAAAAGGAGGTAAAAAGGACGATGTAGACGCCCTTTCCTATCCTTTAACAAGTGGGAAAGGAATCAGCTGCACTCGGCTATCTTTTCATTGTTTTTAGGAGTTAGAAAAGAGCTTAAACAAAACTCCAGTGCGGTCAACAAATTGCGGTGGCACAGGAGGTGCCCCATGTCGGGACAGTGGACAGTGGTCCAAAGGTCATCTATGTAGTATGGATGGAGCAGGTGGCTCTCAAACATACCAATACATGCATGGGATAGATCACGGCAGAGGCTTGCGAGTCAGTGCGGAAGAGGCATGCAAACTGAGGTGGCTCTCGGACAGAGGTCAGGAGAGTTGTGTGTGAGTTGCGGTGGATGGACTTGACTACATGTGATGTGAGTGCAAGTCCAAGGGTAGTTATATGCCAAATACGTGCAAGAGAAATAAATTGTTTTTTGCACAATGGTCCAGAGATCTGCATAAGGTGCGGTGGATGAAGTAGACAATTATGTGTTAAAATACAAAATAAGAAGAAAAATGGTGACCCTTAATGGGCAGTGGCTCAAAATACCGCATGAGTAGCGGTAGGGAAGCGTGATACAAGTACATGTCCGTAGACACTTGTATTGCCATGCTATGGCTCATAAATTGAGGTAGCTTCTGGGAAATGGTCCTGAAATTTATTTATTAAACATGAGACAATGGTCTCATAAGAAGATAGAGGATGAAATTTTGAAACCAGTGGCATAAACGGTGTCTCAAACGGACTCTGTATGGTCCTGTTATGTCAAACAGGAAAAATTAGGTCAAATAGGGAATATATAAGGGTGGGGACCACTTGGTGAGGTGTCATTGTCACTGTTCACTATGGAGTTGGAGAGGTGGGCCCTAAATCTTCATTTGCTGATTTCTCCTATTCCGACTGATGGTTTCAATTTTCGTAACTTGTAGCTAAGAGCTCTCATTGAATCTCTTCTTTTTGGTGGTTTACGTTCTGCATTTGGCCACCCGGAGGGCCTCCATGATCTTGTTGGGGTTTCATTGAGGCAAGTCGCACCTTTCAAAGGAAAAGGAGTGACCTGGTAACATCTATGGGGCATTTTTGAGTGACTTGGTTGCTCATTTTTCCCAAACAGGTGCGACTTGGCCTCTCAGTGATGTTTTTTAATGAGAGCAGTGGCCGACATCTGTTTTTTGCTTGTGCAGGATGGATGAGATCAAGCGGCGAGAGAGAGACTGTAAAGACCTTTGGGAGGCATCATTACAAGATGGGAATGTGCATGATACACTGGCCTATTGTGGTTTACTGAAGTTCATGAGGATACCCCTCATGAAAAGCTTGAGTTTGCTGCAGCAAATGCTGGTGAGTTTTTGGGATGTTGAGGAGGAGGTATTCCTCTTCCAAGGCCAGCAGATTGAGATCATGCTACCGGATGTATACTTCCTGAATGGGATCCCTATGTTGGGAGTTGTTGGTGACTTGGCACCGGTGTTGTCTTGGGGGCAGACATTGGAAGAGCTATGCGATTGGCACTATTACGCTACGGTGTATGTGTGTGGCTCCTATATCTTAATGTGTGACATTGAGTATCTGTCGACATGGGAAATAGTGACATTACTGCTGCGTATATTGGGTTCCACGAGGAGCCACAAGATAGCAACATCTGAGAAATGATGTGATTGCTTCTATCCATAGCTTTCCTACCGGATCTACTACCAGATCTAGAGTAGCTTGCTGATGGGGTCTCTAACTATTACTAGCAACATCTGAGAAATGATGTGATTGCTTCTATCCATAGCTTTCCTGCAGAGTGGACTTTCATGATGAGGAGGATGGCTATGGCCTGTGAGAACATTCGTCGGGCGGCGAGAGGTGATCTTCCTACAAAGGATGAGTCCTTTGAGGAAGACGATGATACTGAGTGAGATGATGAGTCTGAGTTAGATTAGCAGCCTAGTGGGGCTTCCCCTAGTGCATTGGTGCACTTAGGAGTTTTTGTGTCACTATGTATATCCTGCTGAGAAAGCATATGTGGCTTCTCATTTTGTATTGGACATGTTTTGGACATGCAACTGATCTATTTATATATATATTTTTGATGCACGTGGATGCACTTTTATATGTGTGAGTCTTTTTATGATGATGTGCAATGCAATGCCTAGATGATGTATTATTACATTTGTGTGTGTATTTTTAAATATGATTATGCATGATATTATGGTTATATGTTTCCTATATGCGATTGTGAATGTGCCAGTTTAGAATGTCATTAGCCATTTGATCTGCTACACTATTGAGGTTTCTTGGAACATGTGTGAATGTGATGGACTCAAATGCTCTAACCATCTGTTTAGTGCACAGGAATTTTCTAAAGAGGTAGAGATCACGTACCCGATAGTAGTTGTTCAACAGAGAAACAAGCAGCTGGGAGTCTAAGAAGACTGTTGATGTAATTGTAACTTCAAAATGTATTCATCCGTATATCTTATGTATTGTACCCCGATTTTTATTTTGGGATGTGTCTGTAATGTATTTGAGTCATGTCATACCTTGATGTTTATTCCAGGAAGTTTATGTAATGTAAACAAGTCATGTCAAGTCATTGTGGGTAACCCACCTATTTGTCAAGGGTTAAAGTCCTCGTAGTTGTGGGGCCCTAGGGTTGTTAGACTATCCTAGAGAAGTCAACCCTAGGTGAGTCATTGTAAGTCAGGTTAATAGTCCCCACCATTGTGTTAAGGATAACCCTCCTTGTTGGTTGGAGGAGGCAAAGTCCCCACAAGTTGTGGGGCACTAGGGTTATTAGACACTCCTAGAGATCTCGGATCTAGTAAGTAATTATTAAGTGAGGCCGACATGTTGGAGTGGGTTTCAAGTGAATGAAAGAATATAAATAGAGAGTGAACCTCTCTATTTATCACACACACACTCACTCATTGGGGTGCATGAGTGAGAGAGGAGAAGTTCTCTCAAGTGAGAGAGAGAGATAGAAGCTGTGGAGATCATCTTTATGTTTTTCAGGTTTTACTGCTGCCATTGGTGCTCATTCTATCTCTGAGGAAGTTGAGGGGTTTTCTCGTTTATGGTTTCCCTGAGGAAAACTCTTTGCGTCTTTTGTCTCTAGTGTTTTATTGTTGTACATGTTATTCTTTAGGTTAAAGATCCTAAGATCATAATGCTAGCTTGAATGATAAAAATCTAACATGGTATCAGAGCTAACCTGAGAAGAAGATATTGTGCAGCAGCAGAAGCTAGGGATTCTTATTTTTTGGGTCTCTCTCCACAATCCATCAGCAAAAATATGCTAGGCTGACTCTCCATTGAAGGGCGCATATTTCTATCGAAGCAAAATTTGATTTTGAGCATTTCCAGTTTTCGGTGCGGGAAATTAGGGCTTTCTATAGAAGAGGAATTTTTGAGTGAGCCAGGAATAGGATTTCCCTCCTCATCAAAATAGAATTTTAGAGAACTGGATCAATATTTTTGGTTGGTTGAAACTCCGGGAAAGTCAAACCCTAGATTGACCCTGAGCTAGAAAAAACCTTAAATACTAAAACTGCTAAGTTTTGGTACATTCGCTATATCCAGATATTGGTGGAGGCTTAGGAGCTAGAAATTGCATAGGATGAATATACAATCCTGATTTATACTATGTCCAGAATTCAGCCTCATCTTCATTGTATTCTGGGAGATATGATCCCTCCACGTTAGGGTTCCATCCTCTTCTAGAATTCATCCCTAAACAGGACACCTGAGGAGAATTGCTATATCTTAGGCTACCAAGGTCCAAATGAAATTTATAAAGATGTTCCAGAAAGGTACTAGAATTTAAATTCTTTGGTCCAAGTTTTAGACCCAGAAGATGAAACAGTGACACATGGCAGTCCGTCCAACTTCTCTGTTCTGAATAGTCCTGTAACAGGTCACCTTGGGAAAATGATCATAAGTCCCAATTGGTGAAACCCATTCTGATGAAACCTATGGTTTTGGAATAGGGACATGTTCCTCAATATGAAGTTCTAGACATATAAGAGCCATAATTTTAGAGATATCATAGAGACAGTAACAGACATTTCTGCAGAAGAAATTGGTAAACTAGGGCTTCCTGTTCTGGGAGCTTCCCTCCACTGTTTTCTGAAAAATGAGTACATTGGACAGCTCAACTTGAAGATATATATCTTTCTATCCAATCAGATCTGAAAGATTCCAAGTTTTGAAAATTAGGGTTTCTCTGACAAACCCTAGATCAGCCAGCTCTGGAACTAGGACGAACACCTTAAATCAATAAGATCTAATCTTTTGCTATTTTCATTTGAGGTTCTCATTTCAAAGTGATCTATCACATTAGCTTGATGAAAATCTTGGTGAATTTAACAAATTCCAAGCATGGAAATATATGATCTCTCTGAAGAAAATGGATTGGACACCTACATGAGTAGAGAGGTTCTAGTTTCAGAGGGAGATGAGGCTCAAAGCCTTACACAAGAAGAACTTGGTCAAGGCCAAGAATATCATTGTTGATTCAATCACGGATCACCTTATACCACAAGTGTCTTCCCTAAAGACACCAAAATATATGTTTGATTCCTTGATCAATCTATTTGGAGGGAAGAACATAAATTAGAAGATGGCTTTGAGTAAACAGTTGAAGAATGTGAAGATACAGAATGCAAAACAACTTGAAACGGTAGAAGTAGAAGTGGAGAATGCAAAAGTAGTGATTGCCATCTTGAATGTCCTCCCAATATCATGGAATTCATTCATGCAAAGAATAAGTGATTACTTTTAGTAGACTCTGGGAAGAAGAAGAAGCTCAAGAGAAGATGGGAGAAACTAAAGATAAAGCTCTCAACATCCAAAGAACATCCCTCAAGTGATAAGGAATATGAAGGACTCAATTATTGAAGAACCTCTTATCCATATTAGCATTTGGATAAGAAATGATGCTATTATGATTGAAGAAGATGATGAAGCTGAAGGATCAAGAAGGAGTCTACCCATGAAACAAATAAAGATAATTATTCAATTGTCATTTCATGATATTTTTTTGTTATGCATTTGTTTATATTCAGTTAATGTATTATGCATGATAGAATTTTTGCATTAATGATAGTATACTACTAATATGCATGTGATGGGTAAGTAGCTCGTGGTGCTATACAACTCTCCATTGCTACTTATCTAGAATGAAACCTCTTTGCTAACATATTGGATTAGTGCACAATATCAATGTTGTCCTGGTAGAGATGGAAGGCATCTAGAAAGTTTTCGTGAGATATGGATGGATGTTGTATTGGCTAAAGTAGTTGCATGATCATATATTTATGCATAAGAATTTTTCATTATGAATATACCTTATGAAATGTTTCTAACCATACAACTGCATTTGACTTGTAGGAAAGATCGCATACATAATCGCCTACAAGAAAAGAAGAATGAGACTTGTTCCAAAGAACAAGTAACGACAATTCAAGATGAAAAATAATATGATGAATGCAGTGACATCATTAAAGCATAACCTTCCAGCCATGAAGAAGTAACCAAGAAGAAAGGGAAGAACAATTCAAGAAGAATGATGTCTAGGTTGCAGTTCATAGTTCCATCATGCAGTAAATGGAGACATCATAGGATACAAGGAAATATTCGTAGCACGAGGCATAGACTACGAAGAGACATTTTCAGCCACTAGAAATACACATGACAAGAAGAATCATGTGTGAAAATGAAAGAAGGCCTTATACGAGCTCAGAAGACACCCATGGGATAACACATACATGAGGAGCTTGCTGAAGACCTGAACCTTTGCTACAAGGTTGAAGATGAAATTCTATAGAGGATGAAAAGCTCTCAGATGGGTACGAGAAGAAATTTTGACAAAGTTCAAGATAGAGGATCTTGGTATCCAATGATCCTAGATAGATACATAGAATATTAGTAGCAGAGGAAGCTACTTGTCACTCCAGCATAGAATGTTTCAGTGCATAGAGTATGAAAGATAGAGGGAGAATGATGCTCTACTTCAGAGGGAGAAACTGCAGAAGATTCTGAGGTTCAACATGGTACGATAGGATGGATAGATTACTGATGACTCTAGGCTTTACTGAGAGTAAAGCAGATTCCAACCTTTGCATCAAGGTTGAAGGAGGAAGACTAGTTATGCTCTTGTTATGTCTCGATGCACTACATTCTAGGCATGGAGGGGTGGACAAGGGAAGTATGTAGTAGAGATCCTGAAGAGGTTCAGGATGATGGACTGCAAGGCCATGACCACACCTATGGCATCAAAGCTGAAGCTATTGAGTGTTGCTTCATCAGAGACAGTTGATGCCACGAAGTATCATCAGATGATTTGTTCCTTGATGTACCTGACGAATATGAGACTAGATATTTGCTTTGCTATGAACACATTGAGACACGTTCACCTGATGGTTGCAAAGCATGCAATGAGGTACCTAAAGGGTATAGTTGAGTATGGGATCAAGTGTGATCTCTTGGTTTGGTAGGATGGAGTCCTGCATGGCGCTGAGTATAGCTGAGGAAAAAGATGTTGCAACTTGCTATTTGGGAGGTAGTATGTTTCTTTTGAAAACTACTATTTGATTTGGTTGATATGACTTGCATTTTTGTATGATGCAAAGAGGAGCAGTGATCCAGATCAAGATCTCTTGAAAGAAGGATTTCTAGCATAGCTGATGAGACAGGATTTCTAAGCATAAGTCCTGGCGAAGCTCGTAGGTTATCCTTGGACATAATCAGTCCTGATGTGATTCTATGCTAGAAATGGCCAAAGTGAAGTTTTAGTACTTCAGGGAGAAGCTTGGTGTTCTTGAGATCGAGGTTCCCTCCAAGGGGAAATGATGAGACCTAGAGCCATTCTGACATGGGAGTGGATTAAGTTCCTTCCATGGTCAGATGTAAGGGATGAGCCATTCTATCATGGTGAGAGGATTTAGGCTCCTTCCATGTCAGATGTGAGTGCTGAGCCATTCTTATATGATTGTAGGATTGGTTCCTACATGATCAGATGTAAGGGTTGAATGGCATTCTTGGAATGGAGGCACTTGGTCAGTTACCAGTAATACTTAGTCTGGGACTGAGGGACATTCTAATATGAATATAGGATGTAGTCTTACAGGATCAGATGTGAGCACATGGCCATTCTGATGTGATTGAGGGATGTATCCCACTTGATCAGATATAAGGGTTGATGCCATTCTTTGGGATAATGGAGGCACCTGGTCAGTTACCAGGAATCCTCAGTCTGGGACTAAGAGCCCTTTCGATGAGATGTGTTTACACATGGTCGAATGTAAGTGCAGAGCCTTTCTAATGAGATGAGGTCAGATATAAGTGCTGAGCCATTCTGGCGTGATGTGTTTACACATGGTCAGATGTGAGTGCTGTATATTTCTAAAAAGATGGGGTCGGATGTAAGTGCAGAGCCTTTCCGACAAGATGAGATCGAATGTAAGCGCTGATCCATTCTGGCATGATGTGTTTACACATGGTCAGATGTGAGTGTTGGGCCTTTCTGACAAGATGTGGTCAGATGTGAGTGTTGGGCATGCCTTTCTGACAAGATGAGGTTGGATGTAAGAGCTGCGTGGGCCATTCTGGCTTAAGTGTCAAATATAAGCACTGATGAAGACCTACATGAAGGGTAGGCCTACAGGGCTAGCTCTGTAGAACTTCTTGTGACAAGAAGAATGAAGAGATAGCACCATTTGATTGAGATAGCAGAAGCAGTAATGATGATGATGATTCAATGATGATCCAGCTTTGATGATGATATAGATAAAGTGATGATCCAGTAGTGATGATCTAGATCAAGTGATGATCCAAACTTGATGGTGATCCAGTAGTGATGATCTAGATCAAGTGATGATCCAGACTTGATGATGATCCAGTAGTGATGATCCAGACTTGATGATGATCCAGCAGTGACGATCCAGATCAAGTGATGATCCAGCAATGATGATCTATATCAAGTGATGATCCATACTTGATGATGATCTAGATCAAGTGATGATCCATACTTGAGGATGATCCAGTGATGATGATCCAGATCAAGTGATGATCTAGATCCAGTGATGATGATCTAGATCGAGTGATGATCTAGATCCAAATGAAGATTACTTGAAGATGAAGATGACCTGAAGATGAAGATGACTTGAAGATGGAGATGATGTGAACTCAATGATGATCCACATAATACAGAGAAGAATACTTGTGCTGATAAATTGTGTTGAGAGAATACCTTCCTAGTTAAGAGGGAGTGTTGATGTAATTGTAACTTTAGAATGTATTCATCCATATATCTTATGTATTGTACCCTTATGTTTATTCTGGGATGTGTCTGTAATGTATTTGATTCATGTCATACCCTGATGTTTATTCTGGGAAGCTTTTGTAATGTAAAAACGTCATGTCAAGTCCTTGTGGGTAACCCTCCTATTTGTCAAGGGTTAAAGTCCCATAGTTGTGGGGCCCCAGGGTTATTAGACTATCCTAGATAATTTGACCATAGGAGAGTCATTGTAAGTCAGGGTAATAGTCCCCACTGTTGTGTTAAAGATAACCCTCCTTGTTGGTCAGAGGAGGCAAAGTTGCCATAAGTTGTGGGGCACTAGGGTTATTAGACACTCTTAGAGATGTCAGCTCTGGTAAGTAATTATTAAGTGAGGCCAACATGTTGGAGTGGGTTTCAGATGAACAAAAGAATATAAATAGAGAGTGAGCCTCTCTATTTATCACACACACACTCACTCATTGGGGCGCATGAGTGAGAGAGGAGAAGTTCTCTTAAGTGAGAGAGAAAGACAGAAGCTGTGGAGATCATATTTATGTTTTTGGGTTTTACTGCTGTCATTGGTGCTCATTCTATCTCTGAGGAAGTTGTGGGGTTTTCTCCTTTATGGTTTCCCTGAGGAAAATTCTTTGTGTCTCTTATCTCTTGTGTTTTATTGTTGTGCATGTTATTCTTTCAGTTAAATATCCTAAGATCATAATTCTAGCTTGAATGATAATAATATAACAAAGACATCGAGATGGTGAACGCCTAATTGGAGAGCGGCGGCCAAGAAGCCATTGACACCATCGTACTCAGCCTGGTTGTTGGTCACACTACCCACGCATATTTCATCGATATGGATTAACTCGCATGATAGGGAGTGGATGACCCATGCAGCTAAGGCAAGGTTTGGATACCATCTGCTTGCTCCATCAGCAAATCCCATATACCAATTTGAGGTGTGCTCCATCTGGAGTAATGAGAGGAAAGGATACATAAGTCTCATTTTTGAAAAATGTGTAAAACAAAGAAGGAGGAAGACTATAATACAAGTTGTATTGTCGTCACTCAAAGGGGTGACGTTAGGGGGAAAGTTGTTTGGACTTTTCGAGGGTCAGCGGTCATTCCTTTGTGTGACACAATGAACCCTAGGAGATGGCCCGTTGGGACACAAAAAGCACACTTGAAAGGGTTCAAGCGGATTTTGTACTTGCGACATCGTAGGAAGACTTGTTGCAGGTCGTCTAAGTGTTTTGTTTGCTTCTGCAACCGCACAATGAGGTTGTCGAGACAAACCAACATGATGTGAACGAGGTCATGGAAGCAGTGTGTCATGGCACACCGGAAGGTGGCTCTAGCATTTTTCAGGCCAAAGGGAATGACGCGATACGTGAATGTGCTCCACGAGGTTGTGAATTTCGTCTTATAACAATATTATTTCTCGATTTGGATTTGGTTATATAAAAAAATCCATCCATGAAGGAAAAGGCCTCATGTCCAGCGCATGCATCGATGATCTGATCGATGAAGGGTGATGGGAAGTTGTCTTTGGGACATGCCCCATTGAGGTTGTGGAAGTCTGTGCAAATGTGAATGGTACCATGTTTTTTATTCATGAAAATAGGATTAGAAACCTAAGTGGTGTAGGCAATGGGGTAGATGAAGCCAACTATGCGCTGCTTCTCTATCTCGTCACCACGGCCACTTTAGAAGGATGGATGGGCCACTTCTTTTGGCATACAGGGGCCACATCAGGCCAATTGTCGATGTGGTGTTCCATGATGGATGGATCTAAGCTGGGAATTTCAGTGTAAGACTAGGCAAAGATGTCGCAGAATTCTTGGAAGAGAGCTTTGTAGGTAGTGACCGCTTCCGGGGAGCAAGATGCCCCCAGCATGATTTCTTCAACAATATCAGGATTGTTTGAGATGTTGATTTTGATGGTGGGTGAGATGTTGGCCATGTTCCCTTCTTCAAAGGTGTCTGGTGCTGGGATGGGGTTCTTGAACCAGTTGACTTTCCCATGGATGAAATCTTTGGTTTCCATGGAAAACTGGTCAGACTGCGACACAAGTTCTTCGGGGAGGAAGAATGAGCAATGGTGCATGTCATCCCTAGGTATTCTGGGGCAGTTAAAGCATCAAGCATCTCCTCATCATTGCAAAAGCAACAAAGAGACAGGTTTGATGGACCGTCATTAGAGGTGGAGATGAGCAGGTCAGTTAAATTGGACATCATGTAAATGGACATGGTTTTTGAAGAAGGAGGTGGGGGATGAATTTATTTGATCAGGGTGATCTCAAAATCCAAGGAATGTTGATAGAGGTCAGCTAAATCCATTTGAAATTCAGGTAAGTCTTGGCAATGGTGAGAATAATGTCCATACAAACTACAGAGGGCACAAGCATGGTTCGTTCTCAGTGACTTGTTTCTGACTATTGGCATGGTTGGAAGTTCAACCATGGGGAGGTTTTCGGTTGTGTCCATGGCATCCAAATGCACATAGATATTTGGAATTTCAGGGCAATTATGATTTGAATGGCCCTGTTGTTCGTAGACGATGCAAGGAGGGATCTACCGAGGTTCTGCGGTGGCTTTGGCATTCTTGCCCCTAACCCTTTTCGGGTCGGGCGGTGTAGGTGTGGGTGCTGTGGTTGGTTTTTTCAGACTAGGTGGGGGATGAGACTCGATCACAATGGGTTGCATAGGGGTTAAAACTACCTGGGGCATTGATGGTTGAGCTCGTGGATCAAGATACCACATGGGAATTCCCAATGTAAAGTTGTGTAGGTTCAAGGTGGCCATTACCGGCTTGCTCATGACACCAGGTGGGGGAAAGAGGAAGGGAATTGTATGGACTGGTGAGGAGCCCAGATAAATCCCTAATGGTTGTATGTGGGGGTAAGGTTGTGTTTTCGGTTGCACGTAATGCTGCGGCTATGGGTGATGTTGCGGTTGCTATTGGTGTTGCAGCTACAGATAGTGTTGCGGTTGCAGTTGGGGCTGTGGCTGCGCTTGTTGTTTGGGTGTAGCAGTGCTAAATGAGACCATGCACAAGTATGCAGTCTCATTTTGTGTTAGTTGTGGTGACACTAAGGGGAAATGAGCTGTCATGGTGGTATCGGTGTTAGCTGGAATATTTCACCTCCTGCGGATAGCAAGGTGTTCCACTGGTATGAATGGTTCAGATCCAGAACAAATAGAGGACAGAGGTTGAAGACTCTCCCTAGACTCCGTATATACCTGGAATGTAATGCTTTGATCGTTACCCTATGTACCTATAATAAGCTTCAACATGAAAACATATCAAAACCACCAGAATATAATCTATTGATCTATGTTAGTGACTATCGGAATCTAACAACATACTTGTGAAATCAAACAACAATAATATATGTGGAACATAAATCAACTTGCATTAATATAGAAATATGAAGAAGTTTACAACCAAGCCTTAGTGTTGACATGCATCTCCATGAAACCAAGCATTCTCATCCCCAAAATCTCCCACTCTAGCTCTCTATGCTCTCCCGAATGGTCTTGGGCCAAGTAATCATTCCAACAGCATAACAATACCTTAATAGTTCTCCCCTCAACCATGGCTATGAGCTCATATTTATAAGGCTTAATGGATAGGGTAGGTTGAGAGATTAGTTGGTGAGGTGGCCTCTAAGATCCTAGGATGAGGGATCTCGAGCTCAACTAACCCACAACAGTAGGGATAAGGGAGGACATGAGGCTTATCATCTAGAAGCCTCGAGAAACTTATCTTTTTCCCTTTTTACCCAGGGTACCGCATTTCTCCTTCGATGACAGAGAGTTTTTGGTAAGAAACACTTATGGATGAAGGGCCATAAGCAGTGGCACTACTTGTGGGCAACAAGGGATAGGCGGTGCAAACAAGGTACCACTCCTGGATAATAGAGGAAGCGCGGTACTGGGAATTTCCATGAAAGATTGATAATAACCATGAGTTTCCACTCCAAGAGTTGGGATTCAGGGAAAGTAGGTATGTCAAAGTTCTTATCACATGAAGGTGATAGGATTTTGGTATAACAAGATGCCCCCAAAAGCATGAGTCTTAGAGGGATACGATAAACGAGAGCTTTGAGAGAACAAGTCATCGCCATGAGATGAAAATGTTGGCTCGATCGGAGTATGTTGTCAAGTAGGCATCTGTAGTACATCAATATTTTGACTCATAGACACAAGTAACCAAACTCATGGCTACAGACTAATACAAGGTAGATCCATGAGAGGAATAAACAAGCATGGCTACTAGAATACAACGTAGATCCATGTGATAGAGGACTCAAACTTAGACATAGCTACCAGACATACAATGTAGATTTATGTCATATAGATGCAAATTTGAGCATAACCACGACCATACAAATGTGGATCCATGCTAGATATACAAAACTCCATCGCAACTTGGGAAAAATAAATGAGCGCTTTAAACAAATACCCAGGGTCTTCGTCTCGCCTTCCACAAAGTATGATTGTATCCATGTGATTACAATGATAAGAAGTCAAACATGGTAGAAACCACTTGATTACTGGCCAATGATGTGAACCATTAACAAGTGCGAAGGAGATCACCATTAATGTCAATGATTCCCAAGGTACTCTAGTACAATCTAATAAGTGTGAATAGATGTCCTGACATCGAACACCCATTCAATTCTATCGATCAAAGGTCATTGATGTGAAACTATGTCGAGAGAGAGAGAATCCATTATTAAGAGATATAGATCTCAAGGTACTAAATATTGTTTCTAAAACTATTTCCTGGATGATGAGCTGATGTTGATGGGAAAAGGTCTCATCGAAGGAGGGCCATGATGAGTCCCACATCAATGACACAAAACTCGAAACATAGTTCTGGAATGATGTGAATGTAGTAACCATATGACTGACTAAAGATACTGAGACAAAGATTGTGTAGACTGCAGAGGTAAAAATTATTCAAATCCCCTTTGAACATTGGGCGACACAACAAAAAGACTTGGAAGCATGACTAAACGAGATAGACACACAATGCAACAGTGGACAATGCATTCTTTTGAAAGACTCAAATGAGTGACATTACTCATGAAAGTGGATCATCATGGAGATCAGTTGAATACCCAATTGAATGACATGATGTGTAGACAAGTTCCATGTTCAAAGGTAATGACAAACAACTGCCATTATTTACAAGATGATTCCATTCCCATTTCCCCCATCGTGATTGATGAGTGCCTCTTTTCAGTTTTACGAGTTCAAAGAGGGTAACAAACACTCGATATAACTTGTCGAAAGACAAGTCCAGACTCATATATTTTACGAACCTGAGAGAGGAGGGGTTCATTCCCAAAACGGATCTCTGAATGTTTAATTTAACGAGTCCATTGAAAGAAAACTCAGTATCATTCATGTTTAGAGAGTCTGAATGAATACGGAAGAAGACTCCAATGGGGTCCTTTTTCGTATGATTTAGTCTCTAAGGCCCAAAAAAGTGTAAAATCATACCTTAGAGAACTCTTCCAGTCATGATTGGCTAGAGTGTTCCTTTTTTGTAAATAGTCCTATCCGAACCAAAAAAGATATAACCTACCGTCGGATGGATGACTCTTCAAATACTTTAACGAGCATGAAGAAGACAAGATCGCTCGACGATATTTTCGTATTTAGGGAGCCTAAAAAGAGTTTAAAGAGAACTCCATGAGGTTTCTTTACGTAATGTCATTCTTTACGAGCCTAGAAATGAACGAAAATGGATTCGACGACTTTTTCATTTTTAAGGAGCCTGAAAAAGAGGTCAAAAGAGGACTCCATGGTGCTTCTTTACACAATGTTGATTTTTACAAGCTTGGAAAGAAACTTGAAATGGACTCAGACCTTTGATACTAGATTTTAATGAGCTTGACAAAGTGTCATAATAAACACTCATCGACCTTTTCCATTTTATGAAAGTGAGAAAAATCCATAAACAAACTTTCCAAAGATTCTTACTATAGTTCTCTTATCCTACAATAGACTCAGAAACAAGTGTTAACTGCATTCATAACTAGCATTAAGGGATTATGACAGATAAACTTTCACTAAAATATGATTTTATATCAAAACTATAGTATGTCAAACCCAAAAATGCCTATATAAGTCATGTAAATAGTAAAAAATCAAATCATTTCACTATTTACCTACAGTAGAGAGAACTTGGAGCATTTTCTTAGCCAGATCTTCCACAGCTAATACCGGGAGTTTCCACCGTTCATTTTCAGCATCGTCAGTTGCAGGTAACAGCTAAGACCCTTGTATTTCATTTCATAGCATTTATTTTGAGGTTTGGTGGTGTTTTGGGCTCATATTTAAATCCCTAAAACATTAAAAGTGGGCATTATGGCTACTCCCTTGTGGGATACGTGGTACCACCCAAGAACCGCGCAAATCACACAGTGGACAAGCGGTGCAACCGCCTGTCTCCAACAGCGCACAGGCGGTGTCGGCTATGGAGAACTTAAACTGATAGTATAGGAAAAATAAGTTCATTCCTTTAATTTTTAATGATTTAAGGATGATTCTAATGCATATTATTATTATTTTTGGCAGGTCTAGGTTGCTCAAAACATGGTGATATGGAAAGAAAGAACGCATTGTTAGAATTTCATCATTAAGCTAGCATTATATTTGGATCTTTACTGAGAGAATAACAAGCACAACAATCAAACACAAGAGAAAATGAACACAGTGTTTATCCTCAACGAAACCATAAATGGTGAAAACCCCACAACTTCCTTAGAGATAGAATCAACACCAAAATAGAAAATCCCCAAAATAGTAAGTGATCTCCTGACAGAAGTAACCTTCTTGTCTAGCACCAGTGTCTTCTCCTTCCTCAACTATGCGCTACACTTGAGTGTGTATAAGTTGTGTGTTAAATAGAGAGTCTAGCTCTCTATTTATACTAATCTTGACATGAATAAAACCCTACCAGGCCCGACCTCTACTAGGAGAGTCTAATAACCCTAGTGCCTTGGAACTGCAGGGACTTTAACCCTTAGAAAATAGGAGGGTTACCCATAATGACTTGACATGACTTGTTTACATGATAGACCTTCCCGATAGGAACATCGGGGCATGACATAACTCAAGTACATCCCAGAATAAACATCAGGTTAGAATATATAAGAAATACAAGTGAAATACATTCCAAAGTTACATATACATCAACACTCCCTTTTAACTAGGAAGGTCTTCTTTTGACACAATTTTGAACACAAATCTTCTTCTCTATATCTTCTGGATCATCAACGAGTCCTCGTCATCTTCAATTCATCTTCATCATCGGATCTAGATCATCACCCGGTCTAGATCATCACTGGATCTGGATCATCACTGGGCATCATCACTGGATCTGGATCATTTCTGTTGGATCATCATCACTGGATCTGGATCATCACCACTCAATCTGGATCATCACTGGGCATCATCACAGGTGCTATCTCTTGATTCTTCTCATCATAGGAACCTCTACAGAGCTAGTCCTTTTTTATACTAGATGTATCATCTCAGAGCTAGTCCTTTTTCATACTAGATGAGGCATCACAAAGCTGGTCCTTTTTCATACCAAATGAGGCATCACAGAGCTAGTCCTTTTTCATACCAAATGTGGAAGCTACTCAGAGCTAGTCCTTTTTCATACTCGATGAGGCATCACATATATGGTCCTTTTTCATACTATATGAGGTATCACAGAGCTGGTCCTTTTTCATACCAGATGTGGCAGCTACTTAGAGCTAGTCCTTTTTCATACTAGATGAGTCTTCTCAAAGCTAGTTCTTTTTCATACTAGATGAGGCATCACAGAGCTAGTCCTTTTTCATACCAGATGTGGCAGCTACTCAGAGCTAGTCCTTTTTCATACTAGATGAGTCTTCTCAGAGCTAGTCCTTTTTCATACTAGATGAGGCATCGCAGAGCTGGTCCTTTTTCATACCAGATGAGGCATCACAGAGCTGGTCCTTTTTCATACCAAATGTGGTAGCTACTCAGAGCTAGTCTTTTTTCATACTAGATGAGTCTTCATGGAGCCGTCCCTTTTTCATGCTGGATGTGCCATCTAAACAGAGCTAGTCCTTTTTCATACTAGATGTGTCTTCACAGAGCCAACCCTTTTTCATGCTGGATGTGGCATCCACATATAACTGACAATGGAAGGAACCAATCCTCTCACCATGTCACAACTCTTACATATGACCATGGAAGGAACCAATCCTCTCACCATGTTAGAATGGCACAACACTTACATCTGATCATGGAAGGAACCAATCCTCTCACTATGTCAGAAGGGCTCAGCATGGACACATGACTTCATCTTGGGAGGAACCTCGATCTGGAGAACACCAAGCTTTTCCCTGGAGTACTCAAACTTCACCCTAGCCAATGGCTTAGTCAAGACATCAGCTATCTGTTCGTCTATCGCAACATACTGGAGCTTCACTGCTCCTCTCTGCACCATATCCTTGATATAGTGATACTTGATCTTGATATGCTTCGACTTGTCATGGAATACTGGATTCTATGACAACTTTACACAACTTTGGTTGTCACAGTATATACAAGTAGCATCTAACTGGAGATAAAATAAATAGGGCAGTAGCTTCCTCAGCCATACTGCCTCACAACTAGCTGAACAGGCTGCAACATACTCTGCTTCGGCTGTAGTTAGTGCCACACAGGATTACTTCCTACTAAACCATGAGATCACACCTGATCCCATACTAAATCAACACCCTAAAGTGCTCTTCCTATTGATGGAACTACCTACCCAATCTGAATCAACATAACCCTCCAGGTTAATCCTTTGATCAACCTTATACTTGAGCCCATAATCAACCATACCCTTCAGGTACCTCAGAATATGCTTTGCAGCAGTCAAGTGAACATGTCTTGGATCTATCAAGTATTGGCTCAATGTGTTCAAAGCAAATCAAATATCTGGTCTCTTGTTCATCAGGTACATCAAGGACCCAATCATCTGACGTTACATCATGGCATCAACTGTCTCTGATGAAGCATCATTCAATAGCTTCAGGTTTGATGCCATAGGTGTGGTTAATGCCTTGCAATCCATCATCCCAAATCTCTTTAGCATCTCTACTGCATACTTTCCTTGTCCAAGGAAGATTCCATCTGTAATATGCCACACCTCAATACCTAGGAAATAATGCATCATTCGCAAGTCCTTCATCTTGAACTCAGAAGCAAGCTTTCTCTCTGTATCAGCAATCAACCCATCCATACCTGTCACAAACAGATCATCTACATATAGTAGAAGTATCATCGGGTTGCCATCTTCCACCTTATAGTAAAGGTTGGAATCTACTTTACTCTTGGTAAAGCCCAAACTGGATAGAAAGCTATCAATTCTACCATACCATGTCCTAGGTGCCTGTTTTAAACCGTACAAGGATTTCTTCAATCTACACACATGAGACTCCCTATCATGTCTCTCAAAACCAAGTGGCTGCTCCACATACACTTGCTCTTCTACTACACCATTCAAGAAAGCAGTCTTGACATCCATTTGGTGTATCTTCCATTTCATCACTACAGCCAAAGCAAGTACCGATCTGATGGAAGTGTATCTGGCTACAGGTGCAAAGGTTTCTTCATAGTCTATTCCTTCTTTCTGAGAGAACCCCCGAGCCACAAACCTTTCCTTATACTTTTCAATGCTACCGTATGCAGCATGCTTGATCTTGTAGATCCATTTGGAAGTTACAATTGACTTCCCTTCTGGTCTTGGGACAGCATCCCAAACATCATTCTTCATGATTAATTGATACTCTTCGATCATCGCATCCTTCCATTCTTTTCATTCTGCCACTTCTACATATTTGGAAGGTTCTTTATCAATGAAGTCACATAGTAAAGATACATAACTGGAACAGGATCTAGTCCTCTTTCTTTCTCTGAGATTCTCTTTTGGAACCCCATATCTTTCTGCACCTTGGATAATCTCTCATACCCAAGCAGGTTTCCTCTTGTGAGGATTCTTCTCCTGTGGTGGATCTACAGGTCTTTGTGGTTCTTCAAATTCTTGATCTTCTTCTTGAGTTTCTTCATTCATGATTGTATCATGAGTTATGGGAGCTTTTGCTTCTTCAGGTTCTTAAACAAGTTTCTTTCTCGATTTGATGTAGGTTGAATCTTCGTAAAATGTTACATCCCTACTGATGTCAATCTTTTTGAACCCTAGGAAGTATATTCTGTAAGCCTTTGATATTTCAGAGTATCCCACAAATATACCCTTCTTTCCTAAAGGATCTAATTTCGTTCTCTTCTCTTTTGGAATGTGTATGTACATAAGACAGCCGAAAATTCTGAGATGGCTGACTTCTAGTTTCTTATCGGAGAAGACTTATTCAGGAGTCTTGTTCTCGAGTACTCTGTGTGGAGTACGGTTTTGTACATACACTGCTGTTCTGGCTGCTTCTACCCAAAGATGCATAGGAAGATCTTGATCATGAAGCATAGCTCTTGCAACTTCCATGATGGTTCTATTCTTCCTTTCTGCAATCCCATTCTGTTGTGGATTGTAAGGAGTGGACAAATCCCTCTTAATCCCTGAGTCCTTACATAGTTCCTTGAACTCATTTGAAGTGAATTCTCCGCCATTGTCTGATAAAAAAGTATTGATCTTATTTTCAGTATGGTTCTTGATCAAGGCTTTGAATTCCTTGAACTTGCTAAACACTTCATCTATATTCTTCATGAAGTAAATCCATGTCTTCCTAGAAAATTCATCAATAAAAGAAACATAGTACACATACTCGCTTAGTAAGCTTGATGACATTGGTCCACATACATCGGAGTGGATGATTTACAAGATTCCTTTTGCTTTGCTCTCACTACTTGGAAATGTCTTCTTTGTTTTCTTTCCTTTCACACATCCTTTGCAGACCCCTTCATGTTTTGCTTGAATTTCTGGAAGACCTTCAACAGCTTTGCTTGCAAGTGGTAGTGCTCTATAATGTACATGTGCAAGCCTTCTATGCCAAAGTTCATTTGGTTCTACTGTGTCATGAACCAAAGCTTGATCTAGTTGGCCCTTCGACTTGTATAGACCTCCTTCTTGTTCTCCAATCACTATTGCATCGTCAAAAGTCTTTCCCTTTGGCCACATAAGAACTTGGCCATCTACAAAAGCAACCCTCATTCCTTTTGCATCCAATGCAGATATGGAGAGGAGTTTCTTCTTTAGTCCTGGAACAAATAATACATTCTTCGTCTTCAAAGACTTTCCAAAGTCTAGTTTATAGAAGGATTCACCACTACCTTTTATTGGATACTAGTATTCATCCCCAAGTTTCACCTTGTGAGGTGACTCATGTTTAGATAGCTTCAAAAATGATTCTTTGAATCCTATCATGTGCTTGGAAGCACCACTGTCTATAAGCCAATCATTTCTTCCATGTGAAACATTTCCCATGAGAGTGGATATTAGTACATATTCATCCTCACTTGAAGAGTCATCACTCTCTTGTCTAATTCTCTTTGTGGAAGGTTCATCATCCTCTGCAGCATGGGCATGGTGGCTTCTCTTATTTCCCTTCTTCTTTATATTTCTTTTGTTAGGGAAGAATATGGATATGTGACCTTTCTCATCACATGTGTAACATCTAATAGTATTAAGATCTTTTCTAGAGTGTGAGATCTTACCTTTGGAGTGATAATTGCTCCTCCTGTTTTTCTTGGAGTGAACTGTGAGAGCTTGATATTCACTACCCATCTTCTCTTCTCAAGCTGCTATCCAAGCTTCTTCTTGAGATCATTATTCCCATAGTTTGCTGAACTTGACTAACTTATTTCTGGCATAGATTCCTTGAATGAAAGAGTCCCATGATCTAGGGAGATCATTCAAGGTGGTCATCACAATCTCTGCATTTTCCACTTCTTCATCTAATGCTTCCAGCTGCTCCTTGATCTGAGAGACCCTTTTAAAGTAAGACTGAATATTCTCAACATTCTAGATCTTCACATTCTTCAATTGCTTTCTCAAAGTCAGCTTCCTGTTTATGTTCTTCCCTTCAAACAATTTGGTTAGGGCATCAAACATAGCTTTAGGTGTCTTGAGGGAGGACACATGTGGTATTAGATGATCCTTGATAGAATCTACAATGATTCTATTTGCCATAACCAACTTCTTCTTATGCAAGGCCTTAGCCTCATCTCCCTCTAGAACTAGAACCTCCTCATTGATATAGGAGTGCAACTCATTCTCTTCCAGGACCAGGAAGATCCTATACTTCCAAGCTTGAAAGTTATCAGCTCCCTCAATATTTTCATCAAGCTTGGTATGATGGGAAATCTTAAACTAAGAACCTCAAATGGAAATACAAAACATTTAGATCTTACCAGTTCAAGATGTCGGATCTAGATTTGGAGCTGAAATCCTGTAGTGTTGGTTCAGTAGCAAATTAGGGTTTTGCTTTTCCAAAGTTCTGTCCACCCAAATGCCTTGAAATTTATCCCTAACTTTGATTTTGGGGAGGAGATCAATCCAGGCCTAGGCTCACTGAAAAATTCCTCTTTTGTGAAAAACCCTAGTTTTCGGCAGTAGTGTTGGGTCCAAAACTAAAAAACCTCAGAATTGGATTTTTCTTCGATAGAAAGATGTGCCCTAAGGAGGAGAGTTGTTTCACCTTACTTTAGCTGAAAATATATGGAGGAATATCCACAAACTAGGAATCCCTAGTTCCCACAGCTGCACAGTGTCTTCTTCTTAGGTTAGATCTGATACCATGTTAGAATTTCATCATTAAGCTAGCATTATATTTGGATCTTTACTGAGAGAATAACAAGCACATCAATCAAACACAAGAGACAATGAACACAATGTTTATCCTAGGGGAAACCATAAATGGTGAAAACCCTGCAACTTCCTCAGAGATAGAATCAGCACCAAAATAGAAAAGTCCCAAAACAGTAAGTGATCTCCTGATAGTAGTAACCTTCTTCTTGTCTAGCCCCAGTGTCTTCTCCTTCCTAAACTATGCACTACACTTGAGTGTGTATAAGTTGTGTGTTAAATAGAGCGTCCAACTCTCTATTTATACTAATCCTGACATGACTAAAACCCTACCAGGGCCAACCTCTACTAGGAGAGTTTAATAACCCTAGTGCCCCAGAACTACAGGGACTTTAACCCTTAGACAATAGGAGGGTTACCCACAATGACTTGACATGACTTGTTTACATGATAGACCTTCCTGATAGGAACATCGGGGCATGACATAACTCAAGTACATATTGAAATAAACATCGGGTTACAATATATAAGAAATACAAGTGAAATACATTCCAAAGTTACATATACATCAACACGCATGACAATGAGGATGCTGCTACTGAAAGAAATGCAGGTTGTATCGCCACATTACGGGACTGTGGGCTTCTGAAGTTCTTCCAGACCCCAAGCATGGTGTCACATGAGCAGTTACTGGAACACATACTGTAGATGTGGAATCCAAAGCAGCAATATTTCATGGTGGGGGCCCATATCCTTACGGTGGAAGTAGATTACATCTACTTCTTGATAGATCTCTCAAGACGGGCTGCCCCCATATCACTGACAGGATCCCATGGAGGGGATATTACCACTTGAGAGATTATAGATCGTCACTGTGCACCAGGGATAGGTAAATCGGGGAAGAAGATCCCCATCAAAGCAGTGATGGATAGGGCCCTACGGACTGTCCTATTTACCATGTAGAGGGTGTTCGGGAGTCAGTGTGTGCACCAGGATTCACGATCACACATGTTATATGCCATAGAGGCCATGGCACCCATGGTGTTCAACTAGGCAGAAGCCATGCTTCCAATATTCAAGGATCAGCTGACTAAGTGTCAGCAGGGAGAGCTAAAGTATTTTGGCTTTAGTTCCATTTTATCCTGCTTCTTCTTCGAGTGGGTTCCACAGATGAGACCTCAGGTGGTCTTCCGGAGTCTGAGAGCACGGGACCCTCATGTGTTGAGGTGGGTCCAGGTAATGGCCTGCACAGGAGCGAGTATGGGAAGGGTGAAGTTCGATGATCCGTTCTTCAGATGGCTACAAGATCAGATCTTCATGGTTGAGGATTATTCTTATGTAGGAACGGACTTCACTGGAGATCCTAACCTACCACTCCCACCTGGCGGATAGTGGGGTGACATCTGTGAGAAGCAAGAAACCCTAAAATGGATTAAAATGTTTTTATGTTTTTAATGTTTTATATTTTTATGTTAAGTGACGAAACCTATATATTCTCATGCAGATGTGGGAGAAGCACGACCTAAAGGAGTATCTCCATTGGATAGGTGAGCTAGAGCCTGCTTTGTACCATGGGTTGATGACATCACAAGGGAGATTGAGGAAAACCTGGAGAGGTTGACCTTAGATATCCCAGATGCTGGCATAGATGACCTCCTAATGAGATATCAGAGATCCACAGTGGGAGTACCGGGTTGATTCAGTAGGATACTACATAGAGTAGCTTGAGCAATGATGTGCTATCATGAGCACCACTAGTGTATGAGATATGTACTGAAAGCTAACAGTTTCAGGATTTTGTATGATGATTTTTCCTGAAAGCCTAAGCGCTTCATATGAGGTCTCAGGACCTATTTTTTTTAACTTTTTTGTATATATATATATATACAGACTTTTACATGGTGTTTATATGTTGCAAATGGAAGATGCATTTTCTATGAGTTTTATGTGTCTTTGAATGTTTATTTACAATGTACCATGTTTGATTTGATGTTTTGAATGGGAAATATGCCAATCTAGGATGCAATTAGCTAATGAGTCGGCCACTACATTATGTTCCCTAGGGATATGCCTATAGGTGATGGTTTCAAATGATCTTTCTAGCAAACATACTCTCCGGAAGAGGCGGAGGAGTACCGGGTTCCTAATGGTGTAGACATGGTTTAAATGGCAAACCATGAGTTGTGAGTCCATCAATACTACTAGATCATGAACATCCTGGGAGGCAGCTTCAGTTAGAAGATCGATGACTGCTTCATACTCAGTGATGTTATTAGTAGCGGGACCTATACAAACCGCTCCTAAACTGACCAAATTGTTAGCTGGGGAATAAAGGACCCAAGCAGTCAAGGAGAGATTCAAGGTGTGGAAGCAAGCACCATCAACGAATCCGTAGAAATCCATCTGCATGACCAAAACATGGTATAAACATATGCAAACACTAAACTCAAAACCATCTTGAAAATACTAAAAGCACACTAAAAGTCAATCAATATACATATATACAAGATACTATCTAAGAAAACCTAGGCATAGTACCTTTTCAGGTACAACCCATTGCGAGGTTGCCCCAAAGGGATTCCATCATAATCAATGAGCTCGTAAGCTGATTTCTCTAACACCTTAGAAATAACAAAAGGTCTGTACCACATGGACTTGAACTTACCCTTCCCTAGTTTGTCATATCTCTGGTCATAAGTCAATACTAGGTCACCCTCATTAAAGACACAAGGATGGACAAATTTAGCACACTATGACTTGACGCATTTCTTATGTGCCTCATTAGCCAAGGCATCATCTATCCGAGTCTCGTCAAGGTTACTCAAGTACAAAAATCTTTCTTCCTCTATAAGAAGTGTCTGGGAGAAGTTCGACGGCAAGTTGTAAAGATGGAATCTGGCATTGGATCGGTAATATAGCTTCGATTCCATAGACAAGATAGAATGGCATGAAACCAGTAGCTATTTTCACAGAAGTTTGATAATCCCAAAGTGTGGAGAAAAGAACGTGGTGGCAGTTGGATTTATGATCTCCAACCATCCGACGAAGCATAGTTTTCAAAATTTTGTTAATGGCCTCTACTTGACCATTAGCTTGTGGATAATACACCGTAGAGTTTTCATGGTGAAAACCTAGCTTGGCACTCAGTTCCTCCATCATTTGATTACGGAAATGAGATCCGTGATCAGTAACGATGGACTATGGAACTCCAAATCTAGCTATGATATTATTGAACAATAAGAGAGTGACAGTCTTACCATCTTCTACATATGTAGGCATGGCCTCATCCCATTCTGTGAAATAATCAATGACTACGATGATGTAAACATGCCCCATGGCTCAGGTAGGCTTACAATGCATGAAGTCAATCCCCCATTTGGTGAATGGGCCAACGGAAATGACAGGGTGTAGTGGAGCAGGATGGGTGTGATTTTTAGGATAAAAATGTTGACAAGATGGGAATTTCTTAACAGCCTCATGACAGAATTTGAAGATAGAAGGAAAAAAATAGCCAGCATGAAGGATTTTCTGGGCTGTAGCCATCCCAGATAAATGACCGCCGCATGCTCTAGAGTGGAAATCATTCAACACATGTTTAGCCTCCTCATGGGTGAGGCATCTTCAGAGAATAGAGTCAATCCCACGTCTATATGAGGTATGATTCAGGATAAGATAGTATTTCGCGTGGTGACGGATACAGCAGTGATCATCGTGAGATAAATGCGGCTGAAATACTTGTGTTTGGAGATATATCAACAAATCTCCATACCAAAGATTAGTAGTGCTAATCAGGAACAAGAATTCATCTGGAAATGAATCACTAGGATCATATTCCATTAATGTAGCATAGGGAAGATCACACATAAGCTATGCAAATACCAAGGATTTCTTTGATGTGGCCTTGGTAAACTGCATATCAAACTCCTGAAGGATAATGATCCAGCGGGAGTACTTGCCCCCAAGCACCTGACGAGTCAGGATGTAATACATTGGGATCTAGTCTGCCAATATAGTGGTAGTGTGGAGCAGAATGTAGTGACAAAAATTTTGTACAGCAATGACCGTAGCCAATGCTAACTTTTCCACATGTGAATAATGGGTTTCAGAATCCATAAGATTCTTACAAGTGTAATAAATCACGTGCTCCTAATCGTGGAGATTGTCCTGCACTCAAACCATAGTGATGGTAGTAGTGGAGGCATCAATATATAAGAGAAAGTCCTTTGAATAATACGAGGCATGTATCACGGGTGAATGAGTCAGAGCGTGCTTAATATTATCAAAGGTGCGTTGGGCCTGGTCATCCCAGAAGAATGAAGTGATCTTCTTGAGGAGACGCATATAACTGTGCGGTTTCTATACAAAATTGCACATGAAATAGCGGATAAAGTTTTCCTTCCCCTGCAAACTTTGGAGTTGAAGGAGATTAGTTGGGGCTAGTAGATCTAAAATAGCAGCAATCTTCAAAGGATCGATTCGGATGCCATCTTTGGATACCACAAAGCCTAGCAGGTATCCCATCTCAACACAAAAAACACATTTATGCGGATTGAGCCATATATTATAATGACAACATATCAGGAATATGTCTCTAATATGACCAGGGTGGTCCTCCCGTCGTTGTGAATGACCAGGGAGGTCATCAAGGTATGGTTCAACAATATGTTTAATATCATGAAACGCATAGGACATAGCACGATGGAACGTGGCTCCAACATTTTTTAAGTAGAAAGGTAACTTATTATATGCAAAGGTTCCCCATGGGAAAATGAATGTCGTCTTATGCTAATTGGAGGGTAATATCTCAATCTGATTATAGCCAGAGAAGCCATCCATGAATGAAAAGATGACACTTCCAGCATAGTTGTCGATAATTTGATCGATGTGCAGGGTAGGAAAGTTGTCCTTGGGACAAGCTTTATTTAAATCCCTAAAGTTGATGCAGACTCTAATGGTGCCTACCCTTTTATTGACAGGGACAACATTCGATACCCATTCCATTAGGGGTACAAGATAAATAAGCCCAGCTTTGAGAAGTTTCTCAATTTTAGCTTTAATAGCTGCGGCCTTCTGAGGATGGACTTGCCTAAGTTTCTTCCTAAAAGGTTTAGCCATGGGATAGGTTTTAATCTCATGGACCATAATGGATGGGTCAATCCCTGACATCTCTTCATAGGAACAGGAAAAAATATCACGGAATTCCTTAAAAATTGCCTTATATGCTTAAGATTCATCTGCCGAGCAGTTCTTCCCAACATGAACATGCTTGATAACATCAGGCTTGGTTGACATGTCAATCGGGTTCATCTGAGTAATGTTGAAAAGGTTTCCTCCAGAATCTGTATCTTGCAACAATATAGGACTTTGGGGAACGTTGACAATATCAGTAGGAAACAAGGATGCAAAATCATGGCTAACCGAATTGGTGTTGGGGAGGAACATGGATCTATGATGGTGATCCTCCCAAATGGGCTCATCCATATTCATAATCTCCATAATGGACTCATCAGAAGTAAAAGTATCAGAGAGATAATCTAGAACAGGAAGAGAAGTTTCTAACCAGTACGGTAAATGGAAAGGACCTGAAGCCACTAGATGAAGGTCATCAGTGTGATCATTAGAAAAGGTTTGAATGGTGTCATACATAGCTTCATGTGGATTCAACGAGGTGGACTCAACAAAATTTTTTCCCTTAGGCTCATAATCAAAAGAGTCGATCATATGGACTGTCGCGGTATCCGTGCTAGGAGGAGTGGATGGAAAAATCCCCATAAGGGATGAATCCTTCAACATGCCTACCCCAATCAACTGGTATGGAGGAGGGGACTGGCCTAACATGGGGATGTTATTAGCTGTGGAGGTAGTAACATCCAACGTACAGAAATCAAGCTAATCAATAGTAACAATTCTCCCTAGATGCGGGAATTGGAATGTTTGGAATACTATTGAGGCAACAGCAGTCATGGCAGAGAACCAATTCCTTCCTAGAAGGAGGTTGTAATCTAAAGGGGCATCTACCACTTCTACTTGGATGGAAATGGTTTTACCCCCTATCTCAACCGCTGGGGATGATATGAGACCATGGGGTTGGAAATCATGTCCGTCAAAGGCTTTAAGGGTCATAGGTGATGTGACAAGCTTGGGAGAGCCGAGAGCCTTCCAACAAGCTAGAGACAACACCGAGGTCGAAGCTCCTTCATTTAGTATCATTCAAAATACTTTCTTTCCCAGTACTTTCATAATGATCTGAAAAGCAAGTTTATGTGGTAATCTAGGCTTGTAGTTCTCAACATTGAAATGAATCAAGTTAGTGTTATCTGGGTCTAAAGCTCCTAATGCTGTCAACAAGTTGTTGTGCTATGTAGGGAAACTTTGGATTACCTCTAAGGTAGACATCGCACAAGGTGCCTGAGCAAGATATTCAACTGCTTTATAAAATTGAGCAGCTCGAGCATTTGGATTAAAGACAGCCTTTCGAAGAGTACTCTTAGGTGGGTGCAAAATCATGTAGAGAGTAGGATTCTTGATAGATAAGGGAACAGTAGATGAGGATTCAGGAGAACTAGTAGAGGGAACTTTCCCTGAAGAATATTGATCTTCTTTCTTATCTGCACCTTTGTCAGAATTCTGACTTCGATTTTGTGGATTGATGGTATCTGAGGACATCATACAAATTTCCTCTGATGAACTAGAGTTACCCTGATTAGACATGTGATCTATTAGCTGTTGTTGAGAGGGAAAAGGATCCATAAGTACTGCAGGTGCGGGATTGGACTTTAGAAACTAGGAGATTTCGTCCCGACGAGGACACTCCTTTGAAAAATGGTCCCCACCGCATAGAAGATAGGGATATTTTTCCTTCCTTTTCCCTTTTTCATTATCACTGTTGGTTGGTCATGGAGTCTCTTGTTGGTTTCAAGGTTTTTTATTTCTATTTTTACCTTTCTTCTTGTTATTACCCAAGGTTTGAGTACTTTGAATAGAATTGACCTCAACAGAAACCTTAGGAGTCGAAGGAGTAGGGGTGGCAGTTTGGGTTTTCTTGGCAGGTTTCGCTGTAGACGAGGACTGGATTGAACCAACAATCCCATCAATAGGTACTTCTACTGGTGGCTTGGCAGGATCAATGCTGGGGCTAGGAGCTTGAGGAATCAGGTCATAAAGAGTTCCAAACTGGGAATAGACCAGTTCTAGGTACTAAGCCTGACTAATAGCCTGCTCTTCGGTAATGGCACCACCCATAGCCACATCTTGGGTGATAGGAGGCAACAAGGATTTAGTGAACCAATCAGCTAGTCACTAATCCAGAATGGGGGCCTTAATAAGCCTTCTCTACCTTCTCCACTCATGAATATGATCAGAAATGTGGGTGGAGGTGTTCTGTCGCAAAAAGGTTAAAATATCATTTCCTGTTTCATAATGAATAGGGAGCTGAAAGTATGTAAGAAACATGGTTTCCAACGAGCCAAAATCCACAAACAAATGTTGCGAGAGTTCAATGTACCACTTCGCGGCCGTATTGGTCAAAGTTCACTAAAAGAGTCGTAATCGAACAGTGTCATCCATGAGGGAGTTGGAAGAACACCACAAATGGAATGTCATAACATGGTTCTTCAGATCATCTCCCTGATTCCCATCGAATTTCAAGATATCCGATGGTAACTTTATTGGAATAGGAGGCCACAAGGGATTGTGTCGAATGGGGTCATTAATCAACTTGGACAAATCAGGCAAGTCCAAAGTTGCTAGGAAAGGTAACTGTCGGTTGGGTTGCACATACTGGTAATATTGATATGGCATATAATTACCAGTAGGACCATAAGATGACTGAAAAATAGGTTGCTGTGAGGAAGAACTACTGAAAAATCTGCCAGTAGGAGGTTGATTTCCGGGATCAGGACCGCTAGGACCACTAGAGCCTCCAAGAGGAGGACCACCGGGGCTATTGAAATATTGTAACTTCAAAGAATATTCTATATGTATCTTTTTGTGGTACCCAATGGTCCTACCGAGAGAACCACTTGTAATACTTTGTACCCCGATGCTTCTAATCAGAAGAACTAATAAGAGTCATGAGGTAGTCCCCTCTAATTGTAAAGGTGGGTCATTAGCACCCCAGTGTGGTTACTTGAGCCTACATGTGTAACTCGAGCCTACATGATTAACTCGAGCCTACATGTTGGATTTAATTATTAAAGTGAACGGATGAATATAAATAGAGTGTGGTGCTCCTCATTTGGAACACACACTCTCACTTGTGTAGAGCATTAGTGGAGGAGAGAGAAGTAGCTGGAGAAGGAGGAGGATCAGTCTTTGATCTCCCTTTTGGTTTTACCTTTTATCTTTTGGGGAATCTATATTGAGGAATATTTTGCTGGGTTTTTCGCTTTAGGGTTTTCCCAGGATAAATATTTGTGTTCCTTTTGTATGGTTGTGCTTGTCTATCTTTCAGTGATCATGTTTATATGCTTTTGTTATGAAATTGAAATGAAATACTAATGATCTAGCTTAGCATATGAAAATTTAACATGGAATCAGAGCCACCCTGAAAGAAGACATTATGCAGCTATAGAATCTAGGGATTCTTACTTTTTGGGTCTCTCTCCACAATCGATCATCAAAAGAAGGCTAGGCTGACTCTCCATTGAAGGGCACATCTTTCTGTCAAAGTGGAATTCGATTCCGAGCATTTTCAGTTTTTGGTGTGAGAAATTAGGGCTTTCTACAGAAGAAGAATTTTTGAGTGAGCCCATCATAGGATTGTTCTCCTCATCAAAATCTAAGTTTAGAGACCTAGATCAATATTTTTGGTTGGGTGAAACTCCGGGGAAGTCAAACCCTAGTTTGACCCCGAGCTGGAAAAACCCTAAATACTAAAACTGATAAGTTTTGGTACATTTGCTATATCTCTGGATTGGAGAAGGATCAGGAGCTGAACATTTCAGATATTGAAGATAAACTCATTATGTACACTGTTTCCAAAATTATGCCTAAGATTCTCTATATTCTGGGAGATATGATCCCTCCAAGTTAGGGTTTGAGCCTCTTCAAGGATTCATCCCTAAACAGGACACCTGGGGAGAATTACTATATACTGGGGTAAAAAGGTCCAAATGAAATTTTGGAAGATGTTCCAGAAAGGGAACTGACTTTACTTTCTTTGGTTTGAGTTTTAGATTCAGAATATGAAATAGTGACACATGGAAATCTGTACAACTTTGTTGTTCTGAACAGTCCTGTAACAGGTCACCTTGGGAAAATGACCATAAGTCCCAATTGGGGAAACCAATTCTGATGAAACCTATGTTTTTGGAATAGAGACATGCGAGGGTACCTCAATACAAAGTTTCAAACATAGAGGATGAGTAATTATAGAGATAGCACAGAAATAGTATTAGGCATTTCTGTAGGAGAAATTTGAAAACTAGGGCTTCCTATTCCAGGAGCTTCTCTCCATATTTTTTAGAAAAGGAGTACATTGGACATCTCATCTTGAAGATATATATATTTATATCCAATCAGATATGAAAGATTCCAAGTTTTTAAAATTAAGGTTTCTCTGACAAACCCTAGATCATCCAACTCCAGAACCAGGATGGACACCTCAAATCGGTAAGATCTAATCTTTTGCTATTTCCATTTGAGGTTCTCATCAGCTTGATGATAAGCTTGGTGAAGTTTACAAATTCCAAGCATGGAATTATTTGATCTCTCTGAAGAAAATGAATTGGACACCTACATGATTAGAGAGGTTCCAGTTCCAGAAGGAGATGAGGCTCAAAGCCTTACACCAAAAGAACTTGGTCAAGGCCAAGAAGATCATTGTTGATTCAGTCACGGATCAACTTGTACCACAAGTGTCTTCCCTAAAGACACCGGAAGAGATGTTTGATTCCTTAACCAAGATATTTGAAGGAAAGAACATAAATCACAAGATGACCTTAAGAAAGAAATTGAAGAGGTAAAAGAGGAAGTGAAGAATGCAGAAGTGGTGATAGCCACCTTGAATGGCCTCCCAGGATCATGGCATTCATTCATGTGAGGAATGTGTGCCAAAAGGAAGTGATTGCTTTCAGATGACTCTGGGAAGAAGAAGAAGTTAGACTCATAAGAAGAGAAGAAGAAGAAGGGAGCAATTGAAGATCAATCTCTCACCATTCAAAGAAGATCCCTCAAGCAATGAGGAATATGAAGAACTCAATTCTTGAAGAACCTCTTATCCATCTTATCATTTGGATAAGAAATGATGATGTCATAAATGAAGAAGATGATGAAGTAGAAGGATCAAGAAGGATTCTACCCACGAAACAAATAAAATATAAGTATTCAATTGTCATTTCATGATATTGTTTTGTTAAATTATATCCAGTTGATGTGTTATGCATGATAGACTGGTTGCATTAATGACAGTAGTGAGACATGGATGAATGTTGTGTTGGCTAAACAATTGCATGATGCATAAGAATTTGTTGTTATGCATGTGTTTTAGTTCTAACCATGCAACTGGTGCATTTGAATTATAGGGAAGGTCTTGTACAACCGCCTACAAGAAAAGAGGGATAAGACTTATTCTGAAGAACAAGTGATGACAATTCAATAAACATGAATCTAAAGCTTCCAGGGTCAGAGACATCATGATGAAGGAAAGAGCTTCATAGAGCGGTAGATCCACCTCGAAGGATGAAGACTGCCATGGCTATGAAAGGAGCTATGATCAAAGAGTAACAATTTATCATAAGGAATGATGTATTCAATATGGTACTACAAGAACAAGTGTACAAAGCAAGGTTCGTGATTTTCCTCAAAAAGAATAGACTATGACATGACATACTCTATTGACAAGTATATATCAAGCATAGAACCACCTATATAGAATGAAGAGGGAAGATGATACTCCACTTCAAGGGGAGTGACTACAGAAGATATATGAGTTCAACATGGTACAACATGATGGACAGCTTCCCGATGGATCGAGACTTTACCAAGAGTAAAGTGGGTTCCAACCTTCAAGGTAGAATGCAGAAGACTAGGATATGTTGATGACCTGACAAGATGAACTCATAGAAGATGTTATGATGAAATAATACTAGAATGATGTTTGAGATATAGTACTAAAACAAGAAAGCAAGAATGTGGTCTCTTCCAAATGGATTTGCAAGATAAAATATGTTGTAGATATAAGTAAGGAAAGACTTGTGGCTAGAAGTTTCTGTCAAAAAGAGGGAATTGATTATGGAGAGACATTTGCCCCAGTAGCATGGTATACTTCGATTAGAGCTATCATGGCACTTGCATCCATGATGAAGTGGGACTTACACCAGATGGATGTGAAAATAGCCTTCCTGAATGGCGTAATTGAATAAGAAGTATACATAGAACAACCACAAGGATTTAAATTTTAAGATAGACATACTCACGTATGCAAGTTGAAGAAGGCCATGTATGGCCTAAAACAAGCTCCTCGAGCTTGGTATGGAAGGATAGATAGTTTCTTGAAGAGCATGGGCTTTACCAAGAGTCAAGTCGATCCTAACCTTTACTTCAAGATTATAGAAGATGAACATGTCATATTATTACTGTATGTGGATAATCTATTCCTAACAAGGAATGAGAAACAAATTGTAGAATGCAAGAAGAAGCTCGCTGAAGAATTTTAGATGAAAGAACTTGGGTTAATGAATTATTTCCTAGGTCTGGAAGTATGGAAAAATTCAGAAGGAATCTTTCTCAACTAGGGAAAGTATGCAGTAGATATATTGAAAAGATTAAATATTTTGGAATACAAAGCCATGGCCACACCAATGGATTCCAACTTGAAGTTGTTAGCTGATGACTCATCAGAGTTAGTGGATGTGACTCAATACAGACATATCATTGGGTCGTTAAATGTATCTAACAAATACCAGACCAGAAATTTTTTTTTCCGTGATCATCTTGAGTCAGTATCTAGTTCAACCTAGACGTGGTCACCAAATGGCTGCAAAACATGTGATGAGATATCTGAAAGGGACTATAGAATTTGGTCTATACTATGATGGAAACCATGAGTATAGATTGTATGGCTATACAGATGCAGATTGGGCTAGAAGTATCTTAGACAGGAAAAGCACATCAGGTAGATGCTTTTGTTTGGGATCTGCTATGGGTTCATGGTTTAGCAGGAAACAGTCCAGTATTTCTCTTAGCACGATTGAAGCAGAATACATAGCAGATTACTCTGCTAAGTTGTGAAGCCATATGGATTCAAAAGCTAATATCAGGTCTCTTTGACCTGAATATGGATACTACAATGATTCTATGTGATAACCAAAGTTGTGATGATAGAGAACCTTGTGTTTCTTCGTAACACATAGAAATCCGGTATTTTATATACTGTAGATGCAGATGATGGTGACTCATTATTTCTATACTAAATGTAGAGATGATGATGTTTCAGTATTCCCATACTGAATATATAGACGATGATGATTTCAGTATTCCCATACTGAAGACATAGATGATGATGATTTCAGTATTCCCATACTGAAGATATAGATGATTTTTCAGTATTTACATACTGTAGATGCAGATGATGGTGATTCCGTATATAGAGGTGATGATGCTTTCAGTATTTCTATACTGAAGATATAGATGATGATGCTTTCAGTATTCACATACTGGAGATACAGATGGTGATAGTTCAGTATTCACATACTAAAGATGTATATGATAATGGTTTAGAAGATTATGTGCTGACAAAGCCTCTGTCTCAGGTAAAGTTTGAATACTTTCGAGACAAGCTTGGTGTTGTTCGAAAAGACCTTCCTCAAAAGGGGGAGTAGTGGTGTTGCAGTGGGATTGTATCATCCCTGAGCACTTTCCCTAAATTGATCCGAGGACCTTGGTCCTCGAGAATGAAGTGGGATTTTATCATCCCTGGGAACTTTCCCTAAAGTGATCCGGGGACCTCGGTCGTCAAGAATGAAGAGGGATTGTATCATCTCGAGACATCTGTCCATAATGGATCCGGTGACCTTGGTCCTCGAGAAGATGGTAGGATTGCGACATCCTTGGACTTAGTCCTAAAGTGATAGGGACTGATTCTCCTGTAATCAATCTGATGAATTCGGTCCTAAAGAATGTGGTAGGATTGCATCATCCTTGGACTTAGTCCTAAAGTGATAGGGACTGATTCTCCTGTAATAAATCCGGCGACTTCAGTCCTCAAGAATGTGGTAGGGATTGTATCATCCTAGGACATATGTCCATAAATGATCCGATGACTTCGGTGCTTGAGAACGTGTGTTGATCCCATAATTCCAAGAGGAAGGATTGTCTGATTTCCACAGATATGTTTATCCCATGATTCTGAAAGGAAGGATCGTTGGTAACTATGTAAAGACCTAAATCCCATAATTCCGAAAGGAAGGATCATTGGTAGCTCCATAAAGACTTGATCCCGTAATTCCAAAAGGAAGTATTGTCTGAGTTCCATAGATGTGTTGATCCTATAATTCCAAAAGGAAGGATTGTCTGAGTTCCACAGATGTGTTGATCCCATAATTCCAAAAGGAAGGATCGTTAGTAGCTTTGTAAAGACTTGATCCCGTAATTCCAAAAGGAAGGGTCGTCTGAGTTCCACAGATGTGTTGATCCCATAATTTTGAAAGGAAGGATCATCTGAGTTCCACAGATGTGTTGATCCCATAATTCTGAAAGGAAGGATCGTTGGTAACTCTGTAAAGACCTAAATCCCATAATTCTGAAAGGAAGGATCATTGGTAGCTTTGTAAAGACTTGATCCCATAATTCTGAAAGGAAGGATCGTCTGAGCTCCACATATGTGTTGATCCCGTAATTCCAAAAGGAAGGATCGTTGGTAACTCCGTAAAGACCTAATTCTTGTAATTTCGAAAGGAAGGATCATCTGAGTACTACAGATGTGTTGATCATCTCGTTAAGGGGGAGTGTTGATTTATTATAACTTCGAAGAATATTCTATATGTATCTTTTTGTGGTCCCCGATGGTCCTATCGGGAGAACCACTTGTATTACTTTGTACCCCGATGCTTCTAATCGAAAGAACTAATAAGAGTCATGAGGTAGTCCCCTCTAATTGTAAAGGTGGGTCATTAGCACCCCATTGTGGTTACTTGAGCCTACATGTGTAACTAGATCCTACATGATTAACTCGAGCCTACATGTCGGATTTAATTATTAAAGTGAATGAATGAATATAAATAGAGTGTGGCGCTCCTCATTTGGAACACACACTCTCACTTGTGTAGTGCATTAGTGGAGGAGAGAGAAGTAGCTGGAGAAGGAGGAGGATCAGTCTTTGATATCCCTTTTGGTTTTACCTTCTATATTTTGGGGCATTTATATTGAGGAAGCTTTTGCTGGTTTTTTCCCTTTAGGGTTTCCCAGGATAAATCTTTGTGTTCCTTTTGTATGGTTGTGCTTGTCTATCTTTCAGTGATCCTGTTTATATGCTTTTGTTATGAAATTGAAATGAAATACTAATGATCTAGCTTAGCTTATGAAAATTTAACAAGGACCACCGGGACCACCAGGACCACTAGGAGGCGGACCACCAGACCCTCCATAGCCACCAGGAGGTAAACCTCTAGAGCCTCCGGGACCACTAGGCGAAGGGCCACCAGACCCTCCAGAGCCATAAGGAGGAAATACACCAGGCTCCCCAGGATCACTAGGACCACTAGGATGATAAGGAGAAAAGTTTCCATATCCTCCAGGACCATTAGGTCCCCCAGGGAGAGGACCTCCATAAGGCGGTCCTCCGATACCTCCCATAGTATGTATAGGTATCCATACCATAGCTGACATGTAAGAACAGTTGGGTTTCCCCCACGACGTAAAAGAGTTACTAGGGTATGGGATTCCAGTATAAGGCACTCCTGTAGGATTGTGTGGATGATTACCTACAGGTATTTGATAACCATAACCTCCAGAAGACTGAATGGTTACAGGTTGGGCCCCCAAGGGCTGACCTGAACTAGATGGGAGATTAACCAGATTAGTATGGGTGGGAGGGACATAAACTGTAGATGGTTATATGTTAGGGGTCTGCCCTTGACTAGGTGCAATTTCAGGATCAAATAACGTAGGTCATGCCGGGGGTTTCCCCCCAGCACTAGAAGGTACTAACGAAATAAGAATTGAAGGTTGAGCCCCAGGTGCAGAAGACCTGGTAGGATTAGGAACAGACATAACATGAGAGGGGATAGGGGTGGTAATTTGAACTGGGTTGTGTGGTTTTATTTCATGATCTATAATCAGTTCAATGGGTCTCATAGAATTGGCAAGTGAATGATATCCCATAGGAACAGATGTGGAACATGATGGTGTTGGTCCTAATAGTTCATCTATTTGCTTATCAATCTCCTGTGCACGGAGAATGGAAGCACGGTATTTCCTAAGTTCTTCTTCATCTTCAGAAGAGTTTAAATGGGTTCCAAATGAGGCAATGGCATGTCCTATCGAGGTATCCCAAAATGGAGCATTGGGACCATAATTCGGACGGGTAGTATCGTCAACATGACCTTCCATGGGAGAATGGAACGAGGTATTTCCCCGAGAAGGTTGTTGGACCAAGGGAGGCGAGTGTGAAGAATATGGTACTCCACTTTCTTCAACCACATTATCTCCCACTTGGGAGGTGGTAGCAGCTTCTTGGTCGATAGCTTCCATTGGATTTTCTCCTGAACCAGGAGTAAAATCGGGTGGCAAGCCCCGTACTCTCATTAGAGGAAATTTCAACTCAAAATAGGCCTTTTAACTTTAACTCAAATTTCATGTCATAATGGGTTAACCAATGAAATTGATTTAAATTTGAAATACTGTATAGGTCTTAAACAATTTTTTAATATAAATTTGGGGATAGGTATCATAAAAAAAACTACTTTTTTTGTTTGTATTTTCGACATATCTCCCCGTGTTTTTACTCAAATTTCGATCGGGAGAGCTCGTTGGATGCGGAATTAAATTCTGCATCCAACGAGTACCCACTCGGCATACTTTTGACGGACCCCACTACCCCAAAAACAAGAAATACCTAAAAACATGATGATGATGTCATCATCACATTTTTCAGGTATTTCTTGTTTTGGGGGTAGCAGAGTCCGTCAAAAGTAACATCATCATCACATTTTTTAGGTATTTCCTATTTTTGGGGTAGTGGGGTCCATAAAAAGTATGTTGAGTGGGTACTCATTGGATGCAGAATTTAATTCCGCATCCAACAAGTTCTCCCAATTGAAATTTGGGTAAAAACACGGGGAGATATGTCGAAAATGCAAACAAAAAAGTAGTTTTTTCTTTTCTTCCTCCAAAATTAATAAATATTATTTTATTATTTTAACTATTATTTTATTAATCTTTTTTAGGAGGCACATTTTGAGTTGAAATTTCCACTAATGTCTAGACTATCTTAACTCAGCCAGTTTGTACAGTTCCTATCTAAGCTAGGGTCTGAAAATATAGAAAACACACCAAAAAAATCTTCCCTACACAAGCTATAAGTCAAAACAAGCACACTTAAAATCATAGGAGGAGTTCACAAAGTTAGGTCTCTCACCAGGATTGTCAACAAGGTGCCACTCATGATATACCTTGAGGGTACATGAGTAGTAATCTCCCAGAATGTTTTTTTCGGTGTATGGCTCCAAACAAGACGGCCAAAGGGCTTTTCTCAGATAGATAAGGTATCCTAGTGGGCTCTCCCGATATACTTAAGGTACATGGGAGCTCGAATTGGTAGTAGTGCTATCTAATGCATAACTGTACACAAGGGGCTTTCTGATATACAATCGAGTACATGAAGTACCTTTCTATATACCTCAAGGGTACGTGAAAGGTCATTCGATATACCGACGGTACATGGAAGAACCTCTCGAGTCCCGAGATGTAATGCTGACAAATAATGATAGCTCCTATGCTTAAAGACACCCTGTTATAGCTGATTTTACCATACCAGGTGAATCACACTTGTATGGACTTCCCCTGTCCCTCTGCAGACTCTTTAGACCCCTTGGACCATTTTTTGTCCTTTGATGTTTCCTAGACCATCCCTAAAAACATGTGAAAATTCATATGCATGACTTTTAAACCCCTAATCGTCTATATACGTAGGTTTGACCCCTAAAACCGTGTACATCGGGATGTGTACAAAATCCAAATCCTTATGGATTTTTCCTTGACATGGATCTGACTCACTTGACTCCTGGCCTTCCATATGCCTTGAGATCGCTCAGAGTCGAACTTTCATTACCCCTTTAAAAATCTATATAAGGAACTCTTTGATACATTGAAGGCATATAAGAGAATTGAGAGTAAAGAAACTATAGTTCATTGTTGTCAGAACTTGTGCTTGACTCTGCATCCCTTTGTCCATTGGAGCACTTTTGTGTTGTTCCCATGCTTGCCTTTTGCTTGTGAGCTTGCTATCGAGAGATGGAGGATTGATGTGGTGGAGGCCCAAGTGGGGGATTCAGTTTCTTCGATTTGCAAACATGCTGACAGAGGTTGTATCCATTGTAATCTCTGATTTTATATTAATAGAAATATCTTTTCCTATCCAATAATGTATGTTTGAATGAATATTTTATCCATGGATGATTTCAAATGCTTATACATTGTTGATTATATATGCTAGAATATATATAAAACCAATATATATAGTATGCTTATCTTGTTTACTTGTTGTTGAGGAAGTGATTCATCAATTCAAGCTGAAGTTGGAAAGCTCAACAGGGATCTACTTCAACCATCCGGAATAAGGTACGAGGTCTGATCTTTTAGTGTTAGATATTTGATTTCTATTGCATATTGGAAAGGATTGATTTATGGAGTCAAGCTATCTGTTGTGGTACCCCAAGCCATAGGAATTTCTCTCCGTAATAGAATTGGCGACTCTGCTGGGGAGTTCCTAGTAGTTTTCATTTGGGGATTTACTATCGGCATTCAATGAATTTGAATTGCTCTTTTTCTCTTGTTTCTGTGTCGGGTCTGGGGGCATGACTTCCTAGTAGTGTCTGATTGGTGTGAAGTTTGTCTTAGCATGTCTATTTGCCTTTATTTTTATGCATCTTTCTTCCTATATGCGATTTTTTAACTCACAGTCACGTATATACGTGGGTTTCACTGCTATTTCTGCATACACACATGGGTTTACTGCGAACAATCGCATATGCCCTTAGTTTTTCCTTCTAGAGGAAGATGGATTGTTGCTGGGTGAATTGCGATGATTGCTAAGTCTCCTTTGATACTGCTAGAGTTTGTTTACACCTCTATTTCTGAACAAAGACATTTTTTTTAGGGTAAAATTTCTTTTTTGAAGAATGTTCTTGTCATTGAATTTTCAATTTTTTGTTTTGGGATTAGTGCATTAGATTTCTTTTACCTTAGTACTTTGCTTGAGTGTTGTTTAAGTGTGCTTGCAGAGTCTGGGGGTTGTAGAACCATTCTTTTTCTTTCGTATCTCATTTTTATTTCAAAAATCCAAAAATATTTACTTATAATTATGCATTGCATCTTGCATTTTGTATAGTACTTGCACTAGATTTGCTTTGGAGTATTATTCAAGAGTTCATATAGGAAAGTTTGCATTTATCATTTGAAGAAAACTGTGCATTTCACATAGTAGCATACCCTATTTTTCATGGACACAATGCATTTGCATTTATTGTTAGGTGTGCATTTTACTTCATGTTGTGTCGTAACGCCATTAGTTGCACATCCATATACCTCTTTTGAGTAATAAATCCAATTAAATTCAACGCTTAATTAAAATGAAATACACTATTTTATTTGATAGGGTTCACCAACAAGATTAGGTTTTAGGGTCTTGGAACAGTTCATTGTGAGTCAATTCTCCAAGACCACTAAACAACAACATGTATGTGTCTGTCCAGGTGAGTGTGTGAAATTCCTTGGTATAACCAGTGTTTCTCAGGATCCTCCTCTCAAAAGGGAGTTAAGCACGAGGCAGTGTGAGCAGTTATTGATTGGGATGACCCCTAGTCATAACTAATTAGCACCAGAGATATTTCCAGGATTGTATTCATATCTGGGGGCTCTTTCGAGAGTTTTGGGCTTTTCTACCCTACCCATACGGTCAATCTCGCCTACCACTGTTCTCCTGAGAATTGATTATATTGAGGTAACCTTAGTGGCCTTACCTAGGATATCGAGGGGGTACTCTGCAGGGGTTATTCTGCGGGTGTCCCGGCCAAGTTGGGGTTGGACAGCACAGTCGCTTTACACGTTGAAGATGAGGGCCAAAATAATTGGTTACGTACCTCCGCTTGTTATGTATGGGAGTCTCAAGCCTCTCCTATGCGAGACATACATTCTTCATTCGGGAGCTCACTTATCCTACCCTTTATTACTTGTGTTTGGATTTAGATTTTATTGGTGTATGCTTTATGCGCATTAGCTTGCCTAGGGTTTGTGTAGATAGAGAGTCTTTTATATTTTTTGAGTCATTGTGGATTCAGGTGCGGCTCCTCACCATTCTTGTCGTTTAGTAGGACTTTCACCTTCTACATCTCCTCCTCCTTTGGGAGAGAGAAATAGACAGTCCAGGAGGACTACTTCGCACATTGATTCACACACGATGGGAGACCATGTTGAAGGTATTCCTGAACCACCTTCTCCCATTCAAGTGGAAGATGGGGAGTTTACTCCTAACTATGATCCTTCACTTGATTTAACTGAGTTAGGTCCTGTGATTTCTGAGATAGGTACTTTTCATGATAGACCTACTTACTCTAGTGTTGATCCCCCATTGACGCATCATCGGTATGGAATGCTGAAAGATGATGAGACTCATTTTGAATCCACGAGCACTAGTTATGGTAGTTATGGTATGTTTGGTTTTCCCACACATGATTTGGCATTTCATGTTGAGTCAAAATTTGAGCTTAACACTATGCCTGGGGGCACTCTCATTCCTTACCATGCAGAGAGGTTTGGGAGCACAAGTCACATTGCACCTTCCATCTCGGTGGTGGAAGCTACATCACATATTCCTCCTAGGCCTACGGCTAGCGATCCTATCAGGATACTAGATCCGAGATGAGTGACTATAGTGAATAACATGTACATAATTACACAGGTCCCTTCATCCTCTGTCCCTAATTCTTAGAATGTTCACCCTCCACCTCATTCATGTGGTCCTTCGGGCCGGAACATCGCTATGAGTCATGTCCATACTGCTATTACATGACCAGTTGTGTCTCAGGTTCACGTACCTCATGTTGTTTCGGGAGGTTATGTTCATACTTCTAGAGGTCATGTTACTACTTCCGGAGAGTATATTCCTACTTCCAGAATGTATATTCCTACTTCCGGAGCATATATTTCTACTTACAGAGTGTCTCATGGGATATCACGTGCGATGACTTGTGGACCTTATTATGGGATGCAATATGGACAGGGTTCTTCACCTTATGGGTACGAGTATCAACAACCTGCTTACTCTCCAAATTATGGCTTTGTAGCTCCGAATAGTCAAGGTACACCACACTATGGTGCTTCCATGCCACCCTATATGGGTCAAACGAGAGGAGGACACTATGGCCAAGGCCATGGTAGTTATGGTAATTAGACCTATGTGAATCAAAACTATCAGGGAGCAGTCCATCAACCTAATCATCCTAGGCTCCCTTTCCTCACAACGTTGAATCTTCCTGAATTGTCGAGATTGACGAACGATCCTGTAGTTCATGATCCGGCTTGGTTGGCTATCCCTACTAAGCTTCCCTTGAACATACCCAAATTCGAGGGTAAACTGGGAGAGGATCCGAGAGAACATGTTACTACCTTTCACCTATGGTGCTCTTTCAATTCCTTACACTAGGACTCAATCTGTTTAAGGCTATTTCAACGCACCCTTACAGGGCCTGCCACGAAATGGTACATAGAGCTACCTAGGGGGGCATTCTCTTTGTTCGATGACCTAGCAATGAATTTTCTTAACCACTTCTAGCTACCAATACGTTATGACATTGGTACAGAACTCTTGTCAACATTTCGGTAGGATAAATCCACACATATCTTGGATCATATCCAAGAGTGGCGTAGATGAAAGAGGTTGATTAAAGATTTTATACCACCGAAATTCCTCCTTGAATGGTTCCTTAAGTAGTTATTGCCTTATATAGCGAAGGATATTTCTACATCTAGAGTGAAAAATGAGGAACAAGCCATTTTTAGGGAATAGGAACTGGATTTGATTTATGCTCAATCCAGTTTGTTATATGAGATTATTCCCAATGCTCTGCGTTCTAGTTTCGACCCCAAAGTTAAACCTGGACCACATGCCTATGGCATTGTTGGTTGTGCGAGTGCTAAACCTGTGGATTCGGTTGCAAAACAAGTTAGTCAATTGTCAATCAACCAATCTGCTTCGGGATAATCCATGGCTTCGTCTCAACCCTCCCAAACGACGAGTGTGATTTCGGTGCAATCGTGAGACCAGAATGGTAACCATCAGCCCAGATGGAATAAAAAGAAGGGTAAGAACAATCGTAAGGGTGGGAATAGGAACAAAAATGATAATAATAATGGAAATACCACCCGTGATGCTGGGGGAGACAAGCAAGCTAAACGTAAGGTTAAATTTCCTTGCAAGTTATGTAAGGAAGATCACCTCACTTACTTGTGCCCTTGTATCAATGAAGCCTCGAGATTCTTAGCGCAGGGCCCAGCTGTGCTGACTAACCCTTTACCTCACAATAAAAATATGAACTCGAGGACCCATGATCAGTCTAGTGGTGATCAAGATCCATGGGAGGGTAGTGGTTGTGGTTGCATTAACATGGTACACGTTGCAAAAGTTGTGACCTGTGCAAAGGACTATGGTTTGTCACAACCCAGCCCAGGAAAGGAACCTGATCCACCAGGGACCCCTTTGCATATTGAAAAACCTATGGATAAACTTGAAGTTACACCTCACATTCCTAAGGGAGTCCTTAAGCATTTGGGGCACACTCCTAATGCCCGAGCTACCCGAAACTATTCTGTTGTCAAGGATTTGGGCCACACTCCTTGTGCGATGTCTGCACTAGAAGTACTTCAGAGTTGTCCTTCACAAAGGAAGGCTTTGCTTTCTACCCTTGGTGTGAATGATGATAATTCTTCCTCCATGATTAAATTTGAAACCGCAGGACTTCATCCTCGCTTGCCTTACTATGTGTCTCTTTTGATTCATGTAGAATGTCTTAACATGACCATCAAGTGCACTGTGATTGACGAAGGCGCTGCTACTTCTGTGATGTCTTTATCATGTTGGAAGGGTTTAGGTTTCCCTGAGTTGTCTAAGTATATGACCATGTTAACTGCATTCGATGGGAGATCGTTTAGTCCGCACGGGATCCTTCCTTCCCTTAAGGTCCGTTTAAGAGGGAAGACCATTGCGATAGAGGTCGAGGTAGTTGATGCGCCCCTTGACTACAATCTCTTGCTGGGTAGGAATTGGATGTACAGTATGCAAGCCATAGCTTCTTCCCTATTTCGTGTTGTATGATTTCCATTTAATGGGAAGATAGTTACGATTGATCAAATGTCATTCAAGAATCTGTCGGTTATCGCATCTTCGAGAGTTTCGATCCCGATTATAGAGCACTCTCAGTCGGAAACTGGGAGTGTGGGTGTGGGTATGTATCCAACCCTCATGGGAAGTTTTGGTTGTCCTACACCTATCCTTATGATAGGGTCTAGTTCCAGTGAGGCTTCGACATCTGTGAGATCGGTGTATTTTCGCACGAGTCATATGGAATATCCTTGGATTATTCCTACATAGAATACTCCGAGTGAGCCCATCATGATGGACGTGCCATTTCCTGCAACTATGGTAGCTTATCAAGCTAATATCGAGTGTGTTGCAAAGCCTAGTCCTTCCTCTTCACAGACGAAGGAGGAGGACCAGTATGTGCTGCCTGCATGGGCAGTACAGTCTTCTCACGCACACGACTACCTTGATAGTGTTTTTCCTTCAGACGAAGCAATTATTGAGGTCATGTCGGGAGTTGAGCCACCATGGGAAGAGATCCATCATAGATCTTAATTTCTTCCCGAGCTTGACCGTTTGGAGCGTGAGGACATTAGGGAGGTTCTTAGTGAGAGAATTGGTAGTCCCATGGTTCCGTTAAGCTCTCCTAGTCTGATGGCTGATGGGAACATGGAAAATATATCTCCAATGATTCCTATCAATATCTCTCGCAATCCTGGTCGGATAGAGAATGTCTATATTGGGGCAGATTGTTCCCATGCTGAGATTCAAGAATACACCGAGCTGTTTAAATAATTTCATGATATCTTCACTTGGTCTTACGATGAAATGCCAGGTATTAACCCTCACATTGTTGAACAATAGATTAAGACTTATCCCAATGCTAAGCCTGTTCGACAACGTTTGCATGCGGTGAATCCTAGGAAAGCACCCACGATTAAGGCAGAGATAGAAAAACTGTTGAAAGTCATTTTTATCTATCTCGTTCCCTTGACAGAGTGGGTTTGAAATCCTATTCCAGTTGATAAGAAGCAAGGAGCAATCTACATATGTACTGATTTTTGCGATTTGAATTGTGCCTATCCTAAGGACAATTTCCCCACACCATTTATTGATCAAATTTTGGATGAGTGTGTGGGTAGCAAGGTTTTTTCCTTTATGGATGGATTTTCTGGATACAATCAGATACAAATTAAACCTAAGGACCAACATAAGACCACATTTATTTGTCCTTGGGGAACTTTTGCATATTAGAAAATGCCTTTTGGCCTTAAGAACGTCAGAGCTACTTTTCAGCGGGCAATGACCTTGATCTTCCACGATCTCAAATTGATTATCAAAGTGTTTTTAGATGACCTTGCTGCTCATTCTCTTATGAGAATGCGTCATTCCTATCATTTGAGATTGGTATTTGAAAGGTGCCACCATTATTTGGTCGGGTTAAATCCTCACAAGTGCATCTTTTGTGTGAAGTCAGGTCGCTTATTAGGATTCATTGTTTCTAGAGAGGTTATAAGAGTCAACCCTTTGAAGGTTGAGGCAATACTTTAGTTGTCTCCCCCAAAGAATATTCATCATCTTCAATTTTTGCAAGGCATGGAAAACTTCTTACAAAGATTCGTTGTCAATTTTTTCAATTTGACTAGAGGCTTCATGCATCTTTTGAAGAAGGACACCACCTTTTGTTGGGATGAGCAAGCCCATGAGTCCTTTGATGCGCTCAGGTGAGCTCTAGCATCGGCCCCAGTGATTAGTCCCCCAGAATATAGCCGTGATTTTCTACTTTATGTGGCCGTGTCCATGGAGACGATTGGTATGGTTTTGGTTCAAGAGGATGAGGAGCTCCAAGAGCATGTCATATACTATCTAATCTGAAATCTTATTGATGCGGAGATTCATTATTCCCATGTTGAGAAGCTTTCCTTAGCTACCGTACATGCGGTTCAACGGTTGAGACATTATATTCTCCTTCACCAGAACTTGGTTGTAGCCCATGTCAGTCCATTTCAATTCTTCCTCACTCAAAGGATGATTGGGGGAAAATATAATAAATGGATTTTCATCCTGCAAGAATTCGACCTCGAGTTTGTTTCGGCAAAATCGAAGAAATCGTTAATTTTTGCAGAGCTTATATTGGATTTCCCAAGTGAGGCTGAGGAGTTGGTTTGTGAAGGTACATTTATCGATGAGCACATCTTCTTAATCTCAAATTTAGACCCATGGTATGGGAATATAATTATATATTTACAAACATTGAAGATCGCTACTCACCTCTCACAGGATGAACGACGACGACTACGTCACGTGTCTAACAATTACCTCATAGTGGATAACACTTTATATCACCGTGGGGTAAATTCCATTTTACGTCATTGTTTAATTCATGAAGAAGCTGAGGTAATGCTGAATGATTTCCATGGAAGGGCATGTGGTGGTCATTTATCTAGGCTTTCTACAACCCAAAAAATCTTAAGAGCGGGTTATTTCTGGCCGTTGATCTTTAAGGATTGTGTACATGCAGTTAGAAGGTGCCACCCTTGCCAAGTGTTTGCACATAATATGCACTCAAAACCTGCCTCATTACATCCCATCATCACTTCCAGTCCCTTAACTAAGTGGGGGCTTGATTTTATGGATTGCAACCCAGCTTCAACTGGGGGGCATCGTCATATCATAGTGGTTGTTGACTACTTCATGAAATGGGATGAGGCTATGCCTACAATTAAATCCAATGGTGAGACAGCCACACACTTCGTATTCAACCAAATTATTACTCAGTTCGGAATTCTGAAAGAGCTTGTCACTGACCATGGCTCGCACTTTCAGAATCGTATGATGGAAGAGTTGGCATCAAAGTTAGGGTACAAACAAGAGCATTACTTCTCTTACTACCCTCAAGTGAATGGACAGGTAGAAGCAGTGAATAAATCACTCAAATCCATTCTCCAATGAATCATCGCACAAATCAAGAATAATTGGCACATTATGTTATATCCTGCTTTGTGGGCGTATTGAACCGCTGTTAAGACTACCATGGGTTTTTCTCCATATCAACTTGTACATAGAGTGGAGTCGGTATTACCGGATGAATGCGAGATTCCTTCTTTGAAGCTAGCCATAGAGCTCTTGCCAGACACTTCAACATTGGAGGAGCATTTGATCCACCTTGAGCAACTTGATGAGTAGCGTCAAGATGCCTTGGTCACTCTAGAAGTAAATAAACATCACGTAAAGGTCCAGTATGATAAGTATATCCGTCCAAGGAGTTTTAGTGAGAGAGACTTGGTCCTTTTGTGGGATCAACCAAAAGAATCCTTGGGGGAAAAAAAGTTTAACCCCATGTGGTGTGGTCCTTACATCGTTAAACATGTATTAGAGAAGGGCACTTATGAGTTAGTGGATTATGAAGGGATGACCTTGGCAGAGCCTAGAAATGGGCTCTATCTCAAGAAGTACTATGCATGATGTTCAGCCAAGGCTAGTTATTGTATATTATTGTACACTTTTGCATAGTTAGGTATTTTTCTTATGGTGGTTAGGTTTGTGATTAGTTTATGTTTATTTTGGCAGATGTCAATGGAATCTTCCACCTTCATAGGATTCATAGATGGTGTGAGCCATCACACTCAACACTCAGCCTCTGCTACTTGGGTGATTTATACTCCTATGGGTTAGGTATTGTCTTCAGGAGACGTATGTCTACGGCCATCTTCCAACAATGTTGCTGAATATAGTGTCATTATTGAGCTTCTATGGGAGGCCATTTTACATGGTGTTCTCTCTCTTGAGGTATGTCTTGATTCAGAGTTAGTAGTGTCACAACTTAATGGTTTATACCATGTTAGAGATCCAAAATTATTAAGAAGATTCTTACGTGTGAGATTATTAGAACGGCAATTTGACAATATAACATACATACATGTTCCAAGAATTAATAATCAAGTCGCTGACTCATATGCTAACTACGTGTTAGATTGGAATTTGTTTCATACTCAATAATCTCATCACAAACATAAATTTTTACACATGTAAATAAATAAACCGATCATCATAAAAGTTTTTATAAACATCCAAAATGTGAATGCATAGTGTCATAATACAAAAATGGGGCTCTCAAGCCACCAAAATATAATACACAGTAGTGCAAACTGTATCCCTCCCAGGTATCTAAGCCTATGGAGGAGGAGGGGGGTTGTGATCATGGAATGTCACTATGGCTCTAGCTAGCTGTCGAAATAACCACACCCATGCATGTGGTACACCTACCACCTGGCATTGCATGGCCTCAGGCAATTCCTCGACTTGCGCCATGGGTACTCTATGTGTTAGTCTCACGAAGTTGGTATGAATGATTTGGAGTGTCCGCTCCACATCCACACCCATGATATCATCTCCTCTTCTCCTCCGTCTATGATGAGGGAAGCCTTCAGGACGTCGTGGTCCCACATCTGCATGCATATGGTAGATGTCACTATGTATTGTCACCCAAAAACATGTCTTTTGATTCCACATAATCAAAAAACACAAAAAAAGTAAATAACTCAAAAATTTTAAAAAGAGGGCTGAGATTCGTTACCTATGTCACCGTATGCCAATCCTGGTGGTAGCGGCATGTCCAGGTCTCCCATAAAATATATCCCTGCATAGGGTAGTCATCGATGGAAACTATCTGTTGTCACCACCACAGAAAGAAATCAGTTGGATAGGGGTTAGACACCCTATCTCCACCCAGTCTGCACATCGCATTCACCCAACACTGTTGGGCCAGATCTCAAACCCCGTGTAGAGGAACATCAAATCTAGGGCTCAATCCTGGAACACGCTCAAAGAAAAACATGCTCAGTATGCTCCTGAAACTGAATTTTTTCACTATGCCCATCTTGCACTCACTAAGCTGATGTTTCATGTTGCATAGTAGCGCAGTGCTCCAATCATATACCATGGGTCTCATGCACTCCACTGCATAGAATATCAGAGGCCGCGAGGCCTAGTGGAGTGAAGCCAATCCTACTATCCTTCCCAGTGTCAGCAGGATGGCCTTTAGGCCCAACACTTGTATGGAGTAGGTTGGGATCTGACTTCCCACCTTCTCCATGTCCAGATAGCAGTACACCGTAATGTACTCATCTATATTCAGGCCACCTCTGAGCCCACGAGAATGTAGGTTCACTACTTCCCCCCATCGGGAAAGTCCAGTAATAAAGTATATGTCCTCCACTTCTATGGTGATGGACATCCCATCTATCTGGAATGACTCTGAGTCTAGATCCCAATAGTCCACTAACATCTGCAACAGTCTTGGTTTGACCCTTAAGCCACCAAGACACCAAAATTTGTATAGCCCACATGCACGTAACGCTTGTTTAGCCATCAGATCTGCCCTTACTACCTCTTCTACATCACCATGTTCACGTTCTCTCCATTCTAGGACCATCCTGCACAAAAAATTTGAATTTTGCCCATTAGAACACTTGACAAAACCTTAAGCGTAGCCGCATATGTAACTGTTTTCCAAACAACCGCGTATGTACACGGCTTTGGGGGCATTTTACACGTATATCCAACCCTATATGCAGAAAAACCCTCGATTTTCATGTGGGCCATGGCGCCTATCTTAGAATGGCCTAGAAAATCAAATACACCATGGAATTTGACAAAATTTGCATCTAAATGAAAGAGTAGAGAACGGGTAAGTGCCTAGAAAAAACAGTAGTGGATTCCGCTGGCTGGATCTCCTGGAATTCGCTGTTGAAGTTCTAAGCTCAAATGGGTAAACGTTTCAAAATTTTTATAATGTTTTGAATTATTTACTGTTTATAGAAATTTTTCAAATTTTTGAAAATTTTTACCCCTTTTCCTATAGTTTGGACCATTTCTAATCCTTTTGGACCATTTTTGTACTAATTTATGATGTAGGAGACCTTTTTGAGTGTTGTTTCAGCCATTGGATTGACCCATTTGTGCCAATTTTAGGTATCATGTCTAAACTAGCATATAGGTTAGATTTCATCACTGTTTACATTTTGCATGACCTTATGACCATTTCATTATAGCCTTAGGTACGAACCCACTCTATTATGTCGCATAACCTTCTTACTGTTTTAGAAGTGGCATGATATGAGTGGTAGAGCTTGACCTTACATGAGTACCCTAGTTAGCACCTTATTTGCATTTGGTGCCCATGCTGTCATTTTGTCCCTTAGGGTGTGGGAGTCTATTGTATAGTATTGCCATGACATTTTACAAGAGCCTCATACTCGTCTTGATCTTTTGCTGGCCTATTTCCCTCAGGACTCCCTTATGTCAAGTTGTAATTTCATTATCATGAGCTTTGCCTGCCTTATTAAGCCTTACGTTGGCTTCCCTGACATTGAGTTTCAGCCATATATCCCAAGCTTGTCTCATGTCTAGACATGCAGATCCATTTTATATATCCTTTCCAGCTTGATTCCCTATTTTTTACCGGGAGGGGACTTTCCCTCGAGTGTCGCTATCCTACACATGTATCCTTGCATTGAGCATAGGTATGTTCCACTGCTTGGAACTAGTTTGTTTTCCCATATGACACTCATCTCCTCCTAGTATGTAACTATAAAGCAATTTTATTCTTTTTCAATCTTTTTAAATATTTGAAAAAATCCAAAGAAAATCAAAAAACCAAAAAGCCAGACAAGGAAAGATGTTATCTTTTGGCAGCTGTCAATTCGTGTCGCCTTCGAACAGAGCATTGTATATCACATCCGTTGGTTGGGTTTATAGTTTGACTTTAGGAGCTATACTCATTTTATATGAGTTTATCTCCAATGACTGGTTAAGCTTCCAGTCCCCATGAAGCCTCTGTTGATGCCTCCTGTGTCGCAAAGATGTCCCAGTTTTGTATATTGAGTCTATGCTGCTTTTTATTCAGTCACCATTCACCGGTATTCTCTTGTTTGAAGGAATTTGAAACCTAAGTTAGCCATTCCTCAGTTATCTTGACTTTGCATGTTGGCCATTCCCGGTACAGTTACTGGTTCGTGCACCTTATGATCAATTCCTTCCACATTATACAGCTTTGTTGAGTACCTTATGTTGGATGATGGGGGATGACTTAATGCCCTCCTTCCAACAGATTTCATCCCATCAACTCCAGATCATTTATTCTGGGATTGGAATCTAGAGTCATTTTTGAGTGCCTTGAGACTTGCAGTCATCAGTGGTAGGTTCTCTCACCATTGATAGTTTTTGGAAATACATCAATGTCCCCTGATCGATGGATCCTCTCAAGTGTTCGACCTCAACACATTTATTCACACTTGTTAGTTTTCACTCTAGTACCTTGATTCCCATTATCATTATCGGTGGGTGATCTCGCATCTGTTAACGGTATATATCAATGACCGGTAATCAGACGATGGACTACTATGTTCGACCTCGACACCTCTATTCACATAGTAGGACATGTACTCATAGCCGTTTGTGTAGAAGACCTTCCAAATTGTTGGCATCTCTTATATGCTACCTCCTCGATCGTGCCAATGTTCATGAGATTTCAGCTCTCGTGACTTGATTCCAGTATATGTCAGACATTTCCAGCTATTATGGAGATCTTGATCCATTGTATATATTCTGCCATTATGGAGATCATGATCCTTTGTATATCTTCATCATGGAGATTCTGATCTATGTATATTGTACGTGGAGATGACCATTTATGTGATATTTTTCATCTTTCCTATTCATGGTCATTGTATTCTTATGTATCCGGGACTGCTAGATGTATTTGCAAGTTATGTGCAGAGTTGTATCATTGTACTTTGCTGATTGGGTGGCTGGTCTTCCATTTGGGATCCTTCATCACTCCACTTCTGGGATGGACTTATAATGTATTTCAGCCATTGTATGACCCCTCTGACCTCACACATTAGGGGGCATTTGTTATAGCTGATTTTACCACACCAGGTGAATCACACTTGTATGGCCTTCCCCTGTCCCTCTGTAGACTCCTTAGACCCCTTGGACCATTTTTTGTCCTTTGATGTTTCCTATACCATCCCTAAAAATATCTGAAAATTCATATACGCAACTTTTAAACCCCTAATCGCGTATATATGTGGGTTTTACCCCTAAAACTGCGTACATAAGGATGTGTACAAAATCCAAATCCTTTTGGAGTTTTCCTTGACATTAATCCGACTCACTTAACTCCTGGCCTTCCATATGCCTTGAGATTTCTCGAATTCAACCTTTCACTACCCCTTTGAAAAGATATATAAGGAACTCTTTGATACATTGAAGGCATATAAAAGAATTGAGAGCAAAGAAACTATAGTCCATTGTTGCCAGAACTTGTGCTTGAGTCTACATCCCTTTGTCCCTTGGAGCACTTTTTTGTTCTTCCCAAGCTTTCCTTTTGCTTGTGAGATTTCTATCGAGAGATGGAGGATTGATGTGGTGGAGGCCCAAGTGGGGGATTCAGTTTCTCCGATTCAAAGACGTGCCGACAGAGGTTGTATCCATTGTAATCTCTGATTTTATATTAATAGAAATATCTTTTCCTATCCAATAATGTATGTTTGAATGAATATTTTATCCATGGATGATTTCAAATGCTTATACATTGTTGATTATATATTCTAGAATATATCTAACACCAATATATATAGTATGCTTGTCTTGTTTACTTGTTGTTGAGGAAGTGATTCATCAATTCAAGCTGAAGTTGGAAAGCTCAATGGGGATCTACTTCAACCATCCAGAATAAGGTACGAGGTCTGATCTTTTAGTGTTAGATATTTGATTTCTATTGCATATTGGAAAGGATTGATTTATGGAGTCAAGCTGTCTATTGTGGTACCCCAAGCCATAGGAATTTCTCTTCGTAACACGCCCGAACACGTCTCTAACCTATCACTCAATTTCTATAAAAATTTTAACCTATAACTACCGTTAATTTTAAAGTGGATGGTTAGGTGAATGCATGATTTTTTGACAGAAAATTAAAACCATGCAGTATGCTAATGCAAAACATTCACATTACTGTTCAGTATGCCTACTTATGGGAGGGAAGAGAGTATTTTCCTTTTGTTTCAAAACCAAAAATATTTCCAAACAACAGTCATGAACACCAAATCAAAGGCAAGCAATAAATTTTCCAAACTGATTTCTCTTTTCTGAAAGCAATGAGAAGGGGAAGGATCTCTTTTCCTAAAATAAAAACAAGAAGCACACCTATATGCAAATGCACTCTATTTTTTCAATTTTCTCGAAACTTAGGAAAATCTTTTTATTTTCGATTGAGATAGTTCTAAATGCATAAGAGATGAAAGAACATGAAGATCTTGAAATCTTGTAAAGCCAATCAAAAAACCAATGTTCAACACTCAATGATGATACCCTAGTCTCGGTCAAAAAAAATTCTTTTTTAAAGGAAGGAAAAAGAAGTTTACTATGCAAATAACAAATGAAACCTAGAAATTAATCTAGTGTTCTTCTTTTAGTCTATATAACATAAATGAAATAGATATTACTAATACCCTAATCTTTCAGAAAACAAGAAATAATTTCACAAACACAACCAACAAGCATAGAAGCGAATGAACAATCAAAAGACCTAATCAAGATTTTTAATTTCCACTCAAATCAATCTTAAACCATAAAATTATCAAGCCACAAACATCAGATTCCATAACACAAGTATGATAAGTAGAACTGAAAGCAACAAAACTCAATTTTTTACAAAATAATGAGGAAAAAGGGCTTTGGAATGATGCCTACTTGGCACCGCGCTTCTCAGGTGTTGAAAAATCATTTCTAACATAGCATCGCTTCTCGCCAACGGGTTACAGGCGGTGGCACCGCGTACTGCTCACTTTGTTCAAGTGGTGGCACTACTCCTCATACACAACATAGGCATGGTTCCATGTAGATGACCAAAACACAAAGAGAACGATGGATCAAGTCAGAAAAAGACTAGATCAAGGTGAATACTGCTAGATTGAGTACGAAAACAGAGCATAAAAGATTGAAATGACTCAGATCTGAACAAATCAGGAAGTTTCAAACCCAAATAGACTAAGTTAGAAAGTAGATCTGACTGAAGAGAGTTGAATAAGGAACCAGGATTCAAACAAGAGTTGTAGACTAAGGAAGATCAGAACAACTGATACATCTATTACCCAGCGGAGTCGCCATATTTGTTAGCTGGAATATTTCACCTCCTGCGGACAGCAAGGTGTTCCACTGGTCTGAATGGTTTAGATGCAAACCAAATAGAGGACAAAGGTTGAAGACTCTCCATAGACGTCGTAGATACCTAGAATGTAATGCTTCGATCATTACCCTGTGTACCTGCAATAAGCTTCAACACGCAAACATATCGAAACCACTAGAATAGAATCTACTGATCTATGTTAGTGACTAAGAAATCTAACAACATACATGTGAAATCAAACAACAACAATATATGTGGGACATAAATCAACTTGCATTAATATAGAAATATGAAGAAGTTTACAACCAAGCCTTAGTGTTGACATGCATCTCTATGAAACCAAGCATTATCATCCCCAAAATATCTGACTCTAGCTCTCTATGCTCTCCCAAATGGTCTTGGGCCAAGTAATCAATCCAACAACATAACAATACCTTAAGATTTCTCCCCTCAACCATGGCTATGAGATCATATTTATAAGGCTTAATGGATAGGGTAGGTTGAGAGATTAGTGGGTGAGGTGGCCTCTAAGATCCTAGGATGAGGGATCTCGAGCTCAACTGACCCACAACAGTAGGGATAAGGGAGGACATGAGGCTTATCATCTAGAAGCGTCCAGAAACTTCTCTTTTTCCCTTTTTACCCAGAGTACCATGTTTCTCCTTCAATGATAGAGCGGTTTTGGTAAGAAATGCTTATGGACGAAGGGCCATAAGCAGTGGCACTACTTGTGGGCAACAGGGGATAGGCAGTGCAAACAAGGTATCGCTTCTGGACAACAGAGGAAGCATGGTGCTGGGAATTTCTATGAAAGATTGATAATAACCATGAGTTTCCACTCCAAGAGCTGGGATTCAGGGAAAGTAGGTATATCACATGATGGTGACAGGATTTTGGTATAACAATTGGCAAACAACCCATGGCCCACATTCAACAATGGGGAGGGTGGTGTGTTTTCAACCATGGTGTTGATTGCAGGGACAACATTGGCATGTGTGGTTGTCCCTGGTAGCTCAATGGTGGTGATGGTAGGGATAACGTTGGCAGGTGCCATTAACCCTTGCGGATCATGATAAGTGATTTGGTCAACCATAACTATCTTCCCTTCATGGGGGAACATCATGAGACGGAAGACAGTTGATGTGACAGCTCTCATGGCATACACATAACTTCTTCTGAGGAGAAGGTTATAGTCCAATTGAGCAATGACAACCTCTATGTCAATTAGAACTATCTTCTTGGCTAATGTGATGGGGACATGGGGGAGGATTCCTTGGGCTTTAGTGGGATGTCCGTCATAATCCCGTAGAGTTGTGGAGGATGGTTGCAGAATTGGGGATCCAAGTTTCTGCCAAACTAGGGAAGACATAATGCACGTAGATGCCCCCTTATCTACTATGCACCGGTGCACGACCAAATTCCTGATAGACACTGGGATTTGGAAGGCGATGGTGGATGGCATGCGTGGTTCTCCATTCTCCATGTCGAATGTGATCAGCTTGGAGTAGGAGGGGTCTACAGCCCCAAGGGAGGCTAGTAACGCTTTCCCCTACATTGGTCATGTTTTGAGTGCCTCTAGAGCGGACATGGAAATTGGTGTTTGGGTCAAATAATCCACAATGCTATAGCTGACTACAACTCTATCCGTGGTGTTATTGGCCACTCGACGTATGGGGGGGCGAGGGAAAGGGGGTAACTGAAGAGGTGCATTGACTGATTTGGACATAGATGCCACTGATGTGTCAGTGGGTTTGGTGGTGGTTTCGTACTGATTCTGTCTAGTTTGTAGGTTGACCTCTTCAGTCGTCATGGATAGCAGGTGGTGGACACCTGTTTTGGCCATGGGAGGTGCCCCAGGAGTGTTGGAATTGGGTTGGGGAGGAGGTGTGGTTGCCACTAATCCTTGGACCGGTAATGGGTTCTGAAGCACCATAGGAGGAGGTCCTTGTGGTGTCGGGTTGGGTTGGGATTGATTTGTAGCATTGGTGGCCTATTGAACCTCGTTCTAAATGGCCTACTTAGCACAACCCATGAGCAAACACTCGAATGTGTAGTGCCCATAGACCTCACAGAGTGTGCACGGTTGGTTTGTGCGCAACGGGGCATTGCATCTTGGTGCATTTGGTTGTGGGGGATTTTGGGTGGGTCAATTTGTCGTGGCATTGTTGGGTGGGTTTGGTTGTTGACCACATCCCTGCGGTTGATTATTGGCTTGGTTTTAGGGTCAGTTATTCCGAGCTTTCCCTTATTGATTATTGGGGACTGGCTAGTTGGGACGATTTTGTTGTACAAATACTTGTGCCAACAGAGTAAGTGGAGCGGGGGTGGGTGCTTGAACCACTTGCACTGGTGGTGCATAATAAATTTGGGTGGGTGGCGGTGCCACAAATGTGGGAATTTTCCCCATGTATTGCTATGTCTACCATGCCAAGGACTGATCCTACTGCGATGGTGCAGGTTGTGCATAGGAAGTTGTTACTCCGGACTGGGACATCATTTTGGCATAGTCCGAAGTTTGGTTTTGTTAGGAAACACTAGCAGTGTTTCTTGGTTATGGTGGAACTGCAGGTGGTGTCAGATGGTGCTGTGGCTATTGAGAGACCGAGCCTATGATGCCATCTGTAACATGGGATGCCCCCGGTGCATCCCGGTAGGAGGTACCCAGACAGGGAGCATCTGGAATGACGGTGTAGAGGTATCCAGACTATGCGTAGATTAGGTCTAACTGTTGGGATTTTAGTATGGCCTCTTCTTCGGATTGGGGACGTTCATATGCAACATCCTTTTCTATGGGTGGGAGCAAGGTTTTGAGAAACCAATCCAAAAAGATCATGTTGTCAAGTTGGATCTTTCACAAACTACGACGTTGCTGCCACTCATGGATGTGGTCGGTTATATGTATCACAATGCTCTAGCGGCAGGATAACAAGATCTCCACCCCTTTGTCATATATGACGGGGAGTTGGAAATACTGCAGGAACATGAAAGATAGGGAGTTGAAATCTGGGTACTTGGCTTGTGGTAGCTCAATGGACCATTTGGTTGTCGCACCTGTGAGGGTGCATTGGAACAGTCTTATCTTGATCGAGTCATCTACGATGCTATTTGAGGAGCACCATAGATGAAATGTCATGATGTGGTTTTGGGGATACTCCCCTGCCTTCCCTTCAAACTTGGGAATGTCTAATGGAAGTTTGGTTGGCATGGGAGGCCAGAAGGTTTGATGGCAGATGGGGTCATTTGTTAATCAAGCCAAATCAAGCAAGTTAAGACAAGCCATGAAAGGCATATTTGACCCCAGGTTGATGTGAGATGGGGTAGGTATGGTGGAGGGGTTTGCAGGTGCATAATGTACCTGCATAGCTGGGGGTATCGGTGGTGTCATTGTAGATGGGCCAGTTCCCCCAAGTGTGGTGGGAGGGATAGTGTGGATGGAAGGGCCACTACCTCCATGTGTAATAGGAGGGGCAATGTAGATGGAAGGGCCACTTCCCCCATGTGTGACAAGAGGGGTGGTGTATGTGGAAGGTCCACTGCCCGCAAGTGTTGCAGGTGGGATGGCTTGAGTGGTCACTATGGGTGGTGGCAGCTGACTGATGATAGTTTGCATGACCATATTGGGGCCACCTATAGGGTTATTAGTGATAATTTGTGGTGTGGACATGGGTCCACTAGTAATTGCTATGCCATAAAATGGATCAAGGTTTGCACCAGCCATGGGGCTTGATGGTGCTGTGTGCAGGTCTGGTTTAGACTGATATGGATCTGAATCTGAATCAGAGGCTATGTGGCCTTCTAATGGTGTGAGAGGTCATCGAGAATGGTCTCGACGGTGTCGGTTCAATGACCCGAATTGTGGTGGTTCGACTCTTAGGTGTGAGGAAGAGTGTGACGAATAAATTGTGTTAGATTTTTGTATCAAACTAGTGGGAATGATATTTTGGACCCCCGTTTCAATGGCTTCCTATTGGTTGTAGGTGGTCACTCGGCCACCAAGACTTCCAGAAGGCAGTGCTTGGATTTTTCCACATGGGCGTTGTACTCAATTGGTGGGGGTCATTGCCCATTTCACTTAGCAATTCCTCTCAGCGGCCAGCTACTTTGGGGTTCCCGTGGTACTCCTCACAATGAGTTTCTGGGCAGAGCCCAAGTGCTTCCCATGATTAAGGCAGTTAGGGACTTATGTCCTCAAAGACTGCAGATTTTTGAACTTAGTGTAAATTAATCAATTTTAGTGGCTCTCTCAGTGTCATGAACTGAGTGGGGTTGATTTACGTGGTATGGTGTGTATGTATTTCTGTGTTTCTGTTATTTGGTGGCTACAAATGGTTTATGAATTCATCATATTGTGGTTGAAAGTAGTAAATGAACATAAATTTTGTAGAAAGATACAATTTTTTACCCTAAATTGTGATAGCCTAACTAGGTGACTACCTTACACCTATATTCTTCTTCAACTAGGAGAAGGTGTTGGGATCTCAACACAATGGGACTAAGCCCATCCGTAGATCCACAGGTCACCTCCCAGATGCAAGGTTGGTCAACAAAGAAGATGCTTAGCACTGTGAGAAGCCCTCCTTCTCTACCCCCTCTACCTTCCAAGTCATCCATTTTTAGTGGTTTCAAACAATATCGGGTGAAGGGCCTATTACTATACGAGTTGTTCCCTTTGTCTTATCCCAGAATACCCTGGAGGGTGATAACTGGGTAGAGGAGGAAGGGTAAGCAAGATTGTTTATTTTATGTCAGTTTTAGTTAGGCTATGTTGATTAACCAATTCAAATTTTTTGAATTTACACTTTGTTTGTACATGAAATTGCAATAAAATGAAATAGAAACAAAAATGGGACTATTGTGCTGGACAGAGGCAGCTTAGCCGCACTAACAGTCCTTAGTAAATTGAAAATTAACTTCTGAGTGATAGATCGCACATTTCAGGTCAAATGTGGCGAGTGGGTTGCCAAATTTTTTCAGAAACAAGCGAGGGGGTCGCACATATTTCACAGACAGAAGCGGTCTACCTTTCTGAAGGAAGTCGCACCTTTCGGGGGAAAAAGGGAAACCTGGTCACACCTGTGAGGCCTAAATGAGTGACTTGGTCCCCTGTTTAGGCCTGATAAGTGCGACCAACTCCGGATTGGGGTTTTTTTTATTATCCTGAGTCAAATCCGGCCGACAGTAACCTGTACTGTGGCCAAATGGACTCGGATTTGCCTTGTGGAGGCTCGACAGAAACAATAAACTGTAAATAAACAAGATTTAAACTAGATCTGACAAGAAATTTTAAACCTAGGGCATGAACTAAAATCAAACTTGAAATTTAAAAAAATGAACCAGGGATCCTGTGGGGTCAACTTGGTATGGTTGCCAGTTCTGTAGTAGGGATTTCTCCCTTGCTACAGGGCAGGAATGCCTCCCTTCCATCTATAGGATGGAAGGGTAGGTTCCTGTGTGGAAATGTAAGAAAAATAAATAGAACGGAAAGGAAGAAAAGATGGACAAGAAACAGCCGGAAGCCCCTCTGCAAACAATGTTAGGGCTTTGCTTCAATAATGTGCAAACAACTATTAGAAACAATAAACCTGGAAAAATATGTTAGAAATAAACCTGCAAAGAGAAAATGAAAACTTGCAAACAAGCTACAAATTAGATAAAAGCAAAGAAATAAAACAAAACACACATGTATACCTTCTCTTTGGTGCAATGGGCCACCATGCCCTGGCTAGAAGAAGCACCTCTCTCTTTCTCTTGGCTATGGAGGAGCTATGGCTCAATGGAGGAATGAATGGAGGAGAGGAGGGATGTGGGTGGCCTGAGAGACAAAGGGTCTCAAGGCATCCATGGGCAGCATAACAGTATGCAAGGGAAGGGCTATTTGAGACTGACCCCCATCCCTCCTTTTATAGACTTTTTGGGGATTTTTAGGGTTTTAAGCCCTTGGTCAGGGGTTTAGCCCCTTTTTTGGGAATTTATCCCCTCCAGCCCTAACTTTAGCTCCTTTTAGGGTTTTAGGCTCCTTTGAGGGGGTTTAGCCCCTTTTTGGAGGCTTTAGCTCCTAGGAGAGTTATTTAGGCTCATTTTTGGGGTTTTTAAGCCCTTTTACTCATTTTTAAGCCTTTTTGAGGGTGTGGGGGTCTAATGGGGTGATACGAAGGTCATGCATGGGTGTCCTTGGGTGGTGTAGGCCATGTAGAGCTGAGTGAGGGATTTTTTTGGGTTAACAGATGGGGTACCATATTCTATTTTTCAAATTCTAGTACACATTTTTTAGCCAGTTCCCTTACATATGAGAGGCTGAGTTGAGCATCTATGATGGATCACTATTTGATGGTGGACTACAGTACTTTCCCATGCCATGACTAAGTCTCAGGACACTCAGATTTGAGGATTGATGTAGCCATTTATTCATTCATAGAACAGCCAATATTTTCCTAGAGTTGCAACATCAGTTTCTCAGTGGATAGATTTTGGTTAAGATTGGTTATTTACAGGTATATGAATCAACATATATTATCTTGTGTTATGGTTATTATTGATTTTATACTCATTCTTGTGAGTGTAAGGTTTGTCGCTACACCAAACATGTATATGTTGATGAAAATTTGAAACCCAACACAAGGCCCTATCACCAAGAGTGGTGGTTAGTCCACTTGTTTTATATTCCCAGAGGTGCGGCGATTATACCATGTGGAGGTTGTATCGATACTCCAACACCCCACCTCCGACATAGCTCGGGGGAATTGAAACTGAGACTTATTCTCTAATACCGTGTAAGGTTTTTCGTTACACCAAAGCCTATAGATGTTGATGAACATTTGAAACCCAGCACAAGGCCCTATCACTAGGAGTGGCGGTTAGTCCACTTGTTTTATATTCCTAGAGGTGTTGTTATACCAAAATCCTGTCACCATAATGTGATAAGACTCTTGACATACCTACTTGCCCTGAATCCCAGCTCTTGGAGTGGAAACCCATGTTAATTATCAATATTTCATGAAAATTCCCAGCACCGCACTTTCCCTGTTGTCCAGGAGTGGTACCTTGTTCACACCGCCTATCCCTTTTTGTCCACAAGTGGTGCCACCGCTTATGGCCCTTAGTCCATAAGCATTTCTTACTAGAACCGCTCTGTCATTGAAGGAGAAACATGGTACCCTGGGTAAAAAGGAAAAAAGAGAAGTTTCTCAAGGCTTCTAGATGATAATCCTTGTGTACTCCCTTATCCCTATCATTGTGGGTCAGTTGAGCTCGAGATCCCTCATCCTAGGATCCTAGAGGCCACCTCATCCACTAATCTCTTAACCATCCCTATCCATTGAGCCTTATAAATACAAGCTCATATCTATGGTTGAAGAGGGGGAACTCTTAAGGTATTGTTATGCTGTTGAATTGATTACTTAGCCCAAGTCATTAGAGAGCATAGAGAGCTAGAGTTGGAGCTTATGGGGATGAGAATGCTTGGTTTCATGGAGATGCATGTCAACACTAAGGCTTGGTTGTAAAATTCTCCATATTTTTATCTTAATGCAAGTTGATTTCTGTCCCACATTATTGTTGTTCGATTTCACATGTATGTTGTTAGATTCCTTAGTCACTAACATGGATCACTAGATTATATTCTGGAAGTTTCGATGTGTTTGCGTGTTTAAGCTTATTGCAGGTACATAGGGTTACTATCGAAGCATCGCATTCCAGGTATCTACGGCGTCCAGGGAGAGTCTTCAACCTCTGTCCTTCATTTGTTCTGGATCTGAACCATTCAGACCTGTGGAACACCTTACTGTCCGCAAGAGGTGAAATATTCCAGCTAACAAATATGGCGACTCTGCTGGGGAATAGATATATGTATCAGTTGTTTTGATCTTCCTCAGTCTTCAACTCTTGTCCAAATCCAGGATCTTTCTCCAAATCTCTTCGGTCAGATATACTTTCTGACTTAGTCCATTTGGGTTTGAAACTTCCAGATCTGTTCAGATCTGAGTCATTTGGATCTTTTATGCTCTATTTCCATACTCAATATAGCAGTTTTTGCCTTGATCTAGTCCTTTTCTGACTTGATCTATCGTTCTCTTTGTGTTTTGGTCTTCTACAGGGAATCCGGCCTATGCAGTGTACAAGGAGCGGTGCCACTGCCTAAACAGAGTGGGAAGCACATGGTACCATCGTCTGTAACCCGTTGGTGAGAAGCGGTGCTAGGATAGAACTACCCTATCAACACCATAGAAGCGCAGTGCCAGGTAGGAATCATTCCAAGGCCCTTTTTTCTCATTTTTTTTGTAAAAATTTGAGTTGTGTTGCTTTCAGTTCTGCATTATCAGGCTTGTGTGACAGAATCTGATACTTATGGCTTGAAAATTTATGGTTTAATATTGATTTGATTGGGAAATTCAAAATAAAAATTAGGTTTTTTTATTGTTCATCCGCTTCGATGCTTGTTGGTTGTGTTTACAAAAGGAATTTTTGTTTTCTGAAAAGCTTAGGGTGTTAGTAAGATCTCTTTTCATTTCTGTTATATAGACTAGAAGAAGAACACTAGATTAGCTTCTAGGTTTCATTTCTTGTTTGCATAGTAAACGTTTTTTTCCTTCCTTTAAAAAAGAAAATTTTTGACTGAGACTAGGTTATCATCATTGAGCGTTGGACATTGGTTCTCTAATTCGATTCACAAGCTTTCAGGATATTCATGCTCTTTTGTCTCTTATGCATCTAGAACTATCTCAATCAAAATAAAAAAATGGTAGTTTTAAGTTAGATTTGCTCATGTTTTGAGAAAATTGAAAAAATAGAGTGCATTTGCATATAGTGTGTTTTTTTGTTTTCTTTTAGGAAAAGAGATTCTTCCCCTTCTCATTGCTTTCAGAAAAGAGAAATAGGTTTGGAAAAGCATTGCTTGTCTTTGATTTTGTGTTCAAGACTGTTGTGTGGAAGTCTTTTTTGGTTTTTGAAACAAAAGAAAATACTCTCTTTTCCTCCTGTAAGTAGGCATACTGAACGGTAAAGTGAAATATTTTGCACAAGCATATTACATGGTTTTACTTTTCTGTCAAAACATCATGCATTCACCTAACCGTCCACTTTAAAATTAACGATAGTTATAGGTTAAAATTTATGTAGCAATTGTAGTGATAGGTTAGAGACGTGTTCGGGCATCATTAAGCGTAGGAGCTGTCATTATTTATCTGCATTACATCTCGGGACTCGCGCGGTTCTTCCACATACCATCATGTTACAGCTGCAACTATTTCCCAAATTTCTAAAAAATTGGGACCCTCCTTTTAAGTATTGTTTGTCTTAGTTTGTTGGGATTGATTGAATATCTTTTTGTGCTGGTGCTAGCATTTGACTTGAGTTTCTGACTTACGGGTGATTTCTTATTTCGATGAAAGAAATTGTTTGAACTATGAATCGGGGCCATAGTCACTTACGCAGCCGCCATTACAGAGGCCAAGTAGCAAATGACCCGATCCCGCCATGTCTTCAGCCGATGCGCTTTGTTTTATTTTTGGCGTTTTTTGTTTTGTCACCATCAGAGCGCTAGTACCTTGTATTGCCGTCATTTCGGATGGAAAATTTGAAAAGCATCACGATGAAAGTTTTGACCTTTCCCAATCCTGTGGTTTGCTTTTGGAATTTTGTTCTTGTCACTGTCGGCGTCGTTTTGGATATTTGAATTGAGGTTAAGTTTTTATTTGACCGATCGTTGTCAGTCTCGTTTTCGCAAAAGCCTTAGTCTATTGGCGTTCCGCTGTAGGGGCTCTAGAGCAGACTAATATTCCATCTTATAATTTTTTTCTTTTGATGATGTTCTTATCTAATTTACTGACGGTTTGCTTAACGTTAGTTCTATTTTCTTCCAATTTTGACTAATTTGTGGAACCTCTTGTCTTTGTGGTTTCCGCCGTTGCGGCGTTTTAACATGCTAACAGTCCGAGGCTATAGTCATTTGGGCTTCGATGTTGAGGTTTAGTGTGTGTTTCACCAACGGTTTTCATTGTACTATGGAACTCATAGCATCTCCATTGCCCGCCATTGCGGCTTTGTAGCAGGATGATCAATGATGCCATAGTTGTCCTGCCGCCCGATTTACGATGTTTTCCCGCTGTGTGTTTTTTTTTTACCGGGATATATATATATATATGCAGGATGGGGCATTATTCTATTATTATCCCCGTGATTTCATGCCTGCACTTTCCTTGTCTATCTGAACTATGCTTTTGTACCAGCTATTGTCATGTCCCCGGTTTTGACCCCGTTTGCATGATGTATATAATGTAATTAATCATGGTGAGGAGCTCAAGGTAAAAGCCCCACCATCGATTTGGCTGTGTATGTTTCGTCAATGGGGATAATTGCCGAAGGTATGTTGTGCTATCCAGCACATTTTAATTTGGCATCATGTAAACCCGCACATCAATTAAAATAAACCACAACCAGCTACGGCAGTGCAACGTTGAATGAAAAGGGCATGGTTCCGAAGGATAAGGGGTGGGGGATGTCAAACCTTGGTTATGGGGGAAAAACCCATGTTTTATTGCCTTGTTGTTTTGCCACCTTTGTTATTTGTCACCCTTTTTGTCTCATCCAACCTTGTCAACCTCTTTAATGCTTCAGAGCTAGTGGTTGAGGAGATATGGCTGAGTGGTTGAGGGCAGTTATTGCCTTTGGGAGTGGGGTGGCAGGGCTGTCAGCTCCATACCCACATCCACACTCCACCCACGTCTGCCCATTCTTCTCCCTCACGCACTCTCCCTGGTCAGTTGACTCACTCACCACGATTTTGGGTCTGTTGGCTTCTCACGCACAGGCTCTGGGCGATTTTAGTCTCACATAGACATTTTCTGGGGCTCCATGAATTGCTGAGGCACCCACGCACTGTAATTCGCGTCCTTGCTGTTGTTTTGTTCATCCACGGGCAAAATCAGAGTTGTTTTTCTCCTCATGCAGGGCCTCTACTGCTGGAATCCTCACGCAGAAAATCGGGTATGTCTTTCCCGTGCATTTTTTCCATTGGGTGCGAGTTTTTCCTCACGCACAAGATGTTTGGGTCATTTTTCCCATGCCGTGAGCCATGCTTTCTATTTGTGTTTGGGGCTGTTGTCTTCCCCATGATTTTTGTCGGCGGTGGGTTCCAATTTCGTTTTGGACCACTGTGGATTGCTAATTCGTGGGTTGAATTTCCCTTGTCTGTCCACGCTGGAAGTTGTTCTTCTCCTTTGTTGGAACTGTGTGATGTTGCTCAACCTTTCTATTGAGGAATTGTGTGTGCTGTTGGTTGAATTTCCCTGTTTTGGGACTGTGGACTGTTGTTATCCTTCATGGTGTGTTGTGGCTGCTGATATACCCTGGTTTGGGTGCTGTTGTTGAGTTGTTTTGGCCACGTTAGGGCCAAAACCTACTCTGAGTTGCCTTATAGGCTGGAGCTGTGTCTCACCTTTCGTTTGGGACTGTCATCGGTCATTTTGCTTCTTCACAGGGTTGTGAAGGGGATTGTTTTGCTGCTGGTATGCAGTGGTTGGTCCCTTGGACTGGGCTGGCTTGGCTTTTTTGTTGGCAGCCTGTGAAACCCAGCTGTGATTGGTTTGTTGTTTATGTCCCCTTGGCTATGTATAAGCCTGCAATGGACCCTTATTCCGGAGGAATCATGCCCAGCTTGGGGGTGGCAGCGTTGCTGAGAGATTGATGAGCAAGCTGGCCTATGGTTGGGTGGAATGTTGCAGCGACGTAGCTGGTTGCGGATGAATTCTCCATCAAAAGATAAGTCTGCTGTCTATACTGCATCTATGTAATTTATATTGATGTTCGAATGCTGGAATGTGTTTGTGTTGCTTCCGCTGTATGATTGAAGATAAATGCATCTGTGCATGCTTGATTTCAGCATTTGAATTCTGTCTATGTTCATGGGGCATTTTGCCCGGTTGCTGTGTTGATGATGTTCGTCGCGTCCTCTTCGCCGGTTGAGGGACGGGGACGTGACAATATGGTATCAGAGCGCCATGGTTGCAACAATGGGCCTCTATGGGCCATAAGGAGTGCAGTGACAAAGGCAGGGTTGCCTTCAGCAAACAGGAATTTGATGGCAGCAAGTTTCAAAATCGCCTAAGTGTTGATAGCAGTCGGAAGGCTTAGCAATTCCCGGTCCGCAGTTGCGGCTGTGAAAATGGTTAGACCGCCGACGCGGCAATGGGTCCGATTGCCGATAGTGCAGAAGAAAAATGAACGCGGAAATTTTTCTAAGTGTCAAACGGCCGAATCGGAAGGTTTCATGAAGTTTCTCGTCCGACCATTGCGGGCGGCGAAGTGATCTACGTCCGACATTGCGGACGAGTGGCTGAAGTTTCCCATCCTACCATTGCAGGCGAGTTCACGGAGTTAACCTCTGTCGTTGCGGGTGGAGCAACGATCTTCCCCTCCGACCGTTGCGGGTGGCGGAGCGATCTCACGTCCGATTCGAGATCCATCCGATCGCCGACGCGCGAAAAGAAAGTTAAAAATCCGGCTAAGTATGGAACGGTCGGGCCGTTGAAGGAAGTGAACTTCCGCCGTTGCGGAAGACTTGGAAAAGAAAAATGTCCGCCGTTGCGGGTGGCGGAGCAATCCCGCATCCGATCCAAGAGTCGTCCGATCGCCGACGCCAAAGGGAGATCGAAAATTTGGCTAAGTGTCGGAACGATCGGAAGGGAGAATGCTCCGACGCCCGATGCGAGAGTCAGCCGACGCCCGACGTCGAAAGGATTGAAGTTGCAAGGAGCCGCCGTTGCGGATGGCGAATCGCTTGGGCTTCCGATTGGAAAGGCTGCCGACGGCCGCAGTTGCGGAAGGGTTGGAACACCCGGAGAGCCGTCGTTGCGGAAGGTAGAAGCTTCCGGGGAGCCGCAGTTGCGGAAGGGTTGGAGCACCCGGAGAGCCGCCGTTGCGGAAGGCTGAGAGTTTCCGGGGAGTTGATTCGGCGGAAGACCGAATGGTCAGGGAGCCGGTTCGGCGGAGGAAAGAATGGGAAAGGAGTTGACGTTGCGGCTGGGAGATTGACGGAGGATCCGATATGGCGGAAGGGAGATTGGTTGGAGAGCCGATACGGCGGAAGGAACAATGGTTCCTGGAGCCGATTTCAACTGTTTCTCAGTGAAATTTTGAGCTGTTTTCAGAGAATTTTCAGGGGCTGAAAATGAGAAAAGAGGCAGCGATCTAAGCCCCCTTGACCCCCGTCGTCCCCCTGAGACAGTCGCTCTTGAGAGAAGAAGACTCTATGTTTTGGGGAAATTTAGTCGAAGCTAGAATTCATAAAAGATGAATGATGCAATGGAAGTGTGGTGGCTGAAGTTAACATTCTCGGCCAAAATGCAGCTGTGTGTAAAATGCAAAGGTTTGCTGAAAGTCTTCATTCTTAGAAGGGGTGTGGTTTTCACATCCGAGGTCGGAATGACGCATGTGAATAGGCGTTGGAAAGCTTATCTAGTGGGGAACGAGGATAAGTGACCGAAACCTGAGAATGAAGCAGCAAAGTGCTAATGATGGCTGCTGCTAGAAAATGGACAAATCTAAACAGTTGCATGCCCAGGGGCAGCAAGGACTATGAAGTCAACCAGCTGCTGCGTGGAAAAGGAATTCCATGAGAAGATGAGGGGTTTGAAAGGGAAGTTTTCATTAGACCCTGTCTTTCTAATTATAACTACATTTCCTAAGTATATAGCTGAAATGTACGAGAATATGTATTGCATGCATAGGATATTGCATGTTGGTAAGAACATTGGAAATTTTATATATTATAATGTACCACTAATGATGATCATTGCTTTGATGCTGGCATTAGTGGAAACACCAATGATGACATGGACCCGGATGAATATGTTGCGGATGCTGAAAGATGAGACCAGCAACCCTATGGAGAAGGGATAAGGCAACAAGTCCATGACAATAGTTGGTGAACAGATGCTGCAATCTCTTGCAAAGGACCAACCCATTTGGTCATGTCAAGGGTGTAAGTAAGACCCATGCAGGTAAGAGTTTGCTTATGACAAATTCCATGGATTGGTCCAGGTAAGAGACCTCATACCATGTGAATATGGGAATGTAGAAAGGTGTCATGCCTATACATGATTAATGATATTGATTATAGTAATGCATCCTATATGAGGTAGCCATGGTTAGGCCATGGTATGGTTGAATGCATAGTATTCCTGAATCATTGCAAGATAGCATGAATGGATATGCATTAGAAATATTTTTATGAATCTTGTTGTTATGCATTGGATGTATGCATATGAAGGGTGTGAGTGACTGATTGCCTAAGTAAAGGTGCAAATGTTGTGATGTATGGCATGAATGCATTGAGATGAGTACATGTGAAATTATGAATAACTAACAGCTGAAATGATGAATTAATGATAATTCTGGAACCATTTCAGAGGTTGCTATGAATGCAGGATAGTCATGAATAAGTGGTTGCCAGAAATGCTCTATTGAAGAGCAAGGTGGTATGAATAATATGCTTGTGAAGTAAGGAGTATCTAACCACTTCATTTAAATTGCATTAATGCTGTGACTATACCTTGCAATGTTAGTGTAATAATGATTGCATGAAGTGAATGAGTTTGGTATATACTGATGTGACTAACTCTTGAAGTATTTGAATTTTATAAATTCTGGAAATGCTTCAGTGACGGTTGTAGCAATAAGATAGTATATGCATCTATACTTACCAATTTTTTGGTTGATGGAAGCCCATGTATCAGGTAGATCAATTTGTGAATGGCATTGAGAGGTAAGACCCTGACCAATGCTGGAATCTACCATGTAAAAGAGCTTGTTAAATTTGAATTGTGAATTTCAATTATTGCTGACAACCACTAGCCATTGTTGGCTTGCACAAGATCGTGTTTGGTTGGTTGAAATTCATGTTTCAGGTAGATTCTTTCAAACATGACAGTGAGAGGTAAGTCCCTGACCACTGCCAAAATCTACCATTTATGAGAAGAAGTCTCATGGTTGTGAAAATTAGTTGGTATGGGTTGTTAAGTTCGAATTGTGGATTTCGGATTTAAGAAGTACTAACGACTACTAATCATTGTTGGCTTGTGGGAGATTGTGTCAGGAGGGACACATGGAGTACACACTGCAGGAAGACCATGTGCGATGGCCTGCAGAAGCCAAACTTCATGGGAAGGTTTTCCCTTATCTTGGAAATGGGTTTCGGGTGAAACGCCATTGGGCATTTTGAAATGTCTCATCTACACTGCATGTTTGGTAATAACATGAGTGAGATGGTATGTGTTATGTCGGTGGGACATGTGTGGATATGAAATGTAAACAGGAAGCAGGGATGGGGGCTTGGTTTGCTTAAACCTGGTGATTGGAAACCACACAGACAGAGCTAGAGGGCTGGCTTTCTTTCTCCACAACCCTGGGATAGCACTAGAAGGGGATGCAGAGCCTNTGGTTGGTTGAAATTCATGTTTCAGGTAGATTCTTTCAAACATGACAGTGAGAGGTAAGTCCCTTACCACTGCCAAAATCTACCATTTATGAGAAGAAGTCTCATGGGTGTGAAAATTAGTTGGTACGGGCTGTTAAATTCGAACTNGAGGGACTGTGTAGCAGAGAAGGGACTGATTCCTTGTGCTGGGTGTGTGTGGATGTTATAGAAGTCAGGCTAGTTCTGGTGTAGGTGTTCCTAGCTCTGCAGCGATCTCACCAGCTTAGCATTCAGTTCTTCCCAACTCCTTGACGGTGCTTAACAGATATAAAGGCATGCTGCGACGACAAATGGATAAGTGTTCTGTAACCCTTGCTATGAATATGCATGTTTAATTATTAAATTGTATATGCAGAACATGTTTTGATTTATTTCCATGATGACCGATTGCTTGAGTATGCATAGGGCCTACATGGCACACACCGGAAGAGAGTGCACACTTTTCCGATGTTGAGTCATGAAAGGGTTTTCAATATTGATTACACTCTGGGGAGTGGACGCACTCCTGGTGTCTCAATATTTGATAGTGAATGATATGAAATGTGATTACAGTTTGAGGGCAATGATGCTAATGAGTTTGCTTGTATTGCTTGTGTTGCTTGTGTTGACAGGTTAAAGGTAAAGGTAAACGGTTGATATAAGTGTATGGCGATATAAGTGTATGTGTCATTGTTGACATGGGTGTATGATGGGCTGTGATATGCCTAAGGATCCATAGTAGATCCTAGACCTGGAAATGGTCATGATAAAGTTCCAAGCCCAGTTGACATGGTTATGTACTGGCTGGACATTAATTATTTGATGTTGAGGAGAAGCCTACGTGCTGACCTAACATCTGAGTCCATAGGCGATCCCAAGGCTTGCAAAGCGAAGCAGGATCCTGTGGACGAACGAGGAAACGTACAATATAGATAAGTATTGGATTATTTTGCTTATGAATATATGTGTATATGATTTGGATATGATGTTTTAAGCTCTTGTTCTAGAGATGAAAACTAATGAGAATAAACTAAACATGTGAATTTATTCAATGTTTGAATATAGGTATCGCTGGAGGCGAGGACTATGAGAGCATCCTAGAGGTGCATGTGGACATGTGACTGTCCTGGAAAGCTCAGAATGAGTGGTAGTGAAAAAAGGTGCTAGTAGGACGGGGGAGTCCTAGCAGCCAAGACAAACCATGTGGAGAGACTCCATGGTTTAGAGGTCTGGAATAGACTAACGACACTAAGTGTCATGACCAAGAAGGATTGGTCCAGCATTCACGGTGAAGTGAAAGAGCCTGAGAGCATGAAAAGCCACAGCGATGGCGAGGGTTCCAGGATGGAACAAAATAAAGAGGGGAAAATCTCTTACTACTCTCTCTTTCCTTTTGATTATATATACATATATGTTTATGCATTGTGAAAACAAAGGATTGTTTAATGCATGTATGATTGAGAATGAAATGTGTGTATTTGCTTAAGTAATTTGTGAATGTTGGAATGGTTAATTCCCTGCCCAGGAATGGACATGAAGGAGCTCATGTGCCTGTTGGGAAGGCATGAAAGATATGAAAGTTTCCTTAATGGAACTTGAACTGTCATGCCAATTGGGTAATTAACTAACTGATTTTAATATCTGTATTATGCTTGGTCTGATAGACTTTCAATGGTGCATTTCATAGGTGAGAAAATTGAAACCAGGTGGTGCACATTGATCATGGCAGCAGATCAAAAGTTGTTGGACTTGGCTGGAAGTCTCCTTCAAATGATTGCCAAGACCCAAGAGAATCTTGGGGAGATGCTCAGGATACAGAGAAGGCAGAGTGAAATGAACCACCATATTTTGCAAGACTCTATTGGTTTGCAAAGGGAGGTGAAAAGCCTTCTGAGAGCAATCGGCAAAGGAAAGGAAGGTGGATCAGCGATGGGACATTCGTCCAAGCGACCCGATAAGAAACGGTCTAGGCATGAAGACTCAAAGGAAATTGAGCAGGTAAAGAGGAAACAGCCAGTGAGATGCTGGAGATGCGGAGGACATCATTTACGCCGGGACTGTCTGATGAGGGAACATGATGAGGGCAATAGCCGCAAAGTTCCAAAACTTCGGGATCAGCTAGAAGTTGAGAGCCACCAGGAAACGTCCATGGAAGCTGAGAGGCTTGGTCTTGAACGTTCAAAGTAAATGATTGAATG
>LPNX010642172.1:621707-652102 GCA_001517045.1 Pseudotsuga menziesii | reverse complement strand
TTGTTATTTGTCACCCTTTTTGTCTCATCCAACCTTGTCAACCTCTTTAATGCTTCAGAGCTGGTGGTTGAGGAGATATGGATGAGTGGTTGAGGGCAGTTATTGCCTTTGGGAGTGGGGTGGCAGGGCTATCAGCTCCGTACCCACATCCACACTCCACCCACGTCTGCCCATTCTTCTCCCTCATGCACTCTCCCTGGTCAGTTGACTCACTCACCACGATTTTGGGTCTGTTGGCTTCTCACGCACAGGCTCTGGGCGATTTTAGTCTCACGTAGACATTTTTTGGGGCTCCACGAATTGCTGAGGCACCCACGCACTGTAATTCGCGTCCTTGCTGTTGTTTTTTTCATCCACGGGCAAAATCGGAGTTGTTTTTCTCCTCATGCAGAGCCTCTACTGCTGGAATCCTCACGCAGAAAATTGGGTATGTCTTTCCCGTGCATTTTTTCCATTGGGTGCGAGTTTTTCCTCACGCATAAGATGTTTGGGTCGTTTTTCCCATGCCGTGAGCCATGCTTGCTGTTTGTGTTTGGGGCTGTTGTCTTCCCCATGAGTTTTGTCGGCGGTGGGTTCCAATTTCGTTTTGGACCACTATGGATTGCTAATTCGTGGGTTGAATTTCCCTTGTCTGTCCACGCTGGAAGTTGTTCTTCTCCTTTGTTGGAACTCCGTGATGTTGCTCAACTGTTCTATTGAGGAATTGTGTGTGCTGTTGGTTGAATTTCCCTGTTTTGGGACTGTGGACTGTTGTTATCCTTCATGGTGTGTTGTGGCTGCTGATATACCCTGGTTTGGGTGCTGTTGTTGAGTTGTTTTGGCCACGTTAGGGCCAAAACCTACTCCGAGTTGCCTTGTAGGCTGGAGCTGTGTCTCACCTTTCGTTTGGGACTGTCATCGGTCATTTTGCTTCTTCACAGGGTTGTGAAGGGGATTGTTTTGCTGCTGGTATGCAGTGGTTGGTCCCTTGGACTGGGCTGGCTTGGCTTGTTTGTTGGCAGCCTGTGAAACCCAGCTGTGATTGGTTTGTTGTTTATGTCCCCTTGGCTATGTATAAGCCTGCAATTGACCCTTATTCCGGAGGAATCATGCCCAGCTTGGGGGTGGCAGCGTTGCTGAGAGATTGATGAGCAAGCTGGCCTATGGTTGGGTGGAACGTTGCAGCAACTTAGCTGGTTGCGGATGAATTCTCCATCAAAAGATAAGTCTGCTATCTATACTGCATCTATGTAATTTATATTGATGTTCGAATGCTGGAATGTGTTTGTGTTGCTTCCGCTGTATTATTGAATATAAATGCATCTGTGCATGCTTGATTTCAGCATTTGAATTCTGTCTATGTTCATGGGGCATTTTGCCCGGTTGCTGTGTTGATGATGTTCGTCGCGTCCTCTTCGCCGGTTGAGGGACGGGGACATGACAGCTATCGGGAGCTTGTGCGTGGGTGGCGTCGCCATGGAAGCTTTCAAATTCTCCTTGTCGACTGCACAACTCATTACTAGGTAGGCCAACCATTATTTTTCCCTTTCTTTTGAGCTTTTCGAACTAGGGTCTCATCCTTTGGTTAGGTTTGTCCCGCCATGGTCGATGGGCGTATGTGTATGGGTTTATCAACATAGATGGTGGTCCACTTTGACAATTAGCGGTCGGAGTGGGTTTTTCTCATTTTTCTTGGTGATTATTTCAGAGCCATTATGAGTTTTCAAACATTATCTGACTGTTTAGGAAACTAGTGCAGACAAGCGTTACGTCGTCTGCACTATTTTTTCTGGGGTTTGATATGGCCATCCGGGGGGAATTTTTTCTTTTCTTTTGTAGTCTGTAGGCATTTACCCTGGTTTTTTTTAGGACGCCGGAGGGTTTGAGTTTCAGTTGTTGGTTGCCCACGTGTTTTGGATAGGGTCACGTTTTCAAGGGGATTTATTTTTCAGCAAGCGGTTAGAACACTTTCTACTAAGGTTGACGCATTTTCCTTTAGGATTATTTTCGTTGCAGACACCGAGGGTTTTAGTTTACTCAGACTAGTTTTACTTCACATAGTGCCATGTTTAGGATCGCCAGTAGAGGTTTACAATGTTAGCAAGGTTATGATGCATTTTGTCGATAGTGTTTGATTTTAGTCGCAGGCATGACTTAAGATTTTTCAGGACCTATCTTTTGCAGACGTATTTTCTAGTTAGTCCTGGTTGTGTATTTGCATAGATTTAGCTATGGAAAATACGGCCGAAGTAAATGCTTATAGAGTTTTCTTTCTTCTTGCTTTGAATACTAGTTAACAGCCCGAAATAGCCTAAAGGCATTTTATTTTGTGACAGGGCAACTCTTCCAAAGATGAGATGTCGAAAAGACAGAAAAAGAAAGCTCCTATTACTGAAGGGGATCCTAAGGTGGAAATTATTACAAAATTTGAGTACATTTATGAAGATACTAGAGCCAACACCTGTGTGGAACCTAAATACAAGTGGGGCGATATTTATAGACTGATTTCAAAATAGGAAGTGCCTGATACTGGATTTGAAGAATTGAAAATATATGTGAATATTGAAAAATATGCCTTGATGAAGATAGCTACCAGGCATGAGCTTTTCTTATGCTCAGAAGTGATTGGATGGATTCTTCCTAGGGAAGACATGACTACTATGATTCTGGCCAATACCGCCAAGTAGGGATATGCTGCTTACAGCCCTGGTTATGTATCATTAGCTTATCACTTACCAGAATCCCAGGTTTACCTAACTGAAGATTGGTTGAAGGAGATTAACCTAGACCTGGTTGAAACAGTAAAAATATTGATGGTACCTAGTAAGAATTTTCAAACCAGGCCATCAAGGGAATATGACACAGCTACTCTAAGAACCCCTTATAGGTTTATTGTGTTAATGCTGAACATAATTTTTGGGAGAGATCATGGAAAAAGTTTTAAGTTAGGATGGTTTCCTATTATCTTCAGTGTAGCCACCCAAGGGATTGTATTCAACTGGGAGAACATTGTGTCCAACAGTCTCTCGGCTTGCATTGCTTCAGCTCCGGGAGGGGTGTCTCAGAAAAAATATGAGTTCTACATGAGCTCCATATTGATAGATTGTATACTATGCACCCACCCATTTCCAAACCTAAGGTGCATGTGGGATAGGGATAGAACCCCTATGTACACAACCTACAATTTGATATGGGCACACAAATATTACAGTCATTATAAAGAAATTTGTGAACAATTTATTATGCCCTTGTATACGTTGATTTTCTTGAAAGAATGAAATTGTATATCTGAAGAGGCATTGAAATTCATTGAGGAGTATGCTAATTATTATTTGACCAATGAGGGGATGTATATTAGAATGTATGGTTGCTCCAAGGCACCTACGTTTCTCCCTAGGCATGCCACGGATTTTGTGGTGCATAAAGAAGCTGTCAGACAGGTTTTCTTAGATGGTATAGGGAGTTTTTTGTTCGAGCACAAGAAAGCAATTTATCCTCCCATACCTTTCATACTGGGAAGCTATAAGTTTTCAAAAGTTAAAAAAGATGATGAGTTCGTACAGGAGTTGGAGTATTTCCACTTTGGGGAAATGAACTTCCATAGAAATGATTCTTAGAAAAAAGTTACAGAACATTGCAAAGAAGCCAATGTGCATTTTGAATATACAAACCATTGGGATAAGGATGAAGAGACTTTCAGAAATGCAGAAAATATGACTGCATTAAAAAGAAGATTTAAAAAGAAGATCACCACTAAAGGTGGTAAGGGCCAATCTGAGCAGAAGAAAGCTAATGAAGAGGAGGCCAGGAAAAGAGAAGAAGATGTTAGGAAACTAGCATAGGAAACTGAGAGTTGGCTTAAGAGTGAAGAAGAAGAAAGGAATAAAGTTGAACAAGAAGCAACAAAGAATGCAAAGGAAGCTACAAAGAAGGAAGAAGAAGAAAGGAAAAAGAAAGAGGATGAAGAGCTAAAGAAGAAGGAGGCTGAAAGTCTGAAACTAACAAGGTCCACAACAGATCAACAAACCTCTGACCCTATGGACACTCAAGAAGTGCAAGATCAGGATTGTTCTGATTCTCAAGAGCCTGCTACAACTGTTGGCAGTAATGTAGGACAAGTGGTTGTCTCTGAATTAAGAATAATACCTTTTGAACAGAAGAAAGGGGAGGAAGTCCCAGATTTCAGTACCATTTTTTATGAAAGAGAGAAAAAGAGAATTGTGAAAAGGACTGAAAAGAAAGTTGAAACAGGTGCACTATCAAGGATGATGGTCACTGATAAAACCTTGGTACATGGGACAGACAAGGACCCAAGGCTGAAAATCCGAGATGGAGCAGCATTAATCCACGCCTCTAAAGATAATGTAGAACAGATAATGATAGACCTTGAGCAATCAAGGAAAATGCTGCTCAATTAAAAGACACTCTGAGGAAGGAGAGGGATGAAATTAACAGATTAAAGAGAAAGTTTGAAGACATGCGTAATGAAGTGAAATCTTCAAAAGCAGAGCTTCAATCCCTCCAAGTAGACAAGATGTCTTTGGAAGTTACCATTGAAAAGACTAGGAGAGATGCTCAGGATAGCCTAGCAAAAGTGCATCAGGATTATCAGGAGATAAAGATAGAAAGGGATGAACTAAAAACAACATGTGAAAACCTTAAGACAGAAAGTGACCAATTGCAAAGCAAAGTTGGGGAACTGGAAACACAAAGGGCTACGATGGAGGAGACAGAAAAACAGTTTCAGGAACAAGCAACAGAGTTTGAGGGACAAATTGCTTCACTAGCAACATCTTTGAAAGAGGCTAAAGAACAGCAAACCAATATTCATCCTTTCAAAGAGCATTCCCTAACAAAAATAAGAAAAATGCACCAGCTATAGGTATCCATAGAAGAAGAAATATGCATAGTTTTGTAGGTGGATAACAAATTGGAAGAAATTTTGGAAACCACCTCGTATTTTGTAGATAGGTCTTAGGAAATTTTGGAAGTCTTGACAGGAAGGATTGGAAGGATGGAGGCCAATGAAGAGATTTCGGTAGACTTACCAGCAAAGGATCAACAAGGCTTAAAGAAGGATTATGACTTGTTGGAATTTTCAATAAACACAGCAGAAGAGTTCATGAAAGTTGTAAAGAAAATGAGAGGAGTTTGCAATGAGTATTACAGAAGGCTGCTGATCACTTACAACCGATGCCAGGTGACTGTTGAGCACAGATTAGATGCATTTCCAAAACATCATCCGTTCATAGAAATGTTACAAAAAAGATATCAAGAGGATGAGCAAAGGATCCAACAAGTCAAGGTCTTGGATGCAAAGATCTTGAAAGATGAAGTGGCTCATTCACCAGTAAGTGTACAATTTCTTAAGGATCAACTATGCCTAAGCTCAACAAGGATTGAAGTGATTAAAAATCAGGCTGCAAAGTTTGAAATCAACATTCATTTTCTCGAGCCTTCCGAATTTGAGAATATAGCATCAGAAGCCAAGCATGGAAAAAGTTCCTAAATAATCAAGCAGGGCCCTCTAATTAAAGTGATTTATTATTTTTTTTAATGTAATTTATTGTAAATTGTATGAGCACTCAATATAAGACAATTTTGGGAAATGAAATGTTGGGGAATCCCAGGGGTCATTTGGGGCAGCCCAAAAGTTTTTCCTTTTGTATAAGTATAGGAGAGTTAGATAGAGAAAGGACTTTTTCCCAGTTATACTTGTGAGAACAAATTGTAAGAGGAACTATTTCGTTTTGCAATATACTATTACAGTTTTGCCTGTTGGAGAAAGCTTTGGTGGAATGTTCAAGTGCTGTTCAATGGATGTGTTGAAGGGGAACTATTTCGTTTTCATCATTTATTCATTAACCATTAGATCGTTCTAACTTGTTGAACCTATGTTCTTTTATGAATGTTCTCTGGTTTATTTTATGATAATTTCCACTATGAGTAATGAATGTTTTCACAGACAATGAGCTATCTTGTTGTTCATCCATCTATTCAGGTTTATGTGTTTTGAATCAAAGAATAGCTACCTGTGATTTTTCTTAATGCATGAATAGTAATACATTACTCATCAAATGATAATATCACTCCCTAGGGACATCTTAGTTAGTTTTATTTCCTGATGTGTGTGGCTCAGATGCGAGAGAGTCTAAGATGAGAGGTAAGAACCTGCGCATCACATTGTGACTGCTCCTCGTATTATTTATCAATCTGCATTTTAGATAGGCACTTGTATATCATACTTAGAGTTAAAAAACACAAAAATATATATGATGGACTGGGACGCAACTGGTAAAACCTTTTAATTTTTGTTACTTGACCTACGGTACCCAGACCGTAAATCGGACGAATTCCCCATACCAAACAGTCACGGGCCAGTTGGGAACATTGACTGGGGAGATTCTCTTGCTGTTGTTGCCTGCGATTTTCTAGGCCTCAACAATTTCTGGTGCTAGAAGGAGGGCCACCAATGCATGGCTGGCCGAGGAAACCCATTTCCTCGAAATTACTCCACCAGTGATAGTTTTGAAATCAGTTCATTTCATAATCTATTTCTCGAAGAGAATAGAGAACATTTGTATTCTGTAGACAATGAAGTTGTTAATGATCTAAGAAGACACACTAGGGCTTATGTGAATAAGATTGGAGGATTACTGATTATCCCTAAGTTTCCTAGAAGAGAGTACAAGAAGAAAGACCATCTTGTAGTGGAAGACTCTGTGTTAGTTGGAGATTGGGAAGAACTTGTAGAAACAACTTTACAGGAAGTTGTTCAGCCTTTGAATCAAGTAGGCCCTGATACACCTAACGGTTCACCTGTACATACTCCTATTCATCCACCACCTGACTCTCCACCCAGACTCATGGAAGGTGTAAATACAAATCAGCCACCTAACCCACCACATGCTTGGAAAGCCAGATCACCTCTAAACCTAACACCTCCTTTGCATGACTTACCTCAGGATTTTGAGAATATGCTGCCCAAATTCGACCCAAGCGAGAATATTTTAGTAGATGACCATTTGCAAAGTTTCTTCTTAGCCATAGAAGTATTAAGGGCTGGAGAACATGAAGATGTAGTCTGTAGATTTTTTCCACATACCTTGAAAGGAGCAGCAGCCTCATGTTATTTTGGTCTGCCTGCAAATTCAATTCCAGATTGGGACACTTTTGAAAGTATTTTTAGAAGAAAATATGCAGCCCAAAAGACCCATACAGAACTAATGAAAGGTGTAGGTGCTTTGAAGAAAGAAAGAAAAGAAAAGGTGCATAATTTTACTCAAATGTTTTCTGCTTATATTAAGAATTTCTCCGCAACTGATAAGCCCTCTAAGCCTTGTTCTGATTGAGTATTATACCTCAGCTTTGGGTCCTGACTTGGCTATGTTTGCAAAATACCAAGTTAAACCTACGTTATCGAAGACTTATGAAGAAGCTGAAAGAGTAGAGGCTAAAAAAGAAAGCATAGAAGATTATCCTGAGCAATATAGAGAAAAAACGTTTGGGAAGAAAGCCTTATTACTAGCTAAACCTAAGGAGGAGCAATCACATGATTTCGAGGGAATGTTAAAAATGATGCAGAAACTTTCCAACAGAATAATATAATTGGAAAAAGAAAAGGAAGCTCAGAAAGCCTATAAACCTTACTATAAGAGAAGAGAGGATAACAATCAATCCAAACCTCCTCCACACAGTCCTGCATCAATGAACTTAACTAAGGTTGGTATGGATAATTTTTGCACTTTTCACCAACAGGCTCATTTTGAAAAAAGTTGTCATCAATGGATAAACTCAATGACATTAGTTATGAATCAGCTGCTGGATTCCAAATTAACAGAGGAAAATGATGAAGAAGAAAAGGGTGGTAAAGCCACAGAAAAAGAAGAAAATGATGCCATGGTTTTATGGGACTGTGTTTCACTTTTTGATACAGAAGAAAATACTCCGAAACATGAAGAGATATAGGAAACAAATATGTCAGCAAGAATCCTGGATTTGGTGAACAAAGACAATTCCATACTCTCTAAGATCAAGAAATTGCAAGAAAATGTAAAGAAACAACCGAAGAACGACATAGATGATGAGACACCTAAAATTACCAGTCAAGATCTGAAACAGGTCAACATGCCTGCTAAGCCTATTGAAGAAGAAAATCTCAAAATACTTGAAGAACTAGGGGAAAAGATACCCACAGAAAACCAACCTATAGAAGAATTTGTTGAAGCAAGTCTGGGAGGAAAGACTACGTTTAAAACCCCACCTTTCCTGTTGACTTTGGAAATTTTGAATCATAAGGTGCACAACTGTTTGGTAGATTCTGGGTCATCAGTTAATGTTATGCCACTTGTATTTTGCAGAAATATTAATGGATAGCCTAAACCTACCGCCTGGGAGGTTACTAAATTAGATAGGACTAATGTGAAAGTAGTTGGGGAGATGGAGGATATTCTGATTCGTTTATTTACAAATGAAAAGATCTGTCAATATATTGATATTGTGGTAGCAGACATACCTGATGGTTATGGACTTATTTTGAATCAAGACTGGTCAGCAAGATTAAAGGGGTATTTTGCTTCGAATTGGTCACATTTGTGGTTGCCTCATAAGGGAAGACCAAATCAGATCAAAATATTAAGAGATCCCTACATGAAACACACTATCATGAAATTGCAAGAAAGAAATGAATCAGTAAATTCTGTATTGGGAAATTATCTGATTGAACTTGAACCGGGACACTCTACATCAGAAGAAGCCAGTAACCTATTGGACACCCATCCCGATCTCCTTCAATATTCACGGGCTGATAAAATTGATTGTAAATCAGTAGATGTAGTTTTTGTTTCAAGAACAGTAGAATTAGATAATGGTTAGGTATTCCTCGTTTTTTAGTCAAGCCTAGCCCCTTAACATACAAGTTGCTAGATCTATAGGGGTGGGCAAAGAACTGGCCAGTTAGTGGATTAGTTCTTAGATTTTTATTTTTCTTGGTTTTTATTTCTACATGACTTTGTATATAAATAAATTGTTTTGGTTGATTGCTGCTTGTTTTTAGCTAAAAATTTATTTTTTATTTCAATAAAAGAGGCAAACTTTTGGTTGCATGGAAAGCATCAGAGTTTTGGATTAATGGAGATCTTTGGGTATAAGACTCTGTCCTATTGTTTGAATCTGATGGAATTTCTTCTAGTAAGTAGTTTTCCTAAATGGCTATGAACACATTGAAGTCTTGCTTAATCCTTGAAAGATAGCTCAGGATAAAGAGGTCTGGAATACTATTTCGAGGCCCCATCCACTTCACATCTAAAATGTCCTAAGGGGTGACAACAAAAGATCCATGGAAAGGAAGCAAGGTAAACAGTATATTATATATAAATGATCTCATGCCAAGAATTGAAAGCCTAAAGGCTAAGAAGAGTCAAAACTCCTAAAAGAAGCAACATCTATCAAAGCAAAGTACCAAATCATATAAGCACAAAATTACCAAAAGTTCTTCTCCGTCTATGAGATAAAAATTAAATACATCTTTCACACAAAAGGACACTATGGATAGAGGATCCTGAATAAAAATTCAGAAAGAAAGGCATGAGGAGGACTCAAAAAAGGAAAAAAAAGTCCAAAAGTACAAAAAGTGCAAAATGGCATGGGAATGAGGAACAAATGAATATTTATGTTTACCATATGTTACATTCATGTGGTGTCCAAGCTGGAAGCTATCCAAAGACAAAGGTAAAATGAAATTCATCTACTTGGCCTCAAAAGAGTTATCTTGACTTTGATATTTTAGGTTTCCATTTTCCTAAATTTGGACTATCATCAATGTTTAAAAGTACATATATTTTCCATTGGGGAAATCTAGACATCTAAAAGAATTCAACATGTTGGTCTTGTTGCTAAAATAGTCTGTTACCTAAGGAAGAGTTGATTCAAAGATCTGGGGTCACCATTTAGTCACCAATTGTTGCAGCTGCAACTATTTCCCAAATTTCAAAAAAATTGGGACCCTCCTTTTAAGTATTGTCTAGCTTAGTTTGTTGGGATTGATTGAATATCTTTCTGTGTTGGTGCTGACATTTGACTTGAGTTTTTGAATTATGGGTGACTTCTTATTTCGATGACGGAAATTGTTTGAACTATGAATCGGGGCCATAGTTACTTACGCAACCGTCGTTGCGGAGGCTAAGTAGCAAATGACCCGATCCCGCCATGTCTTCAGTGGATGCGCTTTGTTTTATTTTTGGTGTTTTTTGTTTTGTGACCATTGAAGCACTAGTACCTTGTATTGCCGCCGTTTCGGCTAGCAAATTTGAAAAGCATCACGATGAAAGTTTTGACATTTCCCGATCCCACAGTTTGATTTTAGACTTTTGTTCTTGTCGTTGTCGGCACCGTTTTGGATATTTGAATTGAGGTTAATTTTTTGTTTGACCGATCGCTGTCATTCTTGTTTTCACAAAATCCTTAGTCTATTGGCATTCCGTCGTAGCGGCTCTGGAGCAGACTAATCTTCCATCTTATAATTTTTTTCTTTCGCTGATGATATTATCTATTTTGCTGACGGTTTGCTTAACGTTAGTTCTATTTTCTTCCAATTTTGACTGGTCTACAGAACCTCTTGCCTTTGTGGCTTCCACTGTTGCGGCGTTTTAACATGCTAAGAGTCCAAGGCTATAGTCATTTGCGCTTTGATGTTGAGGTTTAGTTTTTGTTTCACCAACGGTTTTCATTGTATTACGGAACTCATAGCATCTCCGTCGCCCGCCATTGCAGATTTGTAGTAGGATGGTCGCCAATGCCATAGTTGTCCCACCGCCCGATTTACGATGTTTTCCCACTGTGTGTTTTTTTTTTACCGGGATATATATATATACATGGGATGAGGCATTATTCTATTATTATCCCTGTGATTTCGTGCCTGCACTGTCTTTGTTGATCTGAACTGTGCTTTCGTACCAGTTGTCGGGAGTTCGTGCATGGATGGCATCGCCGTGGAAGCTTTCAGATTCTCCTTGTCGACTGTACAGCTCATTGCCAGGTAGGCCAACCATTATTTTTCCCTTTCTTTGGAGATTTTTGAACTAGGGTCTCATCCTTTGGTTAGGTTTGTCCTGCCATGGTCGATGGGCGTACGTGTATGGGTTTATCAACATAGATGGTGGTCCACTTTGACAGTTAGCAGTCAGAGTGGGTTTTTCTCATTTTTCTTGGTGATTGTTACAGAGCCGTTATGAGTTTTTGAACCTTTTTCAACTGTTTAGGAAACTGGTGCAGACGAGCGTTACACCGTCTGCACCGGTTTTTTTGGGGTTGCGTATCACCATCCGAGGGAAATTTTTTCTTTTATTTTGTATTCTGTAGGTGTTTACCCTGGTTTTGTTTAGGATTGTTGTGCCCACTATATACCAGTTAATTAAAACTTAACATGCAGAGTGCTAAACATAAATTATCAACCCGAGGAAGTCTTTTATTTCAAAGTTATCGTGCAAGAAATATACAAGCACAATTTCTACCTGACACTGTTATCTATTGGTATGCAATCGAAACTATTTGTAAACTAGGCCACAACTTCTTGAAAGTAAATCAATACTCAAACCTATTCATAAATCAAAATGTAAATCGAACACACTTCAAACAAGATCTATTCCTATAAAACAAGATATGATTTTATAAATCTAAAATAAGTGTTGTGTTGGCTAACAATCTATCAAAATGAATTAACAAGAGAACACTATGATAAATCTAATGAAAGCATGAACTAAATAATAAAAACAACTATGATCAATCTAATGCATGAAAGCATGAATTAGCAAATAACAGATCTACAAAATAAAACACCTACAATCAACACTACCAGCATCTGCTTAGGGAAGAGGGCCCTTCCTCCACTGAGCAGAGCTGGATCTCCACATTAAAAGTCTACAACTCTAGAATTAAGAAACTGCCAGCATGTATTATCAAAATGAAAGTATTACAATGGATCTGGATCAAATCATACATCATAACATTGATTTCTCTCCTCCTAGCATCTCCTATTATCCCCCTTCTCAATGAGATTGATTACATATTTATACATAAAATTATCTCATGGAAATGAAGAACTGAACCCCCATATTGTGATCTGTAACAGCTGAAACATGGCTGTAACTGCTGGCAACTTTGGAACTGGCTGCAACACCAAATCTAGAAAATACCATCTTGAAGAACCACCTGCATATCGTAAACCGTGGCTTTGTTTGGAAATTTCCTTGAGATTCAGGTAAATGAGGATGTTGCGCACAAAACCCATGTCTTGGATTTTTGATATTCATTTCCATATGCCCGTAAATCAAGACGTTAATCAGGGTGTTCTTATGTGGCATGTATTTTTGGTTAAGGCTGTAATAGCTGGCTATGAGCGTCCTGTACATGACAAATCACTCCATAAACCATCATTAGTAAAATTATACATAATAGTCTTCAATTCATCAAAGATAAAGGAAAATAATCATTATTAACCACTTAAAACATAAATGGAAGTAGCATGTTGTTTTATGCGCATCGACAACAAATAGATGGAAAATGGAATGATAAATCAGCAATAATGGTAAGAAAATGGATGAAAGATATGTCGATAAGTGATGGAAAAATGGACAATTACAGGGCCCAACATCTCCCCCAAACTGAACTTATTGCATGTCCTCATGCAACCCAATACTTGTGTAGCATCCAACTAGAAAAACTCATTCACTCATTCCTTCATTTTACCATTCGCACAGCTACAGCGAGAAGAAATGGAGAGTTTAACAGATATTGGCAGAGTCACTTAGCAGAGGATTTAGCAAAAAAATTGGCGGATTCGCAGCTCTTTAGTAGAAATTTGGCGGAGTCACAGCTTATTTTAGTAGAAAATTTGGCGAAGGTTTTAGCGAAGATTTTGGTGGAATAGCGCTAAATTTAGCAGCGAATTTGGCAGAGTCACAAATTATTTTAGCAGAGAATTTGGCGAAGGTTTTAGCAAAGATTTTGGTGAAATAGTGCTAAATTTAGCGGCAAATTTGGCGGACTCGCAGCTGACGGAAAACGGACTCACAACTCGCAGCTGACGAAAAACTGACTCGTAGCTGACAGAACGGGAAACGGACTCGCAGCTAATGGAACGGGAAATGGACTCGTAGCTGATGAAATGGGAAACGGGAAATGGACTTGCAGCTGATGGAATGAAAAATGAACTCACAGCTGACGAAAAACAGGAAACGACAATATTTTACGGTGTTGCAGCCTTTTAAACGGAAAAATTTCGAGGTCATTTTCTCCCAAATGATGAATTGGGTTGGGATGAAATTTTTCAAGAAAGTAACTACCATTCTAATGATCTTCACGCCAAAAATTAGACAAACCCACATCACGAATTTCAAGAAAAATGCAAATTGGCTGTAGGTTATTATGGCCATTTTCTCGAACACCGTGCACTGGATTGAGCTTAAACTTGCCACGTTTGTTCATCTTGGTATTATTCACTTCTTATCCAAATATCATGAGAATCTAACTTACCAATTGAAAGATATGCCCAAATCAAATTCTGCACTTTTAAACATGAATAAAAATGTGTTGCAGCTGAACTTCTAGAACCAATATTTCAAAAAATACAAACTGGGTTGGGATGAAATTTTGTAAGCAAGTAAATACCGTTATAATGCATCTCCACACCAAAAATTAGACAAACCCACATCACTAATTTTGATAAAAATGTTAAATGGTTGTAGGTGATGATGGTCATTTTATCAAAAACCGTGCACTGGATTGAGCTGAAACTTGCCACGGTTGTTCTTCATAATGTTATGCATTCCCTGTCCAAATTTCATGAGGATCTAATTCTTTTTTTGTGAGATATTCGCAATTCAAATTCGGCATGTTATGTGAGGAACAATAAGCATGAGAAATATGAATGTGAACGGAAAACCAGCAAACATAGTCGCTCCTCCCCCAAACTAAATAATTTTTCATGTCCTCATGGAAAGTAGGAGTTGTTATCTTAGTTGGAAAGTAGCCATCTCCCCCAAACTTAACATATGCAGTATTCAATGATTCTCAAATTTTCACAAACATTTCACTTGTAATAGCTGGCCCATTGCTCCATGGAGAAGAATATAGCATAGATCTGTATAGGATGTTGCTACATAAATGCAGATATCAAATTTATATGGCTCTCAATCACTCAACAAAACTCATGCATATAACTTTGTGATAGCACCAAATCTAATTCAAATCAGTTCATGGTATCAAAATGTCAATTTTACCATGTAATTAAGATGAAGTAGCAATGATTCTTTTCTTACTGTTGATTCTTGTGTGGTAGCAACAAAGCTTTCTATTGTTGGTTCTTGTGTGACAACAATAAAGTATCATTTTTTCATGCTTGGTCAGTTGGGTTGGAATTTGAAGTGGATGTGCATGAATGATGAAGTGTTAGAGTTGAGTGGGAAATGATGGAAATGGATGGACATAAAATGCTATATAGATAATGGAAATGGCTAATGCTTAGTGGTTCTTCATGATATTTCCCTAAATCTTTAATAAATCAAAAAATCATGTTATTTTACCTCAAGATTTACCTCAATGGAAGCCTTGGTTGACATGAATGGACTAGTGTATGTTGGAGCTATGTAGGCCGATCTGATGCTGAGACATATGTATATGAGAGCTAAAACTAGATGAGACTAAATTTGATCGATGATGTTATGCTGGTTGCATGTAAGACTAACTGCTGAGACAATTGACGAGGAGAAATTCTACCATAGAAGAATAAAGCCCATTCTCTTATTCTGAAAATCAACTGCAAAACTACTGAACAAATGATGCTGCAAGTCATTGTTGAAACCATTAGATCACATAATCTTCAGCTGCTACAAAACTGAGGTACAATTATTACCATGCGAATGAATGTGCTGAAGTCAAGCATGGAAAGAAATCATTGGATTACCATCCATTAATGTATGCCATTATCCAATGTGAAGAAACTCACATTTGATGACAGTGAGATCTAAAGTACCTTAGTGCATCTTGACAGGTATGAATGGATGTGTTGGAGTCGAGTCACCTGCAAGGTTTGTCAATCAAGAGGCATTGATGAATCCCCATGATGAACAACAAGGAAATCTGCCATTGATTTATGCAGATACCAGGGCACTGTAAAACTCTAATCTCGATCCCAGATGATGTGTCGGAGTCGATGGGACAAGACCATTGGAAAGTGGACCTTAATGAATTCCACATCATCTAATACGAGTACAAAATAAATGATTGTGAAGAATCATAGTGAAAAATAGAACCAACATGAAACTCAGAAGTGGAAAGTATATGTGAAGTCATGATGTAGTAGTGATGGGAAATAAAACGGTTATGGTGACTACATAAGCAGTGGAAAATGTGACTTCTACATGAATGGATTTTTAGGGTTTTGAAATGAGGAGGGTGAATGAATCTACCATAGTGCAATTGGCTTCTTGAGGGGTTTTTTTTCGGCAACAATTGATATGACCGGTGTTTAAAAATGATTCTTGGGATGTAGCAATGGGACTTGAATTATTGAAAATTGGAATTTCTATGGTTTGCACATCAATCTCTCCATTTTTTTTATGTGCTCAATCCATTTACAAATTGATAAAAAGTCTTCAAGAGTCACTCGTGCATGCATTGACCTTCTTCTTCCAAGGACCTGCAAAAACCTAGCACTTGCCTGCAATAAAACATGAGATGATGGAAGAAGAGATATTATTGGTCTCTCTTCACCCAACACCTATGAAGAAAACAACAAGAAATTACTTATATAACAAATCCAAAGAAAAATGAACAAAGCAAAATCCATTTTATACCTGCACGGGAGCAATGTCCATCTAGACTCACCAATGGTATTCTGATCATAGCTTCTTCATTCCTTGTCCAATTTGAGTGATTATAAAGTAAAATGAAATTAAATTCATAGGTTTATTTTCATTAGAAACATGTTTTTAAAATTTTATGTAATGATGTTCCAAATCACTCAGTAACAGCCTGCATGACAAGGTGTTTTTTCGAATTCTGGACTAGACCAACAATCACGGTTTTAGGCTTAACTTTTTCGTTTGATAATGGATTGATGTGATTCCAATTGAATATGAAAGTATATTCATGTAGGTATCTCCATTAGAAACATGTTTTGAATCTAACAAGAATTGATGGGTCAAATAAGCCAATGAATAGTTTAGAAAATAGAGTTTTAGGAATGCAGATTTGTGATAGGCAGTCAGTATTTTGGTCATAAAATTTGCATACAATATCGGAATGGAGTGATTAAAATTGATTTGTAAACTATATTCATAGGTAAATATACAAATGAAACATATTTGCAAGATATTTCCAATAAGGCATCCAAAAATTGACTGTCCCAGCTCTGTTCCTAAGCTGCCATCTTGACACCCTGTTAGTATTTTGGCCATAAAATTTCCGTTTGACATCCAATCGTAAAAATTAAAATTGTTTTGGAAACTAAATTAAAATGGCGACTTGGGATGTAAATAGGTTTTAAAAATAATTCCATTTGGTCTCCCAAAAATGGACTGTCCCGACTGTGTTCTAGTAAAATTTTCAAGCCAAAATGGCACCAAAAATTTAATAAATGAAATTTGACCCCAAAAAGTGATCGAAATAGGTGTGAATGTTTTTAATGATGTAAATTTAAATATAACACACATCCATACCAAAAATTTCAATCATTGAGCACCTATATTGATTTACACGGTCTGTTGCAACCGCAGCTACAACTCTTAAAAAATGACATAATGTTGAAATAAAGCATGTGCATTTTTATGGAAAATAAAAACTAAATACATATCATGTTTTGCAACACACATGTATTTCAAACTCATAAATTTTTATCTGTAGCATAGTCACAGTTGGGTGTTACAGCTCACTGTCACAGCTAGTGTTGCAGCTCACTGTCGCAGCTAAGAGTAATCACAGCTGAAAGTAATCAGTCACAGCTGGGTGTTGCGGCTAACAAATTCATGCCAAATTTCAAGCTTGAATGGTTCCATAATCATTGACTCATTTTCCTGTGGATACTTCATTCGTCTTCCCTAATTACTATAATTTTATTTTCATGACATTTTTATTTTTATTTGTAACAAATAGAAACAAATTGAAATTGGGAAATTGATGACAAAAAAATGACTTAGGCATTTTGTTCAAATAGTCAACGATTCTGAAGCATTCATGAAAACAGCTCATACCCATTCCATATCTTTCTACTTTCTGATCTTCTAGATCACAATAAGGCACAGGAAGAGAGCATACTTATTCAAAAATTAAAAACTTAAAAAAAACAAAAGCATGGTTTTATTATGTTATTCTACCCTACCCTATTCTACTTGGAAATATAAAAAAATTTCAAGTGTATGCATATTTCCAATGGAGCCATTTTCGAAGAAGTGACTCAAGTATGCTCATACTCCCAACAGAAAAATATAACTTTATAAATGTTAAGATATGTGAGATCAACTTCCCTTGAAATGATGGTGCCAAGACTTGGTGAAGTATGGAATGATGCTGCAGACCGATGAAGGATTGAAACCAAGCTTCAATATAGTATTTGTTCCCTTGATTGCTCATGGATGTTACACAATGAAGATCCTTATTAAACTGATCTTCCTCAATGCATAAGAGTTTCATATCTAATGATGTGAATGATGCTTTTGGTTCCAATGGCTGTTCTCCATGAAATATTACATGTGTCTTGTTGATCTTGTCTGCTTGTTTATGGGGACTAGAAGAAAATCCATCTGCAAAACTTGGATTTAAAACATGTTCAGGCCTCGTATGGATTTGCTGCAACAATGCACAGACTTTTTGCAGCAGTGTAGGTGAGGTAGAACAAGAGGGAAATGTAAGAACATTTTGCAGTTTAGCACTGTAAGCATACTGTACTGCTCTATTATGGTTAGGGTGGAGGGTGGATTAGATAGGAAACTGTGTTGGGTACCAAGGAGTTTGATGAGAAGATAGATGTGGCTGTAGATGATTGAGTTGTGAGGTTGATATTGAAGAACCAAGTTGTGTTGCAGCATGAGGGAGAGTGGCCATGTGATCATAAGATAGGCCATTCCAACCTTGTGGATAAGGTAGGTAAGAGTTAAATTGAGGCTACAACAGCTGCCATGGTGGAAGAGTATTCAATGGCTGAGTATGAAAGTAAGGAAATGGAGGGATAGAGTTTTGAACCATAGATGTAGGCCATGGTTGACATGACTGTTGCAATGAGTTGGATGCAATTCCCAGATCTCTTTGATATGTTTCTTTCATCCTTGGTAAGGAGGAACAATGATCTGTGGAATGATTCAAGTCACATATACCACACCTTTCAAGACTATACAAAGGGAAATCCCTTGCTTCTCTTATTTCCTCCTGCTTTTCCTTATCCTGCAAAATAACCAATTCTGAATTTAGTGAATCATTGATATCACCATTAGAATTCTCAAATAAATTACTGATTTCATCTCGTAAAACTCTTGTTTTTGCAGCAGATTTCAAAAATAGAGATAAAAGTTCCTTAGAATTCTTACCAGTTTTGAAGTTTCCTCTTGAATGCCTTCTACATAACTCGCAAATATCATCATATGCTAACTAAAATACATTACATGTTCCCATCAGATTCAATATTTCTAAACTTTTAGCTTGGATTCCCTTGAGTAGAAGTGTTTTTAAGATTTCCTTCCCCAGTTTCCTCTGTTTGGATCTTTGGAGGTTATATTGAAATCGTTCTATGTAATCCTCCAGACTTTCTTCGTCTTCTTGTATCATTTCGAAGATGTCTTCATTGACCCTGCAATAATCTTGGTACCTTTTCAAGAATATATGTTTCATGTCTTCCCAAGTTTGTATACAATTCCCACTGAGGCTCATGAACCATCAGAGGTTTGTTCCTTTTAGAGTAAGGGGAAACACATTCAACTTTTGATCATTAGCACAATAACCATATCCTCTACAAAGTACTTCAAATTGAAATAAAAATCCATCAGGGTCTTCGTTTTCCAAACCATGAAAATTTGGTAGAACATGTGGGGGAATTCTTTTCGTTGGTGCCACTCCTCTCGAATATCTGATGGAAAATTCAAAGGTAACAACTTCTGCATCTTTCTTACCTACCATCCCTTCATTAGATTCTTTATGTGCTATCTTGAGGCTCCTCCTTTGAATGTTCCTGTCAACTTGTTAGTAGAATGGGTGGTGCTTACAACACCACTAAGGGGAATGATAAGATTTATGCTGCAAAGATTGAAAATGAAATAAAACTGAATGTAAAGACCAAAAATTCACACTCAAAATAAATTCAATAAACCGAAATGTAATAATGCAACCTACATGCCCTACTTTAACAATGCATCTACAAAACAATGTCAGATGTACTTTTGCACAATTAATAACCTCCTCGGCAATGGCGCCAAAATGTTGTGCCCACTATATGCCAGTTAATTAAAACTTAACATGCAGAGTGCTAAACATAAATTATCAACCCGAGGAAGTCTTTTATTTCAAAGTTATCGTGCAAGATATATGCAAGCACAATTTCTACCTGACACTGTTATCTATTGGTATGCAATCGAAACTATTTGTAAACTAGGTCACAACTTCTTGAAAGTAAATCAATACTCAAACCTATTCATAAATCAAAATGTAAATCGAACACACTTCAAACAAGATCTATTCCTATGAAACAAGATCTGATTGCATGAATCTAAAATAAGTGTTATGTTGGCCAACGATCTATAAAAATGAATTAACAGGAGAACACTATGATAAATCTAATGAAAGCATGAACTAAATAATAAAAACAACTATGATCAATCTAATGCATGAAAGCATGAATTAACAAATAACAGATCTACAAAATAAAACACCTACAATCAACACTACCAGCATCTGCTAAGGGAATAAGGCCCTTCCTCCACTAAGCAGAGCTGGATATCCACATTAAAAGTCTACAAGTCCAGAATTAAGAAGCTGCCAGCATGTATTATCAGAATGAAAGTATTACAATGGATCTGGATCAAATCCTACATCATAACATTGATTTCTCTCCTCCTAGCATCTCCTATCATCCCCCTTCTCAATGAGATTGATTACATATTTATACATAAAATTATCTCATGGAAATGAAGAACTGAACCCCTAGCTTGTGATCTATAACAGCTGAAACACGGCCGTAACTGCTGGCAACTTTGGAACCGGCCGCAACACCAAATATGGAAAATACCCTCTCGAAGAACCACCTACATATCGCAAAATATGTCTTTGTTTGGTGATTTCCTCTCAATTCAGGTAAATTAGGATGTTACACACAAAACCCATGTCTCAGATTTTGGAGATTCATTTTCATCTGCCCACAAATCAAGACGTGAATCAAGGTGTTCTTATGTGGCATGTATTTTCGATTAAGGCTGTAACAGCTGACTATGTGCGTCCTGTACGTGACAAATCACTCCATAAACCATCATTAGTAAAATTATGCATAATAGTTTTCAATTAATCAAAGATAAAGGAAAATAATCATTATTAACCACTTAAAACATCAATGGAAGTAGCATGTTGTTTTACGTGCAGCTACAACAAATGGATGGAAAATGGAATGATAAATGGGCAATAATGGTAAGAAAATGGATTAAAGATATGTCGATAAGTGATGGAAAAATGGATAATTCCAGGGCCCAACAAGGATGCCAGAGGGTTTGAGTTTTAGTTGTTGGTTTCCCATGTATTTTGGACAGGGTCACATTTTCAAGGGGATTTTGTTTTTGAGCAAGCGGTTAGAACACTTTCTACTGAGGTTGATGCATTTGCGTTTAGGATTATTTTCATTGTAGATGCTGAGGGTTTTAGTTTACTCAGACTAGTTTTAATTCACATAGTGTCATGTTTAGGATCACCGGTAGAGGTTTACAATGTTAGCAAGGTTATGATGCATTTTGTCGATAGTGTTTGATTTTAGTCGTGGGCATGAATTAGGATTTTTCTACAGGGACTTCACTTAGTGAACCTCTCACATAGCACGTACGATCGTGGGATATTAAAGAATACCCTTAATTTCCAAATATATTGACCCAAAATCTTTTTGTTGAAACCCCCTCCCAATACTTAAAACCTCCTCCCCACCCATTTTTATACCTCAATCCTTTTAAACCACCCTACCCACCCCTACCTTAAACCCCTCATCACCCCCAATACCTGCAATATATTGGTTCAATTTTTGATAATTTTAAAACCCACAATATGAACTGACGTGATAGGATATTGGTCAACAAGTGAAGAACCTGTGGATTTTTCAGGACCTATCTTTTGCAGACGTATTTGCTAGTTAGTCCTAGTTGTGTATCAGCATAGATTTAGCTATGGCAAATACGGTTGAGGTAAATGCTTATACAGTTGTTTTTATTCATGCTTTGAATACTGGTTAACAGCTCCAAATAGCCTAAAGGCATTTTGTTTTGTGACAGGGAAAATTTTTCAAAGACGAGATGTCGAAAAGACAGAAAAAGAAAGATCCTATTACTGAAGGGGATCTTAAGGTGGAAATTATTACAAAGGTTGAGTACATTTATGAAGATACTAGAGCCAACACTGGTGTGGAACCTAACTACAAGTGGGGTGATATTTATAGACTGATTTCAAAACAGGAAGTTCCTGATACTAGATTTGAAGAATTGACAATATATGCCAATATTGAAAAATCTATCATGATGAAGATAGCTACCAGGCATGAGATTTTCCCATGCTCAGAAGTGATTGGATGGATTCTGCCTAGGGCATACTTGACTACTATGATTCTGACCAATAATTCCAAGAAGGGCTATGCTTCTTACAACCCTAGTTATGTATCATTAGATTATCACTTACCAGAAGCCCAGGTTTACCTAACTGAAGATTGGCTAAAGGAGATTAACCTAGACCTGGTTGAAACAGTAAAAAGATTGATGGCACCTGGTATGAATTTTTGAACCAGGCCATCAGGGGAATATGACACAGCTACTCTAAGAACCTCTTATAGTTTTATTGCGTTAATGCTGAACATAATTTTTGGGAGAGCTCACAGCAAAATTTTTAAGTGGGGAAGTTCATTTCCCCAAAGTGGAACATTGCAAGGAAGACAATGTGCATTTTGAATATACAAACCATTGGGATAAGGATGAAGAGACTTTCAGAAATGTAGAAAATATGGCTGCATTAAAAAGAATATTTAAAAAGAAGATCACCACTAAAGGTGGTAAGGTCCAATCTGAGCAGAAGAAAGCTGATGAAGAGGAGGCCAGGAAAAGAGAATAAGATGCTAGGAAACTAGCACAGGAGGTCGAGAGTTGGCTTAAGAGTGAAGAAGAAGAAAGGAAGAAAGCTGAACAAGAAGCAGCAAAGAATGTAGAGGAAGCTGCAAAGAAGGAAGAAGAAGAAAGGAAAAAGAAAGAGGATGAAGAGCTAATGAACAAGGAGGCTGAAAGTCTGAAACTAACAGGGTCCACAACAGATCAACAAACCTCTGACCGTACAGACACTCAAGAAGTGTAAGATCACGATTGTCCTAATTCTCAAGAGCCTACTGCAACTGCTGGCAGCAATGTAGGACAAGTGGTTGTGTCTGAATTAAGACTGATACCTTTTGAACAGAAGAAAGGGGAGGAAGTCCCAGATTTCAGTACCATTTTTTATGACAGAGAGAAAAAGAGAATTGTGAAATGGACTGAAAAGAAATTTGAAAGAGGTGGACTATCAGGGATGATGGTCACTGATAAAAAATTGTTACATGGGACAAACAAGGACCCAAGGCTAACAATCTGAGCTGGAGCAGCATTAATCCATGCCTCTGAAGATAATGTAGAACGAATAATGACAAACCTTGAGCAATCAAGGAGAAATGCTACTCAATTAAAAGACACTCTGAGTAAGGAGAGCGATGAAAGAAACAGATTGAAGAGAAAGTTTGAAGACATGTGTAATGAAGTGAAATCTTCAAAAGTAGAGCTTCAATCCCTCCAAGCAGACAAGATGTCTTTGGAAGTTACCATTGAAATGACTGGGAGAGATGCTCAGGATAGCCTAGAAAAAGTGCAGCAGGATTGTTAGGAGCTAAAGATAGAAAGGGATGAACTGAAAACAGCATGTGAAAACCTTAAGACAGAAAGAGAGCAACTGCAAGGAAAGTTGGGGAACTGGAAACAGAAAGGGCTACCATGGAGGAGACAGAAAAATAGTTTCATGCACAAGCAACAGAGTTTGAGGGACAAATTGATTCACTAGAAACATCTTTGAAAGAGGCTAAGGAACAGTAAACCAGTATTCATCCTTTCAAAGAGCATGCCCTAACACAAAGAAGCAAAATGCACCAGCTGCAGGTATCCATAGAAGAAGAAAGATGTAGAGTTTTGCAGGTCGATAACAGATTGGAAGAAATTTTGGAAACCACCTCATATTTTTTAGATAGGTCTTAGGACATTTTGGAAGTCCCGACAGGAAGGATAGGAAGGATGGAGGTCAATGAAGAGATTTTGGCAGACTTACCGGCAAAGGATCAGCAAGGATTAAAGTAGGATTATGAGTTGTTGGAATTTGCAATAAACACAGCAAAAGAGTTCAAGAAGGCTGTAAAGAAAACGAGAGGAGTTTGCACCGAGTATTGTAGAAGGTTGCTGATCACTTACAATTGATGCCAGGTGACTACTGAGCAGAGATTAGATGCATTTCCAGAACATCATCCATTCATAGAAATGTTACAGAATAGATATCAAGAGGATGAGCAAATGATCCAACAAGTCAAGGTCCTGGATGCACAGATCTTGAAATATGAAGTGGTTCATTCAGCAGTTAGTGTACAGTTGCTTGAGGATCAACTATGCCTAAGCTCAGCAAGGATTGAAGTGATTAAAAATCAGGCTGCAAAGTTTGAAATCAACATTCATTTTCTCGAGCCTTCTGAATTTGAGAATATAGCATCAGAATCCCGAGCATGGAAAAAGTTCCTAAATAATAAAGCGGGGCCCTCTACTTAAAGTGCTTTATTATTTTGTTTTAATGTAATATATTGTAAATTATGTGAGCACTCAATATAAGACAATTTTGAGAAATGAAACGTTGGGGAAGCCCAGGGGTCACTTGGGGCAGCCCAAAAGTTTTTCCTTTTGTATAAGTATAGGAGAGTTAGATAGAGAAAGGAATTTTTCCCAGTTAGACTTGTGAGAACACATTGTAAGAGGAACTATTTCGTTTTGTAATATACTATTACAGTTTTTCCTGTTGGAGAAATCTTTGGTGGAATGTTCAAGTGTTGTTCAATGGATGTGTTGAAGGGGAACTATTTTGTTTTCAGCCTATATTCATTAACCATGAGATCGTTCTAACTTGTTGAACCTATGTTATTTTATGAATGTTCTCTGGTTTATTTTATGATAATTTCCACTATGAGTAATGAATGTTTTCACAGACAATGAGCTATCTTGTTGTTCATCCATTTATTCATGTTTATGTGTTTTGAATCAAAGAACATCTACCTGTGATTTTTCTTAATGCATGAACAGTAATACATTACTCATTAAATGATAATCTAACTGCCTAGGGACAGCTTAGTTAGTCTTAGTTCCTGCTATGTGTGGTTCAGATGCAATAGAGTCTAAGACGAGAGGTAAGAACCTGCACATCACATTGTGACCGCTTCTCGTATTCTTTATCAATCTGCATTTTAGATAGGCACTTGCATATCATACTTACAGTTAAAAAACAAAAAATTATATACGGTGGACCAGGATACAACCGATAAAACCTTTTAATTTTTGTTACTTGACCTACTGTAGCCAGACCGTAAACTAGACAGATTCCCCATACCAAACAGTCACGCGCTAGTTGGGAACATTGACTGGGGAGAATCCCATGTTGTTGTTTCCTGCGATTTTCCAGGCCTTAACACATTAGTATATCGAATGGCCTTTCACGTACCCTTGAGGTATATAAAAATTTACTTCACATACTCGATTGTATATCGGAAGGCCCCTTGTGTGTGGTTATGCATTAGACAACACTCCTACTGATTCGAGCTCCCACATACCTTGAGTATATCGGGAGACCCCACTAGGATACCTTATCCATCTGAGAAAATCCCTTTGGTCGTCTTGCTTGGAGCCATACATCAAAAAAATCATTCGGGGAGATTACTACGCACGTACCCTCGAGGTATATCGCGGGTGGCACCTTCTTGACAATCCTGGTGAGAAACCTGACTTTTTGAACCCATCCTATCATTTTAAGTGTGTTTGTTTGACCTATAGCTTGTGTAGGGAAATTTGTTTAGTGTGTTTTCTAGATTTTGAGACCCTAGGTTAGATAGGAACTGTACAAACTAGCTGAGTTAAGATAGTCCAGAAGAGTACGGGGATTGCCACCCAATTTTATTCCTGGTTTAGGAGAAAATCCAATGGAAGCTATCGACCAAGGAGCTTCTACTACTTCCCAAGTGGGAGATAATGTGGTTGTAGAAAGTGGAGTACCATATTCTTCACACTCGCCTCCCTTGGTCCAACAACCTTCTCGGGGAAATACCTCATTCCATTCTCCCACGGAAGGTCATGTTGATGATACAACCCATCCAGATTATGGTCCCAATGCTCCATTTTGGGAAACCTCAATAGGACAGGCCATTGCCTCATTTGGCACTAGTTTAAACTCTTTTGAAGATGAATAAGAAGGTAGTAAATACCGTGCTGCCATTCTCCATGCATAGGAGATTGATAAGCAAATAGATGAACTATTAGGACCGACACCATCACGTTCCACATCTGTTCCTGTGGGATATCATTCACTTACTGATTCTATGAGACCCATTGAACCGATTATAGATTGTGCAGTAACAACACACAACCTAGGTCAAATTACCACCCCTATTACCTCTCATGTTATGTCTGTTCCTAATCCTGCTAGGTCTTCTGCACCTGGGGCCCAACCATCAGTTCTTGTTTCATCAGTACCTTCTAGTGCCCGGGGGTAACCCCCGACATGACCTACATTATCTGGCACCGAAATTGTACCTAGTTAAGGGCAGACCTCTAAAATAGAACCATCTATAGTTTATGTCCCTCCCACCCATACTAATGTGGTTAATCCCCCATCCATTTTAGGTCAGCCCTTGGGGGCACAACCTGTAACTGTTCAAACTCCTGGAGGTTATGGTTATCAAATACCTGTAGGTAATCATCCACCCAATCCTACAGGAATGCCTTATGCTGGAATTACATACCCTAGTAAAACTTTTATGCCATGGGGGAAACCCAACTGGTCCTACATGCCAGCTATGGGAGGGATACCTATACATACTGCAAAAGGTGCCGAAGGACCGCCTTATGGAGGTACTCCCCTTGGGGGGCCTAATGGTCCCGGAGCATCTGGAAACTTTCCTCCTTTTGTTCCTAGTGGTCCTAGTGGTCCTGAGGGACCTAGTGGCTTTCCTCCTTATTTCTCTAGAGGGTCTGGTGGCCCTCCACCAAATGGTTCTAGAGGCTCTGAAGGTTTACCTCCTGGTGGCTCTGGAGGGTCTGGTGGGCCTCTTGGTGGTCCCGGTGGTCCTGGTGGTCCTATTGGTTCTGGTACTCCCGGTGGCCCTAGTGGTCCTTGTTAAAAATCATAATGTACCCAGGTTGTAAAGGGAATTCCCAAAGGTAAGAGCAAAAACCACTTCAAAAAGAATCTCGCTTTTCTTTCCAAAGAGGGATCTCTCAAATATAAATTTAACAGGGCCAGATATTGGAATCAATACTTCAAAATTATGCAGATGGTTGAAACAACACATATAACCATTGGGAAATGGATTCAAATAGATAAAGATAACACAAAGATTTCATACATGGGATTTCAACAAAGGAAAGATAACCATCCAGTTACAATCATTCATTGATTTTAGGCAAATGAGAAAGAAACGTGAACAATCCATCAATATAGAGCATCATAAGATTGATTCCATATAAAATTTAGCAGAAATATTTATGAAATATCTGAAACAATATCCACAGCATAACAAGCATGAATTTTGAACTATTCGACACTATGCTTTAGATATGAAGAAAACAAAATGGAATGTAGGCACTTAGAAGACAATCACATAGAAAGAAAAGGCACAAACTATAACATAAATGACACAGCAATCTATGATGATTAACCAGCATTTGACTTTGTTATTTCAAAAATTATATGTCCTCAAAAAACACATCGATCAAACATATGTGTTCCAACCCCCAATACATCAAGTAAATTCAAATATATACACAAATAACTTCTTCCCAAGAAGATTAATAACTGAATAATATGTTAATCAAAGTTTTTTGTAACTATATCCCTAACAACTAGGAATAAACTACATGCTTTGATTCTGGTAACAAATCGTTTAATTATAATCAACTTGCTAACAGCAAGGCCTAAATAATCAGCTCCACGACGCGTAACACTTGTCCTTAAGGATGAATAATATAATTGGTTTTCCCGAATCTTTCCACGGTCCTCCATTGTTCTGCACCTGGTGTGTCATACTCTGTCATTTCTCTGATAGATACTTCCATATCCACAAAGGCCTCATAAGATATAGTGGGCAATCCTCCTCTAACGATCATAAATTTTTGCAATGTTCCGAAATCTTCTATTAATTTCTCTACGATGATTTTCCCAGTTAGTCCTTTTACCAAGTCTTCAAACTTGGAATGGTCCATGCAGTTTTGTACTAATATATTATGATAATGTTCTTGAGAAAATAGACTTCCCTCATCGTCCCAGAAAGAAGGGAGGCCATCTTCAAATAACTCCTTAAAAGCACGCTCGAAATCATTTATTTGTGAAGACATTGCATTTTATTTATCTTGCACCACCTTTATGAGCTGATGTTTGTTAATAAATTTCTTCAACCATAGTACAATAGCTACTTTGTCTTTAATCCCGATCTCCCGATGTTTGTTAGAGAATTCAGAAAATTTAAAGCATTTTGAGCTGTGTTTAAGGGCTTCTTCTCCATGGTTTCATTTGCCAATTTTAATCTCAAAGTAGCTAAATTAACCAATGCACTCTCATCATCAATAAAATTTAGATAATGTATAAACTTAGTAACTTCCATAGATAATGTATCCCAGATTATATGCTTAGCTCCTTGTAGAGGAGCTTTTCCTATATTTCTTTCTTTCAACTCATTAAAATTTTTCGGCAACTTCCTTTGATCATTTAATATTTTATTTTTATTTTCAATCATTCTAGCCAATTCTGATTTAATCTTCTCATTCTCTTCTTTCAATTCCTTGATTTCCATATCCTTCAGGCTCACCTGTGACATTGGAACTAACAAATCATCAATATAAAATTCACTTAAAGGTTTTTCAATATTTACAAGAGATAGATTTGTATCAGCAGGAGTTTGGCTCATCAGCTCTTCCATGATTTCCTTTTTGCCGTTTTGATCTTTTTTCAACTTTGAAATATGGGTCATCAATTCAGTTCTCTCCATTTCCCATTTTCTTTTTCTCCCTGTAATTTCAATTCTTTTCCTTTGTAATCCATCATCTCTTGATCAAACCCTATCTTTTTCTTCTTGTAATGCAAATAACTCTGGGGACTGAACATGTTCAGAATTTTGAATTTTCAGCTTCTTTTTCAATACCTAGATGGTATTGTCTTTTTCTTCCAAAAGATTTTTGGTGGCTTATGCATTTACTAGTTCACTTCCCAAGCTTATAACATCTGTCTGCAGCTTCTTAATCTGGATCAAATTTTCTTTATTCTCTACTTTTTCATGTTTCAACTGGACTTCCAATTTATCTACAAGGGCTTGCAATTTGTTAATTTTCATAATTAATAAATCTAAATAAATAATATCTCTTGTTTTCTTGTGGAGTTGAATCTTGTCGAGGACACTCATTTTATCTAGCCTTACTTCCATCTCAGACACTTTTTTATCACTTACCATAGCAAACCTCAAGATGTTCCTCTCCACATCCCTAGTAGAAATCAGTGATGTCTTTTAGTTGACTAGACTTCCAACTTGAGGAAGTATATTTTCGGTCTCCTCTAATGACTGCATCTGCTTCTCAGCATAGCTTGACATGAATTCTGCTTTGGATTTGAAACCTGAACTGGGCTCTACACTACTCTCTGCTTCAAAGGAAAACATATGCACTTGTACTGACTTCTTTGGGAACAAAACTATTTTATTTGAATCTTCTAAGACTATTTCTCTGAAACTTGATCATCCTGAGAATGTGTTTTAATCTTTTTATATGAACTGTTTTCATCCACATCCATATCCTCTAGCTAAGAAAGACTTATCTTATTTAAAATACTAGGATTTCTAGGTGCTTGAACTACTGTAATCAACCCACTACTCCTACTTTCATCAATTCCTGAACTTTCTACAAAACAAGAAAAATTGGTTATTTCCTCTAAACCTTCAACAACCTGATGATCGAATGGTTTGTTTTTATTTTATTGCTTCCTTTGAGAAATTATATGATGTGGATCATATTTGATTCTCTGTTCTTTCTAGAAATCCATAATTTCTAATAACTTTTCCACAATCATCAAGGAACTTTTGTTTTTGAATATAAATGGACCAACTTTAAGGAGAAATTTAATGTTAGAAGACTTCTTGAATGCTCCAAAATGCTCCTCCTCTGCACATAATCTTTGCCTCATGAATTCAAGTGCAACAATTCTAGGAGTTAGAAAAACAGGTAACCTGTACGGTTCCCCTGTGAAACCATACACCCTTAAAACAGTAAAATCTTTGTATAAGAACTAGTCTCCTATTTTGTCCCCTGAAGATGACTGCAGCATGACTTTCATTTCTTCTAGTACCCTTGGTAACACTTCATCAAATATAAATTTGTACATCTTGGACATAATGGAATTTACAAACTCAAACATATTGATTTGTTTTGGGAGGTCTGGATATAAAATAGTGGATAGGAATTGTAATTCTAATACATTTGAACACAACAATATGTTCAACAGCTATGACTGATATTTGAAAATCCTGACCTTTGGAAACTCAACTAACTGGAGATGGATGACTTCTGCTAAATACTCATCCAGACTTAAATAATGGACTAAATGGGACTCAGGACTAATTGAACTCATTCTCAGTAAAAAACCTAAGAGAACTTCAGTGCTATGAATGTCATCATCTAAACCTAAAATTTGACAAACCATAGACATAACTAGTTGCAATTCTTCTTTGAAAATGTGAACTTTATATGGCAGAAAAAGACCCTCTAATGACTGACCTTCATTAAGGATACTGGACAGAAACCCACATCTAATTTCGGTTTCACAACTTTTGTACATTTCGGCTAAGACAGACTCATTCACAGACTCACAATTGTCAGAGAAACTATCAAGTAAATTAA
>LPNX010642172.1:434156-621552 GCA_001517045.1 Pseudotsuga menziesii | reverse complement strand
TTTTATTGTGAGTACTTCACTTTATGACTTAAAAGTACTTGTATCACTACCTTGGTTAACTATGGGTTTTCATCCACCATAGAAAATGTGACAAATAAGCAATTATAACTCATGCAATGCCACCTCAACCATGGGGGATGATGTCATCTACTAGAATGTAATTGGTTGATTTTTATAGTACATTTTGGTCCTTTTGAGGCCCATTTTTGACCTCAAATTCTCTCTAATGTCCGCGAATGGCTTTAGCATCAATCTTGCATAGCATTTTATATGTGGTATGACTCATGATGACTCTTTCAGAAGGTGAACAAATGATTGCGCACCATTCAACAAAATATGGAAACGGTAAAGTTTGTTCAATGGAGAAATAATATGAAAAAGACTTGGAAAAACTCAAAACATCATTTCCTTGCAAATTACACTCCCACAACCGTTCCTTGGAGATTGATACATTTCCAATTGATAAAACTAGGTCACATACATTTCTGTCTCTATCAACAACAAATTCTTCCCTTTCATCCAGAACTTGACTTAAAACTCCTAACCCCTATTCTCTTTCCATAATAGACAATGGCGATAATTCTTTGAACTGAGCTTAAGTGTTGTAAAACTTACCTGTAACTAAGACTGTGACTGTAGATATGTAAGGTTGACTTCAGAAATATGGCAAGCTGTCTCCTTCGCTCGTCCACAGCATGCAAAATAAAAATGATTTTTTAAAACCAAGTCAACTTCACCTTTATATAATGGTCTATTCCGGAGCCTCCACTAAGTGGTTTTCCTTTAACTGCTTTTCTCCATGGAATCCACCTCAAGTCGCCACATGTATCATGGTTTACATTTCTCTACCACCTTTCTGTTTTAACCATCTCGTAACTTTCTCCTACAGAACCGATAATAACCATTGATGAGTTTTCACCCTTTTCCTTAAACCGTTGGATTGAGATTGATGTACACATTCTACTAGCCCTTTTTATTTTTTTAAACATGCATCTTTACTCAGCGGAGTATTTCTCAACCGTAGATCTCATCTGCTTTATTCCATCACCATTGATCTTCAAGTTTCGTTAACCATATTCGCCTCTCCTTATCTCCTGTGCATGTTTATCTAGCGGATCTGTTTTAACCCGTAGATATTCACCTTAATCATTCTATACCATCGGATTATGTTCCAAATTGGCAATTATGTGCCATTTTGATAATAGAATCAAACTATTAAACCCAACCAAGTTCATGTATCCTTTTATTACTCCTCCATCATATTCTTCCTTAGTTGTTCAAAATAGAGGTGCTAACAACTGGCTCCAACTGGGGATGATATCCTCCCTGTGAGGTATCAAAGAACTCGTAGACCAGGTGCCTATCTTTAATCTTTATGTCCAAACTTCCAGAATTTTTACTATTTATCTGATATATTTCTATTAAAGAAAAATGGCTTGCCTCCTGAATCATAAGGCCATCACTCCGGGATTCAAAAAATATTCGGCTCACCATCTGTACTACTTTCAAGAAATCAAATATTTACAAACTATGGTACAACTTTACCTTCCACCTTAGGACAGGTAATGCTTCAAAAATCTTCCATTGATAGGGTTACTCTCCAAAGAAACCCCATTCGGATATTCCAATAGAAATGAATTTTCCCCTCTATGACCTGCAATAACATAAGGACCCACCCACATGTGATCAAATTTTCCATGTTTATCTTCTTTAGAAGCGTCCCATTTTAGCACTAGGTCATCAATCTGGAACTGTTCTTCTTTCACCCTTCTATCAAAAGTATTTTTCATTTTTTCCTGGTGTGTTTGCACTTTATCATAAGCCATATTCCTTTGCTCTTCTAACTCAATGATTTGGTTTATCCTTCGCTACATGTGGTTTGGCTCTTCTTGCTGCTCTTGAAAATACCTCATAACCAGAACACCCAATGATGCTGGAAAACAACTTCAGTTCCATATACTAATTGGAAAGGAGACATCCCAATCGCTCTTTTAGTACTAATCTTGTCGGCCCATAAAGCATATTTGAGTTTGGTATGCCAAGATCTCTTATTATCTTCTAACAACTTCTTGATAATCCTTACCAGGCACTTATTTGAAGACTCAGCCAACCCATTTCCTTGTGGATAATAAGCAGTTGAATGATTTAAGCTGATATGATATTTATGACGGAAATTAATCGTCTTTTTGAATTTGACGGCTGCTGCATTATCAGTCACTATTCTCCTGGGGCACCCAAACCTAGCCAGTATGTTTTCTTCAAGAAAGTCCATAATTATGGTCTCAGTGGCTCTCCTAGTAGGAATTGCTTTGATCCATTTTGTGAAATAATCTGTGGCTGTTAAGATCCATTTATGTTGTCCTGAAGAATTCAGTTTTATTTCTCCAATGAAATCCAAACCCCACTATTGAAAAGGATCTTCTATTGTTATTGGATTAAGAGGAAGGGGAATTACCTTTATTTTACCGTCGAGAATCTGGCATTGATGACATTTACTAGTTTCTTTATACACATCTGAAAACAATGTTGGCCAGTAATAACCTGCTCAAGATTTTATTTTCCATCACCTTCCAAGAATGATGTCCCCCACAATCTCCTTTATGAAATTCTTTTACTGTATGCTGGGCTTAATTTTCTAAAAGGCAATTGAGTAACACACCTCCAAGGTCCTTCCAATAAATATATGGATTTATAATAAAAAATTTAGTAGATTTCAACTTCACCGATCTTTCCCTTGATTTACTCAATCCTACTGGTGCTTGTAAATTTCAAAGAACATGAACAATATCAGAGTACCATGGAGATGCAACAAAGTCAATCATTACTTCCACCTCTGTATCCAACTGATGAGACTGACTAGATGAGAAATTGAGCTGTAAAGACTCACAGTTTGACTCTGTCATCATTTTTTCCAATCCTTGTCCTTTAACCAACTTGGTAGGTTTAATCTCTATGTCATACTCCAGCAATGTCTCTATCCATTTCGCCCTTCTTCCTTCTGGGTCAGGTTGTGTGAGAATCCCTTTTACCACAGCGGTTGGAACATGAGCAATTACATGTGAGTGAAGAATATACACCCTGAAATCTTTCAATGCTTTAACTAAATCATATGCCTGCTTCTCCATGATATCATATTTCAATTCTCCATCCCTCAACATCTTGCTGAAAAATGGTATGGGTTGCTCCATGTTCTCATCATTCTTCTGTAACAAAACTACAGCAATAGTATGCTCTGAAGCATGAGAAAATACTAAAAAATATTTAGTGAAATCTGGACTCACCAACACTGGAGCCTCAAAAATAGCTTGTTTTATTTCCTTAAAAGACATCCTGGCTTCTACTATCCATTTTATCTCATGACCCTTTTTCAACATATTTGTAATATTCATTAAGATTTCAGCAAAACTGGGCACAAACCTTCTTAAAAAAACTTCCTGTCCCAAGAATGATTGTATTTCTTTTTTACTCCTTGGTTCTCCTAGCTTCAAACTTGCATTGACTCTATCAGAATCAATCTTTATTCCATCTTTAGAGATTATGTGACTCAACAATTTTCTTTCTTCTAGTGCAAAATTTGATTTCTTTGGATTCAATGATATGCCAAATTTCCTGCACTTCATGAATTTTTTTTCCAAATGATGAATATGCTCTCTATTAGACCTTGAATAGATCGTGATGTCATTCATGTAAACTACCACAAATTTACCAATTTCTCTCGCAAAAGCAATGTCCATGGCACGCTGGAAAGTAGCCCCTGCATTCATCAAACCAAAAGGCATGTTTGCATACATAAAAGTGCCCCATGGTGTAGTAAAGGCAGTCTTCTCTTGATCTTCGGGAAACACCTTAATCTTATTGTAACCAAAAAAACCATCCATCATTGAAATTATTTCTTCTCCAACCACTTTCAGCAATATATGGCCCATCTTCGACGAAGGATAATTATCTTTCATAGAGACCTTGTTCAAATTTATGAAGTCTATGCAAAGTCTTATTTCTCCATTCTTCTTTCTAACAGGAACTAAATTGGCAACCCATCTTGAGAATATTAAAGTCACGATAATGTTGGCATCAAATAATTTTTTAATTTCCTTCTCAATGACTAGTAGTAGCTTTGGATTTATTCTTCTAAGCTTCTGTCTGAAAGGTTTTTCTCCAGGCTTGATGGGAATAGCGTGTTGTATTATTGAAGTGTCATATTCCTTAAGGTCTTCATCACTCCAGGAAAATACATCTGTATACCTTTTCATAAAGTTCACATATTCTTCTTTTTCCTTCATAGGCAATTTTTTTGACAATTTCACAATCTTTGGATTCTCTTTAGTACCAATATTCTTATCTTCAACAGCATTATCAGCAGGCTTAACTTTATGGTTTTTAGCAACATCATTCTGATCAAAAAAAATTTCTAAAGGAATCAAACCTCTTGGTATAAAATTGTTTTTCAATTGAATGATATCTTTCCCTCCTAAAGTTTCCTTCAATTTTTCAGTACCACTCTTTTCTTCTTCGCTCTCTTCAGCATCTTGGAAATTCTCACAGTTATCGTTTTCAGCATCAATATGAGTATTTACAAATTCTCCTAACAATTCTAAAAACCTTTTTATCTGCATATCATCCTCAAACACCTAGCAATATTTAGAATTATCAGGTATAGATGGTCCATTCACAATATCTACTTGATATTCCTTTTGACCTGCACTTGGGGTTTTGAATTTTCCAGCAGCCATTGCCAAAGAATCAGCTACCGTATTCTCGTATCTGGGAACCTACTTAATTGTATGTTCTGTAAAGAAGTTACCAATCATATCCCATACTTCATTTCTATAAGCTCTCATCCGGGGATGTTCGGTTTGATAACTATCATTCACCTGATTTATCACCATCTCTGAATCCCCCAAAACTCTTATTCTTTGTGCTCCAAGATATTTTAATGCATGTAATCCAAGTAACAAAGCTTCATATTCAGCTACATTATTTGTGCATTCAAATGTTATCTTATATGATAAAGCTTTAAAATCTCTGATAGGAGAAATTATGTACACACCAGCACCAGCGCCAACCTTTGCTACAGATCCATCAAAATACATAGTCCACAAACCTTCTATTTTTTGTTTCTCTTACAAAGCAATTTGTTCTATCACTCCTTCCTTTTTATTTTCTTCAGATTTCATTTGCAATGTAGACTCCAAATCACATGGGACAGTATCATTAAAGAAAATAGAAGAACCCAAATCAGTATCAACAACATATATATGATGAATTTCAATTTTATCTTGACTACTCACTACATAAGGAGTTCTTTTCTCACTATACAACCTCCTACTCCCATCTTGGACAAGAATAGTGGCATATGACATATCCATTTGTAAACTACCTTTCAACTTTGAAGTCCAAGACCTTGATAACAACACTCCAAATTTTGGTGGAATATCTGCCACTACCACATCCATTACTATTGTCTTAGATGGCAATTTATTCAAATTCACTACCATATATTTAATTAAACCAAGACATTTCACTCTCCTGGAATCAAAAGAATACAAATCTTTATAAGGTCTTGTGACTTGTAGTCCCAAACTTCAACTACTCCCTTTGGCATTAGATTATGTGATGCACCTGAATATAACATCGCATTATGAACCATCATATCATGCACATTCAAACTCAAATAAAAAGGAGGAACTTCTTCATTATCTATACTTTCAACCTTTGGCCCAAATGAAATAGTAGGATTGTCATCTGTCAACTCCAAAATGTCATACTGAAATTCTCCTTGGCCTTTAACCATCTTTCTTATGGTATCTTTGTACTCATTATTTCTCAACAACTCATTAAAAGGAACAAATATTTTCAACTTAGAAAGTTCATTCTATAAATTAAAATTAGAATTAACTTTCTCTACTTCTATTGGTGCTACTTGTTTCATTCCTTTTTTTTTTGTATTTCATTCTCCACTTCTTTACTTACAACATACTCTTTTTGTATTGTCTTTCCTTTTTCTGTATTTAATGAACTAGTGGAAGGCTGATTTGGATTTAACCTCCCTTTATTTATAAGAACTTCTCTGTTTCTCAATCTAATCTTCCTCTATACATCATCCATATCATGCAAATAACCCCTATGATATTGTTCTGACTCCCTTTCAAATTCTTCATTTCCATCTTTCTGTGAAAACATGCTATGTTCTTCTTTAGTAAGATATATCTCTAAATCTAATTCCCCAAATAGATGAATTTCATTCTCAGCAGGATCTTCTTCATCAACAACATAATTCTTAGGGAATGGTGGTCGAATCTGTTGCTCTTCTTGATTCCTTGGATTTCTCATGTCTCTTTGCCTATTTTGTGGAGGCATAGGAGGGTTTGGTCTTCTGAAATTTGGATTTCTAATTTAAGGATCAGCTTGTTCTCTATTAAATGATCTATTGTCCATAGTCAATATATCCATCAACTTCTCCATTGTTTTGAACATCATTTCAAATTTAATATCAGTAGCAGAAGAAGAAGTAGAGGGAATATTTTCTTCTTTTTTCCTCCTATCAATGTCTCTGTGTTTCATTTTTCCACTCGCCATCATATTCGCTTCCACTTCTAAAGCATCTGTAAACATAGCAGCAAGACTTGTTGATTTTCTTTCCCTTAACGAAAATACAAAGTCATTATCAAAATATCTAGCATAATGAAGTTTAGCAGTAGCTGAAGAAGGTTTTATATCTTCTGGAATGAAATTATAAACTCTCATAAACCTTCTTGAAAATTCATGAACAGATTCAAAACCTCCCTTCTTGAGACTATTATATTTGGACAAAAGCTGCAAAGGACTTTGTTTGTCATCCCACCTTTCTAAAAATGCATTCTGGAAAGCTTGTAAAGTCAATATAGATCCGGCTGGAAAATATTTAAACCATTTCTTTGCTTCTCCTGATAAACTTTGAGCAAACAACCACATTTTTACATCTGCATAATTGACTTCCTCCAAGTCAACAAAATCTTCAAATTTAGCCACATGTTGTTTTGCAGTTATGTCTCCTTCTCCATCGAACAAAGAAATTCTTTGGGAATAATTTTGGGGAAGGTCATGCAAAACAACAGGTAAATGCAAAGGAGCAAATCTAGCTGCCATTCACCTAGGTGGATTCAGAGGTATTGAGGAGTTTTGAGTATTTTAAACAACAAGTGTTTCTTCAACTTTTGCAGACTGTTGCAGATCTCTGCAAAGGGAATCAAGTAAATAATATTCTAACCTACGGGAATTGAATTCAATGTTTTTAAGATCAGATTCAGATTTTGACTTCAACAAACCCTTTCCAATATTAACTTCCCATTATTTATCAAAAATACTATGAGAATATCGAGAAGATGATGCACCAAACAGAGAAATATCTATCTTTTCTTTATATTTTTTCTAAAACAATTTTTTCTGGATCTTCCAAACTCCTTAAAATTTTAGTATCAGAATTACCTTGTGTATGCCTTTTCGAAGCTAGAATGACTTCTGGAATTTTGAATTACTCTTAAACTGGAATCGCAAGGGCAAATTTACAACCTTCTTCACTAACAAAAATTCATGTTTGCCCACAGAAATATTTTCTTGATCTTTATAACTCTGTCATTCTTCCCAGGGATGATTTGCACTTTCATCCCCAGCAATAGCGCCAATTTGTTAACACTCAAAATGTACCCAAGTTGTAAAAGGTAAATCCCAAAGGTAACAGCAAAAACCACTTCGGAAAGAAACTGGCTTTTCTTTCTAGAGAGGGATCTCTCAAATATAAATTTAACAGGGCCAGATATTGGAATCAATACCTTAAAATTATTCAAACAGTTGAAACAACACATATAACCATTGGGAAACGGAGTCAAATAGATAAAGATAACACAAAGATTTCATACATGGGATTTCAACAAAGGAAAGATAACCATCCAGTTACAATCATTCATTGATTTTAGGCGAATGAGAAAGAAACATGAACAATCCATCAATATAGAGCATCATAAGATGAATTCCATATCAACTTTAGCAAAAATATTTATGAAATATCTTAAACAATATCCAGAGCATAACAAGCATGAATTCTGAACTATTCAACACTACGCTTCAGATATGAAGAAAACAAAATGGAATGTAGGCACTTAGAAGACAATCACATGAAAGGAACGACACAAACTATAACATAAATGACACAAGAATCTCTGATGATTAACCAGCATTCAGCTTTGCTATTTCAAAAATTATATGTCCTCAAAAAACACATCGATCAAACATATGGGTTCCAACCCCCAATACATCAAGTAAATTCAAATATATACACAAATAACTTCTTCCCAAGAATATCAATAATTGAATAATTTGTTAATCAAAGTTTTTTGTAACTATATCCCTAACAACTAGGAATAAACTACATGCTTCGATTCTGGTAATAGATCGTTTAATTATAATCAACTTGGTAACAACAAGGCCTGAATAAGCAGCTCCACGACATGTAACACTTGTCCTTAAGGATGAAGAATATACTTGGTTTTCTCGAATCATTCCATGGTCCTCCATTGTTTTGCACCTGGCTTGTCATACTCTATCATTTCTTTGATACATACTTCCAGGTCCACATAGGCCTCATAAGATATAGTGGGCAATCCTCCTCTAATGATCAGAAATTTTTGCAATATTTTGAAATCTTTTGTTAATTTCTCTACGATATTTTTCCCAGTCAGTCCTTTTACCAAGTTTTCAAACTTGGAATGGTCCATGTGGTTTTGTACTAACAGATTATGATAATGTTCCTAAGAAAATAGCCTTCCCTCGTCGTCCCAGAAAGAAGGGAGGTCATCTTCAAATAACTCCTTGAAAGCACGCTTGAAATCATTTATTTGTGAAGACATTGCATTTGATTTATCGTGCACCACCTTTATGAGCTGATGTTTGTTAATAAATTTCTTCGACCATAGTACAATAGCTACTCTATCTTTAATCCTGATCTCCTGCAACTTTTGATATGTTAGAGAATTCAGAAAATTTAAATCATTTTGAGCTGTGTTTAAGGGCTTCTTCTCCATGGTTTCATTTGCCAATTTTAATCTCTGAGTAGCTAAATTAACCAATGCACTCTCATCATCAATAAAATTTAGATAATGTATAAACTTAGTAACTTCCATAGATAATGTATCCCAGATTATATGCTTAGCTCCTTGTATAGGAGCTTTTCCTATATTTCTTTCTTTCAACTCATTAAAAATTTTCGGCAACTTCCTTTGATCATTTAATATTTTATTTTTATTTTCAATCATTCTAGCCAATTCTGATTTAATCTTCTCATTCTCTTCTTTCAATTCCTTGATTTCCATATCCTTCAGGCTCACCTGTGACATTGGAACTAACAAATCATCAATATAAAATTCACTTAAAGGTTTTTCAATATTTACAAGAGATAGATTTGTATCAGCAGGAGTTTGGCTCATCAGCTCTTCCATGATTTCCTTTTCGTCGTTTTGATCTTTTTTCAACTTTGAAATATGGGTCATCAATTCAGTTCTCTCCATTTCCCATTTTCTTTTTCTCCCTGTAATTTCAATGCTTTTCCTTTGTAATCCATCATCTCTTGATCAAACCCTATCTTTTTCTTCTTGTAATGCAAATAACTCTGGGGACTGAACATGTTCTAAATTTTGAATTTTCAGCTTCTTTTTCAATACCTAGATGGTATTGTCTTTTTCTTCCAAAATCTTTTTGGTGGCTTATGCATTTACTAGTTCACTTCCTAAGCTTATAACATCTGTCTCCAGCTTCTTAATCTGGATCAAATTTATTTTATTCTCTACTTTTTCATGTTTCAACTGGACTTCCAATTTATCTACAAGGGCTTGCAATTTGTTAATTTTCATAATGGCATTTAATAAATATGAATAAATAATATCTCTTGTTTGCTTGTGGAGTTGAATCTTTTCGGGGACACTAATTTTACCTAGCCTTACTTCCATCTTAGACACTTTTTTATCAGTTACCATAGCGAACTTCAAGGTGTTCCTCTCCACATCCCGAGTAGAAATTATTGATGTCTTTTGGTTGACTAGAATTCTAACTCGAGGAAGTAGATTTTTGGTCTCCTTCGATGACTGTATCTGCTTCTCAGCATAGCTTGACATGAATTCTGCTCTGGATTTGAAACCTAAACTGGGATCTGCACTACTCTCTGCTTCAAATGAAAACTGATACATTTGTACTGACTTATTTGGGAACAAAACTATTTTCTTTGAATCTTCTAAGACTATTTCTCCTGAAAATTGATCATCCTAAGAATGTGGTTTAATCTTTTTATATGAACTGTTTTCATCCACATCCATATCCTCCAGCTCAAAAAGAATTCTCTTATTTAAAATACTAGGATTTGTAGGTGCTTGAACTGCTGTAATTAACCCACTGCTCCTACTTTCATCAATTCCTGAACTTTCTACAAAACAAGACAAATTGGCTATTTCCTCTAAACCTTCAACAACTTGATGATTGAATGGTTTGTTTTTATTTGATTGTTTCCTTTGATAAATTATATGATGTGGATCATAATTTATTCTCTGTTCTTTCTGGAAATCCATAATTTCTAATAACTTTTCCACAATCATCAAGGCACTTTTGTTTTTGAATATAAATGGACCAACTTTAAGGGGAAATTTAATGTTAGAAGACTTCTTGAATGCTCCAAAATGCTCCTCCTCTGCACATAATCTTTGCCTCATAAATTCAAGTGCAAAAATTCTAGGAGTTAGAAAAACGGGTAACCTGTACGGCTCCCCTGTGAAACCATACACCCTTAAAACAATAAAATCTTTGTATAAGAACCCATCTCCTATTATGTCCCCTGAAGATGACTGCGGCATGAGTTTCATTTCTTCTAGTATCCTTGGTAACACTTCATCAAATATCAATTTGTACATCTCGGACATAATGGAATTTACAAACTCAAACATATTGATTTGTTTTGGGAGGTCTGGAGAGAAAATAGTGGACAAGAATTGTACTTCTGATACATTTGAACACAACAATATGTTCAATAGGTATGACTGATATTTGAAAAACCTGACCTTTGGAAACTCGACTAACTGGAGATGGGTGAATTCCGCTAAATACTCATCCAAACTAAAATAATGGAATAAATGGGACTCAGGACTAATTGAACTCATTCTCAGTGAAAAACCTAAGACAAATTCAGTGATATGAATGTCATCATCTAAACCTAAAATTTGACAAACCAAAGACATAACCAGTTGCACTTCTTCTTTGAAAATGTAAACTTTATATGGTAGAAAAAGACCCTCTAATGAATGACCTTCATTAAGGATACTAGACAGAAACCCACATCTAATTTCGGTTTCACAACTTTTGTACATTTCGACTAAGATAGGCTCATTCATAGACTCACAATTGTTAGAGAAAATATCAAGTAAATTAAGTATTTTGTGAATGGATTTAGCATCAATATTGCACAATATTTTAGATGTGGTATGACTCATGATGACTCTTTCAAAAGGTGAATAATTGCTTTCGCACCATTCAACAAACTCTGGAAATGGTAAAGTCTGTTCAATGGTGAAATAATACAAAAAAGACTTGCAGAAACTCAAAACGTCATTTCCCTGCAAATTACACTTCCACAACCGTTCCTTGGAGACTGATACATTTCCAATGGATAAAACAGGGTCGCATACATTTCTGTCTCTATCAACAACAAATTCTTCCCTTTCATCCAGAACTCGACTTAAAACTCCTAACCCCTATTCTCTTTCCATAATAGACAATGGCGATAATTATTTGAACTGAGCTTAAGTGATTTAAAGCTTACCTGTAACTGAGACTGCGACTGTATATATGTAAGGTTGACTTTATAAATATGGCAGGATGTCTCCTTCGCTCATCCACGGCATGCAAAATAAAAATGATTTTTTAAAACCAAGTCAACTTCACCTTTATATAACGGTCTATTCTGTAGCCTCCACTAAGCGATTTTCCTTTAACTGCTTTTCTTTGTGGAATCCACCTCAAGTCGCCACGTGTACCATGGTTTACATTATGCTACCACCTTTCTGTTTTAACCATCTCGCAACTTTCTCCTCTGGAACCGATAATAACTGTTGATGAGTTTTCACCCTTTTCCTTAAACCATTGGATTGAGATTGATGTACACATTCCGCTAGACCTTTCTATTTTTTTAAACATGCATCTTTACTCAGCGGAGTATTTCTCAACCATAGATCTCATCCGCTTTATTCCATCACCGTTGACCTTCAAGTTTCATTAACCATATTCACCTCTCCTTATCTCCTGCGCATGTTTATCTAGTAGATTTGTTTTAACCCATAGATCTTCTTCACCTTAATCATTCTATACCATTGGATTATGTTCCAAATTGACCATTATGCACCATTTTGATAATAGAATCAAACTATTAAACTCATCCAAGTTCATGTATTCTTTAAATACTCCTCCATCATATTATTCCTTAACTGATCAAAATAGAGGTGCTAACAGTCCTGATCCTGGAAATCGACCCCCTGCGGGCGGATTTTTCGGTAGTTCTTCATCACAACAACCTATTTTTCAGTCAACTTATGGTCCTACTGGTAATTATATGCCATATCAATATTACCAATATATGCAACCCAACCAACAGTTACCTTTCCTAGAAACTTTAGACTTACCTGACTTATCCAAGTTGATTAATGACCCCATTTGACACAATCCCTCATGGCCTCCCATTCCAGTAAAGTTACCATCGGATATCCTGAAATTCGATGGGAACTAGGGAGATGATTCGAAGAACCATGTTATGACATTCCATTTGTGGTGTTCTTCAAATTCCCTCATGGATGACTCCGTTCGGTTACGACTCTTTCAATGAACTTTGACTGGTACAACCGCGAAGTGGTACATTGAACTCCCACAACATTCGTTTGTGGATTTTGGCTCATTGGAAACCATGTTTCTTACACACTTTCAGCTCCCTATTCATTATGAAATAGGCACTGATCTTTTAACTTCTCTATGACAGAACACCTCCACCCACATATCTGATCATATTCATGAGTGGAGAAGACGAAGAAGGTTTATTAAGGCCCCTATCTTGGATCAATTATTAGCTGATTGGTTCACTAAATCCTTGTTGCCTCCTATTTCCTGAGATGTGGCTATGGGAAGTTCCGTTACTAAAGAGCAGCATATTAGTCGAGCTGAGTACCTAGACTTGGTTTATTCCCAGTCTAGAACTCTTTATGACCTGATTCCTTAAGCTCCTCGCCCCAGCACCGATCCTACCAAACCACCAGCAGAAGTACCTGTTGATGGGATTGTTGGTTCAATCCAGTCCCCGTGAGCAGCGAAACCTGCCAAGCAACCCCAAAATGCCACCCCTACTCCTTCAACTCCTAAGGTTTCCGCTAAGGTCAATTCCATTCAAAGTACTCAAACCTTGGGTAATAATAAAAAGAAGGGTAAAAATAGAAATAAATAACCTGGAAACCAACAAGAGACTCCAAGACCAACCAACAATGATAACAACAAATGGAAAAGGAAGGAAAAATATCTTTGTCTGCTATGCAGAGGTGACCATTTTTCGAAGGAGTGTCCTCATCAGGACGAAATCTCCCAGTTTCTGAAGTCCAATCCCGCACCTACAGTACTTACGGATCCTTTCCCCTCTCAACAACAACTGATAGACCACATGTATAATCAGGGTAAATCTATTTCGTCAGAGGAAATTCATATGATGTCCTCAGATACCATCAATATGCAAATTCGAAGTCAGAATTATGACAAACCCGTAGATAAGAAAGAAGATCATTCTCCTTCAGGGAAAGCTCCCTCTACTTGTTCTCTGGAATCCTCGTCTACTGTCCCCTTATCTATCGAGAAGCCTACTCTCGACATGATTTTGCGCCCCCCTAAGAGTACTCTTCGGAAGGCTATATTTAATCCCAATGCTCAAGCTGCTCAATTTTATAATGTGGTTGAAGATCTCACTCAGGCACCTTGTGCGATGTCTACCTTAGAGGTACTCCAAAGTTTCCCTACACAACGCAAAAACTTGTTGACAATATTAGGAGCTTTAGACCCGGATAATACTAACTTGATTCATTTCAATGTTGAGAACTATAAGCCTAGATTACCGCATAAAATTGCTTTTCAAATCATTACGAAGGTAGTGGGAAAGAAATTTTTTCGAACGGTACTAGTTGAAGGATCTTCGACCTTAGTGTTGTCTCTGACTTGTTGGAAGGCTCTCAGCTCTCCCGAGCTTGTAACATCACCTACGACCCTCAAGGCCTTTGCTGGATGGGGTTTCCAACCCCATGGTCTCATATAAGCCCTAGCAGTCAAGTTAGGGGGGTAAATAATTTCCATTCAAGTAGAAGTGGTAGATGCCCCTTTAGATTACAACCTCCTTCTAGGAAGAAATTGGTTCTATTCCATGACTGTTGTCACCTCAACAGTATTTCGAACAATCCAATTTTTGCATCCAGGGAGAATTGTTACTATTGATCAGCTTGATTTATGTACACTGGATGTTACTACCTCCATGGCTAATAACATCCCCATGTTAGGTCAGTCCCCTCCTCCTTACCAGTCGATTGGGTAGGCATGTTGAAGGATTCATCCCTTATGGGGATTTTTCCATCCACTCCTCCTAGCATGGATACCGTGATAGTCCATATGATCGCCTCATTTGATTATGAGCCTAAGGGTAAACATGTTGTTGATTCCACCTCGTCGAGTCCACACAAATCTATGTATGACACCATTCAAACATTTTCCAATGATCACACTGATGACCTTCATCTAGTGGCTTCGAATCCTTACCATTTACCGTACTGGTTAGAGCCTTCTCTTCCTGTTCTAGATTATCTCTCTGAGACATTTCCTTCCAATAAGTCCATTATGGATATCATGAATACGGATGACCCCATTTGGGAGGATCACCATCATAGATCCATGTTCCTCCCCAACACCAGTTGGGTTAGCCATGATTTTGCATCCTTGTTTCCTTCTGATATTTTCAACGCACCCCAAAGTCCTATATTGTTGCAAGATACAGATTCTGAAGGAAACCTTTGCAACATTACTCAGAGAAACCTGATTGACATATCAGCCAAGCCTGATACTATCGAGCACGTTCATGTTGGGCAGAACTGCTTGACATATGAATCTGAAGCATACAAGGCACTTTTTAAAGAATTCTGTGATATTTTTTCCTAGTCCTATGAAGAGATGCCAGGGATTGGCCCATCCATTGTGGTCCATGAGATTAAAACCTATCCCACAGCTATACCTATTAGGCAAAAACTAAGACAAGTCCATCCTCAGAAGGCCGCAGCTATTACAGCTGAAATTGAGAAACTTCTCAAAGTTGGGTTTATTTATCCTATACCCTTGATGGAATGGGTATCGAACGTTGTCCCTGTCAATAAAAAGTAGCGCACCATTAGAGTTTGTATCAACTTTAGGGATTTAAATAAAGCTTGTCCCAAGGACAAATTTCCTACCCCGCATATCTATCAGATTATTGACAACTATGCTGGAAGTGTCATCTTTTCATTCATGGATGGCTTCTCTGGCTATAATCAGATTGATATATTACCCTCTTATCATCATAAGACAGCATCCATTTTCCCATGGGGAACCTTTTCATATAAGAAGTTACCTTTTGGCTTGAAAAAATCTGGAGCCACCTTCCAGCATGCGATGTCCTATGCGTTTCACGACAATAAACATATTGTTGAACCATACCTTGATGACTTCATTGCTCATTTGCAGTGATAGGAGGACCACCCTGGTCATCTTAGAGACATATTCCTGTGATGCCATCGTTATGATATACGGCTCAATCTGCATAAATGTGTTTTTTGCGTTGAGACGGGACATCTGCTAGGCTTTGTGGTATCTAAAGATGGCATCCAGATCGATCCTTTGAATATTTCCACTATTTTAGATCTACCAGCCCCAACTAACCTCCTTGAACTCCAAATTTTGAAAGGGAAGGAAAAAAAATTTCGTCGTTTCATGTGCAATTTCGCAAAGAAAATGCACGGTTATATGCGTCTCCTCAAGAACAACACTCCATTCTTCTGGGATGACCAAGCCCAACATGCCTTTGATAATCTTAAGCACACTCTGACTCGTTCACCCATGATACATGCCCCAGATTATTCAAAGGACTTTCTCTTGTATATTGCTGCCTCCACTACTACCATCGCCATGGTTTTAGTGCAGGACAATCTCCACGGTCATGAGCACGTGATTTATTACACAGTAAGAATCTTATGGATTCCAAAACTCATTATTCACATGTGGAAAAGTTAGCATTGTCCATGGTCATTGCTGTACAAAAGATTTGTCACTACATTCTACTCTGCAGTACCACCGTGTTGGCGGACTAGAACCCGATGTATTACATCCTGACTCATCAGGTGCTCGGGGGAAAGTGCTCCCATTGGATAGTCATCCTTCAAGAGTTTGATCTGGAGTTTGCCAAAGCCACATCAAAGAAATACTTTGTCTTTGCTGAACTTATGTGTGATCTTCCCTGTGCTTCAACGGAATTTGAGCCCAGTGATTCATTTTCGGATGAATTCTTGTTCCTGATTAGCACTATTGATCCTTGGTATGGAGATTTGCTTATTTATCTCCAAACACAATGATTTCAGGTGCATTTATCCCATGATGATCGTCGCTATATCCGCCACCACGTGAAATACTATCTCATCCTGAATGATACCTTGTATAGACGTGGGATTGACTCTATTCTCCGACAATGCCTCACCCATGAGCAGGCTGAACATGTGCTGAATAATTGCCACTCTAGAGCATGTGGCGTTCATTTATCTGGGATGGCTACAGCCCAGAAAATCCTTCGCGCTGGCTATTTTTGGCCTTCTGTCTTCAAGGATTGTCATGAGGATGTTCAGAAATGCCCACCTTGTCAACACTTTTATCCTAAAAAGTGCACCCATCCTTCTCTGCTTCACCTCGTCATTGCCATTGGCCCATTCACCAAATGGGTGATTGAATTCATGCATTGTAAGCCTACCTTAGCCGGGGGCATGGTTACATCATCGTAGCCATTGATTATTTCACAAAATGGGTTGAGGCCATGCCTACATATGTATAAGATGGTAAGCCGACTGCTCTCTTCTTGTTCAATCATATCATAGCTAGATTTGGAGTTCCGCAGTCCATCGTTACTGATCACCAATCTCATTTTTGTAATCAAATGATGGAAGAACTAAGTGCCAAGCTAGGTTTTCTCCATGAAAAATCTACGATGTATTATCCACAAGCTAATGGTTAGGTAGAGGCCATTAACAAAGTTTTAAAAACTATGCTGCGTCGGATGGTTGGAGATCATAAATCCAACTGGCACCACATTCTTTTCTCTGCTCTTTAGGCTTATCAGACTTCTATGAAAACAACCACTAGTTTCACACCATTCTAGCTTGTCTATGGACTCAAAGCCATCTTACCGATCCAATGTCAGATTCCATCCTTACAACTTGTCGTTGAAATTCTCCCAGACACTTCTGCAGAGGAAGAAATATTTTTGTACTTGAGTAACCTTGAAGAGACTCGGAGAGATACTGCCTTGGCTAATGAGGCACATAAGAAATGATTCAAGGCGTAGTATGATAAATCCGTCCAACCTCGTGTTTTTAACGAGGGTGACCTAGTATTGACTTATGACCAGAGATATGACAAACTAGGGAAGCGTAAGTTCGAGTCCATGTGGTATAGACCTTTCGTTATTTCTATGGTGTTAGAGAAAGGATATTACAAGCTCGTTGATTATGATGGAATCCCTTTGGGGCAACCTCGCAATGGGTTGTACCTAAAAAGGTACTATGCCTAAGTCTTTCTTGGATAGTATCTTGTATATCAGTACATTGATTGACTTTCAGTGTGCTTTTATTATTTTCAAGATAGTTTTGAGCTTAGTATTTGCATCTGTTTATACTATGTTTTGGTCATGCAGATGGCTTTTTACGGCTTTGCTAATGGTGCTTGCCACCACACCTTGAATTTCACCTCGGCTGCTTGGGTCCTCTATTCCCTAGTTAAAGATTTGGTCAGTTCAGGAGTGGTTTGTATAGGTCCCGCTACTAATAACATTGTCGAGTATGAAGCAGTCATTGGTCTTCTGAATGAAGCTACCTCCCAGGATGTTTGTGATTTATTAGCCTTGATGGACTCACAACTCGTGGTTTTCCATTAAAACCATGTTTACACCATTAGAAACCTGGTTCTCCTCCACCTCTTCTAGAGAGTACGTTTGCTAGAAAGATCATTTGAAACCATTACTTATAGGAATATTCCTAGGGAACATAACGCAGTTGCTGAATCATTAGCTAATTACATCCTATATTGGCATATTTCCCATTCATGACATCAAAATCAAACATGGTACATTGTAAATAAACATTCAAAGACACATAAAACTCATAGAAAATGCATTTGCCATTTGAAACATATAAACACCATGTAAAAGTCTATATATATATACGAAAACATTTAGAAAAAATAGGTCCCAAGCCCTCATCTGAAGCACGCATGCTTTCAGGAAAAATCATCATACAAAAACCTGAAGCTATCATCTTTTAGTACATCTCTCATACACTAGTGGTGCTCATGATAGCACATCACTCCTCTAGCTACTCTACGTAGCAATCTACTAAATCGACCTGGTACTCCCGCTATGGATCTCTGATATCTCATCGAGAGGTCATCAATGTCAACATCTGGGATATCCAAGGTCAACCTCTCCAGGTTTTCCTCTAGCTCCCTGATGATATCATCACCCCATGGTACAAAACAGGCTCCAACTCGCCTATCCAATGGAGATGCTCCTAAGCATTTCTTAGCAAAACCGCTCTGTCATTGAAGGAGAAATGCAGTACCCTAGTTAAAAAGGGAAAAAGAGAAGTTTCTTGAGGCTTCTAGATGATAAGCCTCATTTCCTCCCTTATCCCTATCATTTTGGGTCAGTTGAGCTTGAGATCCCTCATCCTAGGATCCTAGAGGCCACCTCATCCACTAATCTCTCAACCATCCCTATCCATTGAGCCTTATAAATACAATCTCATATCCATGGTTGAAGAGAGGCAACTCTTAAGGTATTGTTATGCTATTGGATTGATTACTTGGCCCAAGTCATTGGAGAGCATAGAGAGCTAGAGTTGGAGCTTATGGGGATGAGAGTGCTTGGTTTCATGGAGATGCATGTCAACACAAAGTCTTGGTTGTAAACTTCTCCATATTTTTATATTAATGCAAGTTGATTTCTGTCCCACATTATTGTTGTTCGATTTCACATGTATGTTGTTAGATTCCTTAGTCACTAACATGGATCAATAGATTATACTCTGGAGGTTTCGATGTGTTTGTGTGTTTAATATTATTGCAGTTACACAGGGTTACTATCGAAGCATCACATTCCAGGTATCTATGGCATCCAGGGAAAGTCTTCAACGCCTGTCATTCATTTGTTCTGGATCTGAACAATTCAGACTAGTGGAACACCTTACTATCTGCAGGAGGAGAAATATTCCAGCTAACAGGTGTGGCAGTTATACCATGTGGAGGTTGTACCAATACTCCAACAATGACATGTCTTATCATTTAGTGTCATGATCTAGAGATTATATAAATATGTGGAATTGGTTGCATATGTCCCTACTTATACCTATAAGTTCCTAACCCATACTCATTAGTTTTACCCTACTCATTGGAGAATAGAGGTGATCATTTCCACCATACTTTGGCTTGCTAGTGTTGATCTCATGGTTCACTATCTCCGCCCATCCATTACCTTCCAATTATCTTTATAACCTGAATTACTACTTGACTAGTGGCATGGAGGACCTTCCCCCACTATAGCCTCTTTGTTGGATAAGCTTCCTTGTTTATTTTTGTCTCGGCTCTGAGTTTCCAAGGTTGTGTTGGCTAAACCTAAAACAAATAGCGCTTCCATCAATACAATGTATATGGAAATGAAATGAATGTCTTGTGAAAATACTATTCATGAAAAGAAGTGTTTTTTAACATACATGAATGCAAGGCAAGCCTAATGAAATTGGCTTTGAAGTGTAAATGTGAAATGTGAATTGTAAAACCCATGTAACAAGTGTTTTTAAACACACATGGAGCATGAAGCCTTAATAAATAAAAATCCATGTAATAAATGCATGGATCAAGGCTTTGGAAACTTGAAGTACCAAAAAGAAATGGTTCTTAAAAGTTATATCTAAATATTTCTGGCCTCACTTCTACTTGATTTGGATTGTGAGCATTTGTCAAGGTGAATAAGCACCTCTGATGTAACTTACCTATTTGTGAGACACTGCCATCCCTTATGTTATTGCTTCTCGGGCATATGCTAGAGTGAGTATCTCATTTCCATATCCAAAGTGTCATTGTGTCAGTAGTCACCCTTTAACCTAGCCTTTTGATCTTTAGCCTTCATCCTTCACTATCAAATTGATTACAACTATGAAGTGAGTATGGTCTTGAAAGTCTGATCTGAGCCATAATTAATAATCAACAAAACTCTATATATTTGGTTGGTAGATCACCATTGAAATGATTACTACTTTTTATAATTGTTACTTTTATGATTTGTAGAGAATGTCTTAACCTCTAAACACTTGTAGCATATTGATGTTAGCCTGGGTCATATTATTTATTATTTGATCATTTACAAATTATTATTATTTTATCTGTCTGGGTGTATTAGATATTGTACATGATCATGCAGATATATTTAGGGTGCATGAGTATGCACCTTAGATGGATTTGGGCTCCCAAATTCCAATGAGACGATTTTTTTCAGTTCTGGGCAGTTACAGTGGTGATTTGTCTCATTATACCATTCCGGTGCATTTTTGCAATGTTAAATGGCATGTCAGAGCAGAAGGATGATTTGATTGGTTCACCTAGGGATCTGTATGAGGAGGGGATGTTCTAGCCACTTGTTTTTACCATTATACCCCCCTCCCAGAGATCCTGGTGGGCTCAGTTGGACAACGTAGGAACTCTAGGTGGTAGTTTGGGCAGATTAAAAATGGTGAAATGGCTATTGAGGAATTCTATTTGGGATACTGAGGCAAGGGAATGGAATGGGATGATTTTTTATGATTCATGTGATGTCTTTCTCCCCTTCTCCAACATTTTCAACATTCAGGAGGACCTACACCCATCTCTCCAACATATTTTATGATTTTTTGGAGCTTTTGGAGGCTCATGATTTTCCTAGAGAGGCACAATTTTGCACTTAGAGTTATATTTTATTCATATTGTTCCATGGGGAAACACTATGGGGTGTTAGAAACTACCCCCTACACCCACCATGATCTTTATTCATGTTTATTTTTTCATATTGAGTGGGATCCCCTCTCCTAGGGCGATTTGGTCCATTGATGTGTTATATTCTTATATTGATCCATGTACTTTATGTTAAGATCATCTCAACCATTGATTAAAACATTTTTATCTTTTAATCTTAGCCATCCATTGAAAAGGTGGTTAGGATTTTGTTATATCTCCATCCTATTTAAAGGAGAGAGTTTCTCATTGTAAAGGGGTCTTTGGAATAATAGAAAAACTCTTTTGTGGAAATTCTTGGATATCCTTTGCATCTGGTGTTCTTCGATGGTGTTATCTCCCAAAATACATTTATTTTGATAGTATGAAGAATTTAACTCATGCAATGAAGGATATGAATATCATTGATAGTTTGAAAGCCTCTGTTTTTTATTTGGGTAAAAATTTCACAAGTTGTATCTTTTGGTGGCTTGGGTGAGGATCAAAATGTCTCATTAGCCACCGAAAGATGGAAGATAAATAACACGTGGAAAACCCCTTCGGCGGTTAGGCGTATTGCTAAACTTTTTTACTACCATCGAAACATTTTTAAACAGTGATCAGAGGTGTAGTCCTCTTTTACGCTGACATTTCGGAGTTTTAGTGCACTGCAGTGCCACCACTGTAGAGAATCTAGTGGTTTAACGTTCCGATGGTTAGTGGTTTGGAGTTTCGATCGCCGACATTTCAGAATTTTAGTTCACTGCGGTGCTGCCATTGCGGAGAATCTAGTGATTGAAATTTCTGATGGTTAGTGGTTTGGAGTTTTGATCACTGACATTTCAGAGTTTTAGTTCACTACATCGCTGCCACTATGGAGAATCTAGTGATTGAAAGTTTCGATGGTTAGTTGTTTGGAGTTCCAATCGCCGATGAAGAGTTAAGTGGCTAGAGCGTCCGATCACCGAAATATTAGTGGCTAGTCTTTTCGATCGCCGATGCTTAGAAATTAATGATTTGAACCATCAACACTGTGGCAGCACTCAGGTCTAAGACGCCAATGGGTTAGAGGAAACAACATCCGATCGCTGACAAAGAGTCTAGTGGTTTGAGGTTTCGATCGCGACGTTAGTGATTTGAGATGCCAACACTGTGGCAGCATTCCGGTCTAAGGCACCAATGGGATAGTAGCTAGAGCTTTCGATTTCCAATCGTGAAGCTAGTGGTTTAAAGCTCCAAAATAGCAGCAGCGTTTCGGTCTAAGGCACCGATAGACTAGAAGACAGAGCTTTCGATCGTCGATTAAGAAACCCTCATGACATTAGTCATTTGAGGCGCCGACACTACAATAGCACTGAGGCTTAAGGTGATGATGAGATAGAGGACATAGCTTCTGATTTTCGATCGTGAAGCTAGTGGTTTAAAGCTCCAACACTGAAGCACTGTTCAGAGAAGAAGTGTCGACACATTAATGATTACAGCTTCCGATCGTCGACAAGATAGTGATGGAAAGCGCCGATATGTTCATGCTTGGAGCGTCGATGGGCCAGAGAAAAGATATTTTGATCGCCAATGTAGAGACTGTCGCGATGTTAGTGATGTGAGATGCTGACACTGCTGCAGCACTCTGGTATAAAAATTCGATGAAATAGTGGCTAAAGCCTCCGATCACCGATAACAAGGCTAGCAGTTTGAATTGTCGACACTGCGGCAATGCTTATCTCTAAAATCCGATCCTCAGTACCTAGAACTTACGATCACTGATGCCTAAGTTGTTGTTCGACCATTAAAAGAGGGTTTCAAAAATTGCTATCTACCAAAAGTGGACTGAGGTTCAAAGGAAAAGTTTCGACAGACAAAACCGGATTTTAGCAGCCACAGATAGCTCAGGGATGTAAGTTAAATATAAAGGGTGCTGGTAGAAGTATCAGAAAGGGTCTGTTTAGATCTCTTATGACAAAACAATTCCATAAAGTCAGCAACTCTAATTATCAAGGGGAAATCAGTGAGTTAACGGGTAGTCAACTAGTAGCGGTGATTATCAGCAACCACTTCAGTTATTAAAAGTTCGCTCAGTGAACTAGATCTTCATAATAGATAGACAAATTGTTAGCTAGGGTTTTAAACCCTAATCTAAAAAAACTATCACTTCTGAGTATTTTTTGTGAAAACAGATCGAAGTTTCAAGATCTGTCATTTTTTGTAGAAGGTTATAAAGCCCATGATTGATTTTATAATAAGGGTTCAACTTCAGGGATTTGTAAGCCTATTCTATTGTCAAGCGTCTCATCTTGTTTATTCTAATTATAAGCTCTTTTGTTATGAGTTTTTCATCCATCATCTTTATCTTTACTGTACTTATGCCTGAATTTGCATTTAGGTGATTTTCAAGTTGATTAATAGCTAATAGCTGTCATCCTATTGGTGAGTTAATGTGATTTGATTTATAAGTACAATACTTGTTAGGATTTATCCATTTATATGCATCTGTTTTGTATGTAAGTCTGCCATCTTGATGAGTTCTCCATCCCTGCACCTTATTGTCAAACTAGTGAACAAGTTGTAACTAAAAGCCTTGTAATTGAGTGAGCTTCATGCATGTCTTGAGAGTGGGAAGTTATATAGGTCACCTGACTTGATCCATATCAGAAAATGCTAAAAACATTTTAAGTTACCAGGCATCCTTGAGCTACAACCTAGAGGAGTTTCCTCGAGTTTCATCAGCGATCAACCCATCCATACCTATTACAAACAGATAATTGACATATAGTAGAAGCATCACTGGGTTTCCATCTTCAACCTTGTAGTAAAGGTTGGAATCTGGTTTACTCTTTTATCAATGAAATCTCATAGAAGTGATACATACCCAGAGTAGGATCTGGTCCTTTTTATTTCTCTGTGATTCTCTTCTGGAGCCCCATATCTTTCCTCACCTTGAATAAGTTCTCATACCCAAGCAAGTTTCCTCTTATGAGGATTCTTCTCTAGAGGTGGATCTACAGGTCTTTGTGGTTCTTCAAATTCTAAATCTTCTTCTTGAGCTTCTTCATTCATGGTTGTATCATGAATTCTGGGTGCTTCAGATTCTTCAGCAGGTTTCTTTCTGGATTTGTTGTAAGTTGTGTCTTCATCAAATGTCACATCCCATCTGATGCCAATCTTTTTGAATCCTGGGAAGTATATTCTGTAAGCCTTCGATCTTTCAAAGTATCCCACAAATATACCCTTCTTTCCTGAAGGATCTAATTTAGTTCTCTTCTCTTTTGGAATGTGTATGTACACTGGACAGTCGAATATTCTGAGATGGCTGACTTCTGGTTTCTTGCCGGAGAATACTTCTTCAGGAGTCTTGTTCTCGAGTACTCTATGTGGAGTACGGTTCTGTACATACACTATTGTTCTAGAAGCTTCCGCTCAAAGATGCATAGGAAGGTCTTGATCATGAAGCATAGCTCTTGCAACTTCCATGATAGTTCTATTCTTCCTTTCTACAATGCCATTCTATTGAGGATTGTAAGGAGTGGACAACTCCCTCTTAATCCCTGAGTCTTTGCATAGCTCTTTGAATTAATTTGAAGTGAATTCTCTGCCATTATTTGATTGAAATTTATTGATATTGTTTTCAGTGTGGTTCTCAATCAAGGCTTTCAATTCATTGAACTTGCTGAATACTTCATCTTTGTTCTTCATGAAGTAAACCCATGTCTTCCTAGAAAAGTCATCAATAAAAGAAACATAATATGCATACCCTCTTAGTGATTTTGATGACATAGGACTGCATACAACGGAGTGGATGATTTCCAATATTCCTTTTTCTTTTCTTTCGCTACTTGGAAATGTCTTCTTTGTATTCTTTCCTTTTGCACATCCTTTGCAGACCCCATCATGTTTTGCTTGAATTTCTGGAAGACCTTCAACAACTTTTCTTGCAAGTGGTAGTGCTTTGTAATGCACATGTGCAAGCCTTCTATGCCAAAGTTCATTTGGCTCTACTGTGTCATGGACCAAGGCTTGTTCTGGATGGCCCTTCAATTTGTACAATCCTCCTTCTTGTTCTCCAATCACCATCACATCATCGATAGTCTTTCCTTTTGGCCACATGATGACTTGACCATTTATGAATGTAACTCTCATTCCTTTTGAATCTAATGCAGATATGGAGAGGAGGTTCTTCTTGAGTCTTGGCACAAACAATACTTCCTTCATTGTCATAGACTTTCCAAAGTCTAGTTTGTAGGAAGAATCCCCACTACCTTTTATTGGATATTGGTAGTCATCTCCTAGCTTCACCTTGTGAGGTGATTCATGTTCTAATAGTCTCACAAAGGATTCCTTGAATCCTATCATATGTTTGGAAGCCCCACTATCTATGATCCAATCATTGCTTCCATGAGTAATGTTTCCTGTGAGAGTGAAAATCAAAACATATTCATCCTTGCTTGAAGAATATTCACTTTCATATCTGGTTCTTTTCTTGGATGGTTCATCATCTTTTGTAGCATGAGCATGATGTCTTCTTTTGTTGCTCTTTTTCTTATTTTGTTTCTTAGGACAATTTCTTGCATAATGTCCTGCTTCATCACATGTAGAACATATGATCCTAGAAAAATATTTTCTAGTGTTATCTTTGTGATAGTGCTTACTTATGGAGTGATTAGATCTTCTTTTGGTTGACTTGGAGTGTACCATGAGAGCTTGATATTCACTTCCCATATTTTCTTCTTGAGCTCCTATCCGAGTTTCTTCTTGAGAGCACTCTTCCCATAGTCTACTGAACTTGAATAACTTCTTTCTAGCACAGATCCCTTGAATAAAGGAGTCCCATGATCTAGGGAGACCATTCAAGGTAGTCATCACAATCTCTGCATTTTCCACTTCTTCATCTACTACTTCCAGTTGTTCCTTGATCTGAGAAACTCTTTTGAAGTAATACTAGATTGTTTTTGCATTCTAAATCTTCACATTCTTTTGTTGGTTTCTCAGAGTCATCTTCTGGTTTATGTTCGTTCCTTCAAACAATTTGGTTAGGGTATCAAAGATAGCTTTAGGTGTCTTTAGGGAGGACGCCTGTGGTATGAGGTGATCCTTGATAGAATCAACAATGATTCTCTTTTTCATAACCAACTTCTTCTTATGTAAGGCATTTTCCTCATCTCCCTCTGGAACTGGAACCTCCTCATTGATATAGGAGTCCAACTCATTTTCTTCTAGGATGGCAGGGAGATCCTATACTTCCAAGCTCAAAAGTTATCAGCTCCCTCAAGCTTTTCATCAAGATTGGTATGATGAGACATCTTAACTAAGAACCTCAAATGGAAATAAAAAAGATTTAGTTCTTACCAAATCAAGATGTCGGATCTGGATTTGGAGCTAAAATCCTGCAGAGCTGGTTCAGGAGTAGATTAGGGTTTTTCTTTTCTGGAGTTCTGTCCAAATAAATGCTTTGAATTTGACCCCTAACTTAAATTTTAGGGAGGATATCAATCCAGGCCTGGGCTCACTAAAAAATTCCTCTTATGTGAAAATCCTTAATTTCCAGTAGCAGTATTGGGTCCAAATCTAAAAAACCTCAGAATTGGATTCTGTTTCAACAGAAAGATGTGCCCTAGGGAGGAGAGTTATTCCAACCTTATTTTGCTGAAAATCTGTGGAGAGAGATCCACAAAGTAGGAATCCCTAGCTCCTGTAGCTGCACAGTGTCTTCTTCTCAGGTTAGCTCTGATTCCATGTTAGTTTTTTAACATTTAAGCTAGCATTATGTTAGGATCTTTAACTGAGAGAACAACAAGTACAGAAACCAAACACAAAAGACAATGAACACATTGTTTTTCTTCGTGGAAACCATAAATGGAGAAAAACCCTCAAATTCCTCAAAGATAGAATCAGCAAAAAAGATAAAACCCCAAAACAGTAATATGATCTCCCGACAGCAGTAACCTCTTTCTTCCTTGCCCCTGTGTCTTTCTCTTCCTCAGCTATGCACTAAAACTGAGTGTGGATGAGTGTGTGCTAAATAGAGAAGTCACATATCTATTTATACTAATTCCTAACATGACTAAAACCCTACTACGGTCAACTTCACTAGGTGAGTCTAATAACCCTGGTGCCCTAGAACTACGGGGACTTTAACCCTTAGACAATAGGAGGGTTACCCACAATGACTTGACATGACTTGCTTACATTATAGATCTTCTCAATCGAAACATCGGGGCATGAAATGACATAATAACATCCCAAAATAAACATCGGGTTACAATAGATAAGAAATACAAGTGAATACATTCCGAAGTTACAATTACATCAACAGTTGCCACTGCGGAGAATCTAGTGATTGAAAGTTCCGATGGTTATTGGTTTGGAGTTCCAATCATCGATGAAGAGTTTAGTGGCTAGAGCGTCCAATCACCGATAGATTAGTGGCTATTCTTTTCGATCGCCGATGCTTAGAAATTAGTGATTTGAACCACCGACACTATGGCAGGGCTCAGGTCTAAGGTGACGATGTGTTAGAGGAAACATCTTCCGATCGCTGACAAAGAATCTATTGGTTGAAATGTCAACATTGTGGCAGCGTTCCGGTCTAAGGCACCGATGGGATAGTGGCTAGATATTCCAATTTCTGATCGCAAAGCTAGTGGTTTAAAGCTCCAAAATAGCGGCAGTGTTTTGGTCTAAGGTGTCGATGGGCTAGAAGACAGAGCTTCTGATCACCGATGAAGAAATCGTCGCGATGTTAGTCATTTGAGGCGTCGACACTACGACAGCATTAAGGCTTAAGGAACCAATGAGATAGATTATAGAGCTTCCAATTTCCAATTGCAAAGCTAGTGGTTTAAAGCTCTGACACTACAGCAACATTCAGACAAGAAGTTTTGACACGTTAATGATTACAGCTTTTGATCACCGACGAGCTAGTGATGGAAAGCGCCGATACGTTCAATCTTGGAGCATCGATGGTCTAGATAAAAGAGCTTTCGATCGTCGACGTAGAGACCGTCACGATGTTAGTGATGTGAGACTATGACTCTATGGTAGCACTCCAGTATAAAAATCTGATGAAATAGTGGCTAGAGACTCCAATCACTGATCGCGAGGCTAGCGGTTTGAATTGCCAACACTGCGGCAATGCTCAGCTCTAAAAATTTGATCCTCAGTACCTAGAAATTTTGATCGCTGATTCGTAAGTTGATGTTTGACCGTTAAAAGAGGGTTTTGAAAATTGCTATCTACCAAAATTGGACCGAGGTTCAAAGGCAAAGTTTTGACAAACAGAACCAGATTTTGGCGGCCACAGATAGCTCAGGGATGTAAGTTAAATATAAAGGGTGCTGGTAGAAGTATCAGAAAGGGTCTTTTTAGATCTATTATGACAAAACAATGCCATAAAGTCATCAACCCTAATTATCAAGGAGAAATTAGTGGGTTAACGAGAAATCAACCAGTAGCGGTGATTATCAGCAACCATTTTAGTTATTAAAAGTTCACTTAGTGAACTAGATCTTCATAATAGATAGATAAATCATTAGCTAGGGTTTTAAACCCTAATCTGAAAAAACTATCACTTCTGAGTATTTTTTGTGAAAACATATCGAAGTTTCAAGATCTGTCATTTTTTGTAGAAGGCTATAAAGCCCATGATTGATTTTATAATAAGGGTTCGACATCGGGGATTTTTAAGCCTATTCTATTGTCAAGCATCTCATATTATTTACTCTAATTATAAGCTCTTTTGTTATGAGTTGTTCAGCCATCATCTTTATCTTTACTGTACTTATGCCTAAATGTGCATTTAGGTGATTTTCAAGTTGATTAATAGCTAATAGCTATCATCCTATTGGGTAGTTAATGTGATTTGATTTATAAGTACCATCCTTGTTAGGATTTATCCATTTATATGCATATGTTTTGTATGTAAGTCTACCAGCTTGATGAGTTCTCCATCCCTGCACCTTATTGTCAAACTACTAAACAAGTTGTAACTAAAATCCTTGTAATTGAGTGAGCTTCATGCATTTCTTGAGAGTGGGAGGTTATATAGGTCACCTGACTTGATTCATATCAGAAAACCCTAAAAAAAATTTAAGTTACCAGGCAACCTCAAGCTACAACCTAGAGGAGTTTCCTGGGGTGATAACAGATGGTGATTGGAAATTATATTGCATCCTATAATTTGAGTATTTTTGGTGAGATCTATATTCTCGTGGAAATTTTTTCATTGTCTACAGGAGGGCGACTTCACTTGGGCGTTTTTGCAGGGCTTCCTCAACTCGCTTGTTTGGCACCGCTTGTATCAGGGGGTTATCATTAGTATCATTGTGATATATGATTTCATCTTGTTACTTTTTTGTAGCATTTGTCCATTTCTCTTGATGCATCAAATTTGATATTGTTGATGTTTGTTGTGCAAGAGGGAGAGCGCATTGGCTTCCTTGGGAAAATTGATTTGCATAGAATACTCATCTGAATCTTCTCAAATTGATCAGGAAGGAATAGATAATCATCATCAAGGCATATGCAAAGTTATCCAGGTAATATACATAGGTTTTTTCTTCTTTCCTTGGTTCCAATCCATTGGCATCTTTATTTTACTGTTAAAACCCTCACTTAAAATAATCAAAAAATTCTATGGATCAAACTGCTTGATTAATTGGAAAACCATTTCTGGTTATTGTAGATCGATTCAAACCCTAATTGGGTTCTCCTAGACTTCATTCTTTGGTGACTCCATTGGGACCAAAATCCAAGGAACTAATTTATCAACCCTAGCGCAACCCTCATTTGGCCAATTTTTACTGTGTTTTGATCCTATCTCTTAATCTTGGGTACTTTGATACTGCCATAGCTTTCGTCAATTCTATCCATTGGTACCAGATAGCCCCAATCTTGTCCTTAACTTCCCTGTGCTGGACATGATTCCCAAGGTAGTGGATATTTTCATCATTTGTCGGTACCTTGATCCTAGATCTAGTAGTAACACTCATAAGTCACTTATATTTCGATCTTGGATCAATTTCACACTTCATAAACTTCCTGACACAAGCCATAACTCACCTTGTGACTTCATCCATAGATCTAGGGTTTACTTCACCTTACACCTTATGTATTTCATCTTCCACTAATTTGATCTCGTGTCTTGGTCTGATATTTCTTGTCGGGAGTAGATATGGGTCTCCCCCATTGTTGTCTTGGGATAAGACAACATCAAGTGAATATTTCCTTGATTGGCATGACAACCATCCATTTGGGAGTAGATCCTATCTTGGTTTCACCTATTTGGTTTCCCATCCTTCTACCATCCATCTTGGATCCATCTCATAGGGGCAACTACAAGTCTGGTGATAACATTTTGGTGTCGTTGCCGAGGAGGTAGAGGCTTACCTTTGGTGTCTGCAAGTGTCCATGTGTTAATGCATATCTTATCACATCCATTTATTGTGCCTTGTTGATTGCATTTCTAATCCCATAATTTCATCAATCACCTTCTTAATTCACTCATCTCACCTATCCTACGACATATCTCTTTTCGGTGAATTACTTGTGTGGTTCACCTAGTGAATCCACCCCGTGACTCTACTAAGGATAGAACCCAATGTATCAATCTTAAGTTCTTATAATTTCCTATAAATCTTGAAGAAATCCCTACAACTTACATGCGGAACCGCATACAAACTTAAGAAAATTCTTCCAACTGCTTTTGGAAGATATCAAGTCCCACTGCTTTCCCGAGTCATATTTTTGGATCTCCTTCAACGTCATTTAATCCAATGGGTAGAAAAAACACTAGTGGAAACCAAAATTTTCCTCCTCCACAGAACCCTAGAATTTTTGGAAGTAAGGCTAAGCTATATCCTTTAGATTTTTCCTTGATCTAGGGAACCCCCCATGAAATGCCTAAGAAATATTTTGAAAAATTTCCCAAGTTTTATGGAGTGTCATCTATATCCATTGAAGATCATGTTGACAAAGTATGGGAACACAAGGAAGCGTATGCAGCATCTGATGAAGATGTCTTCATGAGGGGCCTTTTGGAATCTTTGGAAGGAGGCATCCAGAAGTGGCTTGACATGTTTCCTGCCTCATCCATCAATGGGTATGACAATTTTGTCACAAAGCTTAATAGTGATTGGTCTCACAAGTTAGATGGTAAATTCCTCTTGCATCAACTGTTTGACATCAAGAAGAAAGAAAATCAAATAGACCATGATTTTAACATAATATTTGACAAGATTGTAGGAAATATCCCATAAGAAATCAAACCCAAGGACCAAGCAATTCTTATTCATTATTTGAATGCTTTTGAAAGGTGGCTTGGGTATCACTTAAAGGATAAGAATCCCAATGACTTGAAGACTTCCCAATTCAATGCAAAGATGGCTAAGCAGAATGCAACATCTATGGGTAAGCAAAAAAATTTCGATCACTTTGCCCCATACACTTCTAGATCTGACCCTAAACTCTGAAATCCTAAGGAACCTATGAATGACCTAAAGGAATCAAAGGACATGTTAGAAACCATACAAGAGATTATGAGACAACTAACTATCATGACAAAAAGTGTCGCTAGTTTCCATGATCCTGAGAGACATAGAAACCCTTATGGCCCTAAGCCCTACTAGAACAATAGTAGAAGACCCGAGGGAGATAAAAATAGGCAACGACCTGAATATCCATGGAGTTCTAAAAATAATTTGAATTGGTGTGATGAAATAGAGGAAGAACCTTCTGACACCAATTATCTCGATGACCAACCAAACAACTCAACTTTATTAATGACTTATCTTTTGATGATGGTTTTGGGAGGATTCTCTTGGAAGAAGATCCATGGGAGAGAGAAGAATATTTGTTTGATGAACCCAAACCCTCATATTGTGCCATAAATATCCATGAAACAAAGGAACAACCAAATATTAAAATCTATAAACAAAGAATTGATTCCCAACCTTGTTTCCTAGACAAACGCAAAGAAATTAATGAAGATAAAAAGGAAGAAGAAGATTTTTCCTTAGAAGATTTTAATTTGAATATTGATATGAAGAAAGGACCATGCAAGATAGTGTTTAATATCCCTATCACTGAGTTGATAAAAGTTCCCTCGGTAAGAATCCAATTAGAGGAGTTGTTTGATGGCATTGGCTAAGAGAAGACTCCTGAGGTTTTATTAGAATCCAGTAATATGCAGAGCCTTAGCAGAATAGAACCTAGAAAAGTTGAAAAGGATCCACCTATCAACATCCATTCTGCAATTTATGAGAGAAATAATGGTGGTCACGAGTCCCTTTTACCTAAACTTGCACATTCAGAATATGCTCCTACATAATTGCATGTTGGATTATGGAGCAACTATGAATGTGATGCCCTTACATGTCATGAAGGAAATGGATTTAGAGGTGACTCGACCCTATGGGAATGTCTGTGGTATAGACTCTAGATGTGTGAAATCCTATGGTTTGATCAAAAACCTTACGGCTGATCTGTTTCCATGCTCATACATTTCCACTATGATGGATGTAGTTGTTATTGACTTGCCCCCAGCATATGGAATGATTTTATCTAGGAAGTGGGAAGCTGGTCTAGGTGGATACCTTATGATGGATTTGTCATATTTTTTTTTTCCAAACTCTGACAGTGATTTAATTCGGATTAACAAAGAGCCTTGTTATGACAAGCATTTGGAAACTTTTGAGCAAGGTATTAAAAACACATATGGAGATGAGTTGCTTAATAATGCTAAAGCTAATATCGTGGAAGATGAAAATGAAATTTGGGAATATGAGCAACCGGAAAACATGTTCATGGTAATGGAATATTCTGATTCCTCTTTTGAAGAAGATTAGATAGTTGAAATTGCTAGAATAATTAATTTGGAAATTCTTAGAAATGAGTGTTCGGAGGAATTTGAGGAATTGAGATGAAATGAGAATCAACCTCAAGGTCAAGAATAGAATAATGCAATAAATAAAGAGCAAATAATTGAGAATCCTACACTTGAAGTTGATGAATTTGATGATATTAAGTGTGCTGATAGAATTCCTTAGAGAGTAAGTATTCATGGTTTTCTTTAATTGACCATAATAGAGAGAGGGAAAGCGAAGGGCTTGAACCTATTTACCCATGGGAAAATCGTCATGAGTTAGTTGTTGTAGTAGAAGTTGATGATGAAGCCAATCATTTCCCATTATTCTGATGTTGCTAATTGATTATCTCATATATATTTAGAAGATGGTTATCTAAATCAAGTCCATGGTAATTCTCTAAACTAAGAAGAGGATTCTTTAATTAATGATGCACCTGAAGGAGAATCTAATCTTAACAATCTTGCTATATTTCAGACTCCTTCGGATTCTCTAAATAATGTTTTATCTGCATATCCTCTCATCCCCAATTTTCTTCAGCTACCTGAGTCATCTAGTCATCATAATCATGATATTTCTCACATTCCTAATGTTTTGGTATCTCATTTAGAAGTAATTCCAACTGAGCTAGAAAATATGCACATTCCTGTCCCTACAGGGGAAGGCTCTAGCTACAATACTATTATATCCCATATTCCTCATCCCTTGGAAGAACATAGAGACTTCTTGACTGTAGGGGAAATTGTCAAACATGTAATGTATCCTCATGAGGAAGGGCCTAATGTTAATTTCTAGGATATGAGGAGAGAGGTTATACAAATCCTAGTTGGTAGGGTAGCTATTCTCATTGATTGTGGTCCACCTATATTTGATACAGTTCCTTTAAGGAGGAGCTCAAGAAGTATCACCCCACAAACACGATACCTTACTGAAGTCCATCCCATGCCTATACATAACATTGAAGTTGTTCTTGAATCAGTGAATAGGAACAAATTTCCCATGGGAAGTCAAGTCCTTATCCTGAACCACTTACTCTATATCTGATCAAAGCAGGCTAATGACATTTGGGTTGGACCTTTCACCATTGTGCATTGCATTGGTGACATGTGTTTCTTTGCTGCTGGTAGTGGACAAAAAATCTTACTTCCTATCAACCAAATGGAGTTGAGGGGTTATATCCCATACCTCACCTTGTTGCACCTGGAAATATCACACTGCTTATCAGCCTTCAGAAAAATTTCATGTTGCCTATTAACCTCTCAGAAATTCTAGTCTATCCCACCTTGGAAATTTTATTCCCTGACCTAGAAGGGATGTCGCTTCCTCATATTTTACACAGAGCATTGGCGACACCTGCCTTAGTTGAGTAAAAGGCACCAATTTCCCTCTTTTTTGGAAAAAAACCCTAGGTCGATGCTCCTCTCAGTTCGGCTAAGAGCGTCGATGGTCAGTAAAAAGGAAAAAAATATGTTTCTAGAAGCTTCTGTATGGAATCCTTTGTGGAATTAGTTTCTATATGCCTAGGAGAGGTGGAATTCACCTCCCTCACCTATAGGGATCTCATTCTATCCTTTTGTCAAGTCATCTCATGGGTTCTAGGCCTATAAATGAAGCCTTCATGAGGAGAGTGAAGGAGGCCAGAAAAAGCATCCTTATGTTGCTAGTTTGAAGTATCAGAGGAAAAGTAGAGGTAGCTTGTGTTTGGAGAGGTATTCATAGTCATAGGAGATTGTAGACATTCTCGATTGAGATAGAAGCCATTGACATCAAGGCTTTTGGTTGTACTTATTTCTCATCAATATATTAATATGAAGACATTTCCATTTTCTATATTTGATTGTAGTGTTTGTAATTAAATATTATTGGATTCCTTGATCACCAATATGGATAGTCAGTTATCATGATGCTCTCATCCCTTTTGTTTGTCTTGTGATCTCTTTTGCATATACTGAACCGTTGCAAGGACTTTCTGGAGAGAAGATAAACAGATCTAAGGTTGAGGTATAATGTGTTTTATGTTAATTGATTTAATTATTCAAGGAAAGGATATGTTGCTGTGTATTTTTTTTCTTTAGTTGTGTCTTACATTGCAGAGGAACAAGCAGTGTCCGCACTAGTTGAGAATTCCTACTAACAAAATTTGGCGACTCCACTGGGGATCTTACATAGATCTTATTTCTTTTGTTTTGATTTCATATATTTTTATTAAATCCTTTTTCCAACCTCTAGAGACCTTCCCTCCTTTATATTTTGTCTTTTAAGAGTGTCTTACATCCTCTTGATGCTCTTTGGATAAATATCAAACCTTCTACCCTTCTTCCATAGGAAATATGGATTTTAATATGTCTGTTTCTCCATCGGCGCACCTGGGTTGTGTGGACAAAGCGCCGTTGATATAATTTTTTAATGTCAAAAGTGTTGGTTGTATAGGCGCTCTTTTCCTTAGGAGAAAAGGCGTCGTCGGTGCTCTTACACAGTGTTATAGGTGTGTCAATCCCCTCATAGGTGCTTTTTTGCAGTGTTAGAGGAGCGTTGGTACCCTCATAGGTGCTTTTTTGCAGTGGAGAAAAATCACCTACCCCTCATAGGCACTCTAGTGAAGTACAGGAAAGCACGTTGCCCTTTGAAACTCGGTTTTTGGCTCAGATTTCCTTCACTTTTGGGTTTTGGTTTGATTGATTTTGGTTTTTAGGCTGCATGTGATAGTCATTCACCCTCTAGACCCAGCATTATCTCTTCCTCCCCTTGGTTATTGAGTTTTTTGGTTTCATTTTGGTTGTTTTGGAGAAATTCTTGATTGCTTTGGATTTGTTTGGGTGCTTGTCATATTCCTTCTAACTTCTGAATGAATGGAGTGTTGTAGGTGTTCTCTCTTTTTTTGTTTGTAGATCTGAAAAGAATATAGATATCAAGTTTCATTTTGATACATGCATTTGAAAAATAAAAGTGCTTCTTTACTTTGTTTTGTGCATTGTTAAGATGTGTAGTATCTTTGATTTCATTTGCACTTTTTAGACTATTGTTGTAGAAAGATAGAGCTAGTGCACTCTAGGAAAAAAATGTTCTTTTCTTTATTGTTTAGATTCATGTTTGTTTGAAGGGGAAACTAAATCAAAAGAGAAGCAAAAAATAAATAAAACAAGCCAAATTTTTTTAATTTTCATAGTTTCCTTTGAATAGAACTTGGTTTTCTTAGATCTCTGATTTCTGTCTTGTTTTAACAGAAAACTCTTTCCCTACCTTAGGCAATTTTCATTGAAAGAGAAATGTGCATTATCATGTAGCTAGGATTTGCATTCTTTTTACATTTCCAGTCTACACATCATGCATCCACTTAACCACTCAAGATAAAATTAACACTAGCTTAGGTTTAAAATCATTTAGTAACTGTGTGTAAGTTAGTGACGGATCGAGCGTCGTAAACCGTAGCAACTATCGTTAATTTTTCTGCACTACAACCTGGGACTCATGCAGTTCTTCCACGTACCATCGGTATATCGAACGACCTTTCACGTGCCCTTGAGGTATATAGAAATGTACTTCACGTACTCGATTGTATATAGGAAGGCCCCTTGTGAACGATTGTTCATTAGACAACACTACTACTGATTTGAGCTCCCCCATACCTAGCATATATTGGGAGACCCTCTTAGGATTCCTGTGACCATCTGAGTTATCCTTTTGGCCTGTCCTGTGAGGTTCCATACTTTTGGTCCACTGCTATTCACACAATTTTCTTGTGTCTTTTAGACTTGAGTAGTGTTTGATCTTGTGTGGTATTTCAGATATTATTAGACAGTTCAAATATGGGAGACTCTCTTGGGACCACTAGTCAAGAGAACCCTTTTTAGGGTATGTCTTTTGTTTCTCCCCCTTGTGGAGCTATTGGTCCTCCCTTCATGGCCACTTTGAACCTTCCTGGATTGACTATAGGATTACCTGTGTGGTTATTCTCCAATATTTCCATACCAAATGCACCCTTTGTGTCGGATCCTGGTCCTTTACTGCATGAGATTCAACCTCATGTTAACCCTTCTCCTTCTTCGTCAAATGTTGAATCGACTTCCCTATCTTCCTCTTCACCTGTTGAAAACTCTAATGTTAGTAAACGTGTGGGTAAGAAGAATACCAAAAGGAAGGCTAAGAAGAAGAACACTAAGTAGAAGGTCATCGCTCCAACCTCTGACCTTCATGTTGGAAGCCCACCAGCCTCTGGTCATCATGCTGGGGGTATTGATGTACCTGTTTCTAGCACCTGTAAAGTTAAGTTCCATTGTAGATTTTGCAAGGGTGATCACCTTCTCAAGGACTGTCCTAGTCTTTCCCTTGTGTCAAAAGTGTGGTCTAAACATCCTGTGTCATCAGTCTTTGATCATCATGTTGATGATGCCCCATCAACAAGTGACTGTTTGGTTAAGATTCAAAAAGGAAAGGTTAGGTATCCTTGCTTGCTATGTAAGGATATGGACCGTACTTACCTTTGTCCTCGCATGGATGAAGCATCAAAGTTGTTGGAATATTTTTTGTTTCTCCCCCTTATGGAGATGTTGGTCCTCCCTTCATGGCCACTTTGAACCTTCCTGGATTGACTATAGGATTACCAGTATGGTTATTCTCCAATCCTCTCATACCAAATGCACCCTTTGTGTCGGATCCTGTTCCTTTACCACATGAGCATCAACCTCATGTTAACCCTTCACCTTCTTTGTCGAATGTTGAATGGACTTCCCTATCTTCCTCTTAACCTATTGAAAACTATAATGTTAGTAAACGGGTGGGTAAGAAGAAGACCAAAAGGAAGGCTAAGAAGAATAACACTAAGCAGGAGGTCATTGCTCCAACCACTAACCTTAGTGAGTGTTCGGGCATCATAAAACGTAGCAGTTGTCATTAATTTGTCTGCACTACACCTCAAGACTCGCGTGGTTCTTCCACGTACCGTCGGTATATCAAATGCAATTTTAGGTACCCTTGAGGTATATAGAAAGGTAATTCACGTACTTGATTGTATATAGGAAGGCCCCTTGTGAAGAGTTGTGCATTATACAACACTACTACCAATTTGAGCTCCCCCGTACCTAACATATATTGGGATACCCTCTTAGGATTCCTGTGACCATCTGAGTTATCATTTTGGCCTATCCTGTGAGGTTCTTGACTTTTGATCCACTCCTATTCACACAATTTTCTTGTGGATTTTAGACTTGAGTAGTGTTTGATATTGTGTGGTATTTCAAAGATTCTTAGAGAGTTCAGATATGGGAGACTCTCTTGGTACCACTAGTCAAGAGAACCCTTTTCAAGGTATGTGTTTTGTTTCTCCCCCTTGTTGAACCATTGGTCCTCCCTTCATGGCCAGTTTGAACCTTCTTGGATTGACTATAGAAATATCTATGACCATCTTAGTTATCCTTTTGTCCTATCCTATGAGGTTCATGAATTTTGATGCACTCCTATTCACACAATTTTCTTGTGGCTTTTATATTTGAGTAGTGTTTGATCGTGTGGTATTTCAAATATTCTTAGAGAGTTCATATATGGGAGACTCTCCCTGGACCACTAGTCAAGAGAACCCTTTTTAGGGTTTGTCTTTCGTTTCTCCCCCTTGTGGATCTGTTGGTCCTCCATTCAAGGCCAATTTGAACCTTCCTGGATTGACTATAGAAATATCTGTTGAGAAGGTAAATACTCTACCCTACCTTTACAAAAGAAGATCTAACATCTTTCTTGCATTTTTTAAAACATTAAAAACATTGAAGGAACTTGGATTTGAACAATGCAAAAGAAGCAAAATCAAATTTATTGAACATGAAAAGACGATAGGATCAAATGCTTACCTTTTCTATGGATAATGAAGCAACAATGAAGTGGAATGCCCTTTCCAAATTGTCAGAGGAACTCTTGCTATCAAAGCTAACTTCCAAAACTCACCAAATGGTGAAAAACAAGTGGTAAAAATAACGTGCCTACCCTTTCTATTTATAGAATGTTTGGAGTTTTCAAATATGCATTGTAATTTATTTAATTTTGAAATCCAAATTATTTTGGTAAAAGTGGGTTTTTATTTTTTACTTTCTATAGTTTTTAAAAAGTGGCTCTTAATGGTATTTTTTGAGTTTTTTCAGGTGAATGTTGGGTCATGGTTACGGTTTAAGCTATTTTTGTCTTTTTGAGCTTAGAGAAAAACTGAAAAAGTATTGAGCTTTGTTTACACTTTTTACATGCTCGTTAAAATTCCAGTAGAAAGGTGTCGAGTATAATTTTTAACTTTTTCAAACTCGTAAAAAATGGATTACGGAAAAGGAACTCGCTTTATGATTTATATTTAAGCTCTCTTCAGTCTCCTCAAAACACAATAAGATTTCCAAGCGAACTTGTTGCATTCACGCTTGTAAAAGGATCAGAATGGTCGACTATTCGGGGGTAGGTTATCTCTTTTAGGACCTTTTGGATTCTTCTTAGTCATTTCAAACTCTCTAAACATGAAACAACAAATGATTTTTCTTTCATCGGACTCACAAAATTACACGATGAAAGACCCCATTTGAGAACGAACCCCTCCTTTCTCAGGTTCGTGAAAAATATGAGAATGGACTCATCACTTGATGAGCTTCAACGAGTGTTTGTTACCCTCTTTGGACTCGTAAAAATGAAAAGAGGCACTCACCTTTAAAGGTGGGGAAATTAAAGGAAAGGGGAATGGTTTTCATTTGTTTATATGGCAGTACTCTACAATCCACCTTTCAACATGTCACCTATTTTCATTTGCATATCTAAACAGTTGGGTTTTCAGCTTGTCTCCACGTCGATCCACTTTTGTGAGTCACCTAACTCCTTTGAGTCAATTAAAATAATGCTTTGTAAAATTCCTTGCATTACACCTAGTTCTATTCTCATTTAAGTTGAATCTTCCAAGTCATGTGTCATGCCATCAAATTGTTCAAAGGATGTCTCTCCTAGAATCATAACTCATTAGTAACTTTGCTTGTCCTTAAGAATCAGTCATTGTCTGAGTCAGTCCTTTAATTCAAATCAACTTTTGTTCCTAGTTTTGTGTCACTGATGTGGGAATCATCATGGCCCTCTTGTGACAAGTATATCCCTTTTGACCTCAAATCATTATCTAGGAATTAGACCTAGAAACCTAGATAGTACCTTGGGCATGCATGCCTCAATGGCAGGTTACCTCGCTTTTGACATGAGTTTACATCATTGACTCTTGATTGAAATATCTCATAGAATGTTCTACTTCAATTCCTTTATTCACATTCAATGGTATGTACTAAGATACCTTGGGGATCATTGTTATCAATGATGATTACCCTCGCACTTGTTAACAATTTGCATCATTTCTTGGTAATCAAGTGGTTTCTACCATGTTCGACATCAAGAAATTGTAATCACATGGTTAGATCTATATCGTTTGAAGATCGAAATGAATACCTTGAGTGGTTAGGCTAATATCATTATTACCTATGCTCAGGTTGCGTTTGGAGATCATTCACTGTCATGACACAGATCCACATTGTATGTTTGGTGGTTGTGTTCTATATCTGACATTGAGAGGCATAGATATACTTTGTATATCTCGTAGCTATGTCCTACTTCTTGTAACAGTTATTCATGGATCTACAATGTATCATTAGTATCCATGACATGGTCATCATCATAGATCTGCAGTGTATTGGTACGCAGCTATGACTGGGTTGGATAAAGTCAGTTATCAGTCCTATATGAGTCTATCTCTCTTTTCCTTTGTATCAAACGAAAAACTTTGCAAACTATTTCACCTATTACCTTCTTCTAGCTTCATACTTTGGGGGGCATTATGTTGCACCTGGAAATATCACATTGCTTGTCAACCTTCAGAATAATTTCATGTTGCCTGTTAAACTCTCAGAAATCCTGGTCTGTGCCACCTTGGACATTTGTTTCCCTGACATAGAAGGGATGGGGCTTCCTTTTATTTTTCGTAGAGAGTCAGTGACGCCTGCCTCGGTTAAGAAAAAGGCATCATTTTCCCTCTTTTTTGGAAAAAACCCTAGGTCGACGCTCCTCTCAGTTTGGCTAAGAGCGTTAGTGGTCAGTAAAAAGGAAAAAAAGATGTTTCTAGAAACGTCTGTATGGAATCCTTTGTGCAATTAGTTCCTATATACCTAGGAGATGTGGCATTCTCCTCCCTCGCCTATAGGGATCTCATTCTATCCTTTTGTCAACTCATCTCATGGGTTCTAGTCCTATAAATGAAGCCTTCATGAGGAGAGTGAAGGAGGCCAAAAAAATCATCCTTATTCTGCTAGTTTGAAGTCTGAATCAGAGGCAAAGTAGAGGTAGCTTGTGTTTGGAGAGGTCTTCATAGTCATAGGAGATTGTAGACATTCTTGATTGAGACAAAAGCCATCGACATCAAGGATTTTTGTTGTAATTCTTTCTCATCCATATATTCATACAAAGAAATTTTCCTTTCCTATATTTGATTGTAGTGTTTGTAATTAAATATTATTGGATTCCTTGATCACCAATATGGATAGTCAGTTATCATGATGCTCTCATCCCTTTTGTTTGTCTTGTGATCTCTTTTGCAGATACTGAACCGTTGCAAGGATTTTCTGGAGAGAAGATAAATGGATCCAAGGTTGAGGTATAATGTTTTTTATGTTAATTGATTTAATTATTCAAGGAAAGGATATGTTGTTATGTATTTTTGTTCTGTAGTTGTGTCTTACATTGCATAGGAACAAGCAGTGTCCACACTGGTTGAGAATTTCTATTAACACACCTAGCCTTAAATCTTTCCTTGCCTAGTAGGTTAGAGTAGGTAGGACCTAAATAAGCCTCTGCTGGGCAGTAGTTTGTTTCTTTTTCCTTTTAGTCTGGCACCTTTTGTCTTTTCCCTAAGCTTTCCTTTGGAGCTCTTAGTGTAGTCCTGATTTTTTGCCATTTTCCTACATAATTAAATCAAACTCCTTTTAGGTTGTGATTATAGATTAGATTTACTTTTTTCTTTTTAGTTTCATGCATTTCAGTTTCAGTACTCTCTTTTATCGAAGCATTGTTCTGGTGACTAGTCTATGAGTTTTGTATAGCTCTGGACATTTTTCAGGTAGTGGATGACATTTTGATAGCTGTTGTTGAGCTATAGTGATGTATCAAGGATACGACTAGAAGAGTGTGAGGACTAGAGATTCTGAGGTTCTCGAGCGTTCTATTAAGCAGAGCACTTGTGCTAGCTGGAGCCAGATGTTATCACATATATAGTAGCTGGGCTACCATATTCTATTTTTCAGATTCCAGTACACTTTTTCAGCCATTTCCCTTACATATGAGAGGCTGACATGAGCATCTATGATGGATCACTATTTGATGGTGGACTACAGTACTTTCCCATTTCATGACTGAGTCTCGGGACACTTATATTTGAAGAATGATGTAGCCATTTAGCCATTTATAGGAAGGAAAAATCTTCAAACAAGAGTCTTATGAGGATCATCAAAAATTTGCATGAGGACAATAAGAAAGCTTGGCACACAAAGCTAACCCATGCTTTGTGGGATGACAAAATCAGTGTGAAGAAATATATTGGCACCTCGCCATTTTAGTTTGTCTATGAATATGAGGTAATATTTCACAGTTCCCTAAGATTTCTAGTGATGATATTGTTACAAGAATAAGATATTGAAACCCACCCAACCCATAGAAGGAAGTATCAATTGGTTGATCTACACCAGCAAAGAGAGCAACTCTTTGATAGAACTTAGAAATTTTAGGATACGATGAAAGAGATATTTGCAAAAGGAAAAAACCTTATGATTTCCATATGGGGGATGTAGTGTTACAATGGGATGCACCACATAAAGATAAATGGAAGCATGGTAAGTTTAACCACCTATGGAAGGGCCCTTACAAGATTTCAACTTTCAGATGGTCTACTATATGGAACTTCTGTAAATGGGAGGTTCCTCAAGCACTACTTTCTGTAAAGTAATTTTTGTTACCATGTCATTGTATATATCATTTATTTTTAACATTGCATGTGTGAATAGCTCTCTAACATACTCAAAGCTCGAGGTGAAGGCAGTAGAGTCCCTAAGAGGAGTTGTTTTTAATCCCAATGCATGAGCTGTTCAACTTTATAATGTGGTTGAAGATCTCGCTCAGGAACTTTGTGTGATGTCTAGCTTAGAGGTACTCCAAAATTTCCCTACACAACGCAAAAACTTGTTGACAGCATTAGGATCTTTAGACCTGGTTAATACTAACTTGATTCATTTCAATGTTGAGAACTATAAGCCTAGATTACTGCATAAACTTGCTTTTCAGATCATTACGAAAGTAGTGGGAAAGAAAGTTTTTCGAACGGTACTAGATGAAGGAGCTTCGACCTCGATGTTGTATCTGACTTGTTGGAAGGCTCTCGACTCTCCCGATCTTGTAACATCACCTACGACCCTCAAGGCCTTTGATGGACGGGTTTTCCAACCCCATGGTCTCATATCAGCCCTAGCGGTCGAGCTAGGAGGAAAAACCATTTCCATTCAAGTAGAAGTGGTAGATGCCAGGGATAATTTTAGGGGCGAAATTTAGCCCATGGGCTATTTTTAGGGAGTTTTCTTGAAAAAAAGATTCACCATTTTGCAATTTTTGAAGCCCTATTTCTCCCAATTTTGATGGGGTAAACTTTTTTCACCCTAAAAATCGCCAAATTATTATATAAACAATAGAAATCCTTGGAAAATAAAATATTTTTTGAAAAATATCGCCAAACATTTTATAGTCGGTGTTTTAAGAATTGGTAAGATTCACCAACATTTATACACTTTTAAATAGGTATGGTTCCTTAAAATAATCCCTAGTAGATGCCCCTTTAGATTACAACCTCCTTCTAAGAAGAAATTGGTTCTATGCCATGACTGTTGTCGCCTCAATAGTATTCCGAACAGTCCAATTTCTGCATCGAGGGAGAATTGTTACTATTGATCAGCTTGATTTCTGTACGTCGGATTTTACTACCTCCATGGCTAATAACATCTCCATGTTAAGCTAGTCCCCTCCTCCTTACCAGTCGATTGGGGTAGGCATGTTGAAGGATTCATCCCTTATGGAGATTTTTCCATCCACTTCTCCTAGCACAGATACCGCGACAGTTTATATGATCGCCTCATTTGATTATGAGCCTAAGGGTAAACATGTTATTGAGTCCATCTCGTCAAGTCCACATGAATCTATGTATGACACCATTGAAACCTTTTCCAATGATCACACTAATGACCTTCATCTAGTGGCTTCGGATCCTTACCATTTACCATATTGGTTAGCGCCTTCTCTTCCTGTTCTAGATTATCTGTCTGATACTTTTCCTTCCAATGAGTCCATTATGGAGATCATGAATATGGATGACCCCATTTGGGAGGATCACCATCATAGATCCATGTTCCTCCCCAACACCAGTTCGGTTAGCCATGATTTTGCATCCTTGTTTCCTACTGATATTGTCAATGCACCCCAAAGTCCTATATTGTTGCAAGATACAGATTCTGAAGAAAACCTTTGCAACATTACTTAGATGAACCCGATTGACATATCAGCCAAGCCTGATACTATCGAGCATGTTCATGTTGGGAAGAACTGCTCGGTAGATGAATCTAAAGCATACAAGGCACTTTTTAAAGAATTATGTGATAGTTTTGCTTGGTCCTATGAAGAGATGCCGGGGATTGACCCATCCATTCTTGTCCATGAGATTAAAACCTATCCCACGGCTAAACCTGTCAGGTAAAAACTAAGGCAAGCCCATCCTTGGAAGGCCGTAGCTATTAAAGCTGAATTGAGAAACTTCTCAAAGTTGGGTTTATTTATCCTGTACCCCTGACGAAATGGGTATCAAACATTGCCCTTATCAATAAAAATTAGGCACCATTAGAGTCTGTATCGAATTTAGGGATTTAAATAAAGCTTGTCCCAAGGACAACTTTCCTACCCTGCATATCGATCAGATTATTGACAACTGTGCTAGAAGTGTCATCTTTTCATTCATGGATGGATTCTTTGGCTATAATCAAATTGAGATATTACCCTCCGATCAGCATAAGATGACATTCATTTTCTCATGGAGAACCTTTGCATATAAGAATTTACCTTTTGGCTTGAAAAATGATGGAGCCACCTTCCATTGTGCGATGTCCTATGTGTTTCACGACATTAAACATATTGTTGAACCGTACCTTGATGACCTCCTTGCTCATTCGCACCGATAGGAGGACCACCCTGGTCATCTTAGAGACATATTCCTGAGATGTCGTCATCATAATATACAGCTCAAACCGCATAAATGTGTTTTTTGCGTTGAGACGGGATGTCTGCTAGGATTTGTGGTATCCAAATATGGCATCTGGATTGATCCTTTGAATATTGCCACTATTTTAGATCTACCATCCCCAACTAACCTCCTTGAAATCCAAAGTTTTCAAGGGAATGCAAACTTTCTCTGCCATTTCATGTGCAATTTCACTAAGAAAACGCACAGTTATATGCATCTCCTCAAGAAGAACACTCCATTCTTCTGGGATGACTAGGACAAACACACCTTTGATAATATTAAGCATGCTCTGACTCATTCACCTGCAATACATCCCCCGAATTATTCAAAGGACTTTCTCTTGTATATTGCTGCCTCCACTACTACCATCGCCATGATTTTAGTGCAGGACAATCTCCATGGTCAGGAGCATGTGATTTATTATGCTAGTAAGAATCTTATGTATTCCAAAACTCATTATTCACATGTGGAAAATTTAGCATTGGCCACGGTCATTGCTGTACAAAATTTTCATCACTACATTCTGCTCTGCACTACCACCGTATTGGCAGACCAGAACCCAGTGTATTACATCCTGACTCATCAGGTTCTCGAGGTCAAGTACTCTCGTTGGATAGTCATCCTTCACGAGTTTGATCTGGAGTTTGCCAAAGCCACATCAAATAAATCCTTGGTCTTTGTTGAGCTTATGTGTGATCTTCCCTGTGCTTCGACGAAATCTGAGACCAATGATTCATTTCCGAATGAATTCCTGTTCCTGATTAGCACTACTGAGCCTTGGTATGGATATTTTCTTATTTATCTCAAAAAATAATGATTTAAGCGACATTTATCCCGTGATGATCACCACCGTATCCGTCACCACGTGAAATACTATCCCATCCTGAACGATACCTTGTATAGACGTGGGATTGACTCTATTCTCCAACGATGCCTCACCCATGAGGAGGCTGAATATGTGTTGAATGATTGCCACTCTGTAGCATGTGGTGGTCATTTATCTGGGATGGCTTCATCCTAGAAAATCCATCACGCTGGCTGGGATAGGTACTATGACTAGGTCTTTCTTGGATAGTATCTTGTATATATGTATATTGATTGACTTTCAATGTGCTTTTAGTATTTTCAAGATGGTTTTAAGCTTAGTGTCCGCATCTATTTATACCATGTTTTGGTAATGCAGATTGATTTCTACGGCTTTGCTGATGGTGCTTGCCACCACACCTTGAAACTCACCTCGGCTGCTTGGGTCCTCTATTCCCCAGTTGAAGATTTGGTCAGTTCAGGAGCGGTTTGTTTAGGTCCCACTACTAATAACATCGCTGAGTATGAAGCAGTCATCGGTCTTCTGACTGAAGCTGCCTCCCAGAATGTTCATGATCTAGTAGTCTTGATGGACTCACAACTCGTGGCTTGCCATTTAAACCATGTTTACACCATTAGAAACCCGGTGCTCCTCCGCCTCTTCCGAAGAGTACGTTTGCTAGAAAAATCATTTGAAACCATTAGTTATAGGAATATCCCTAGGGAACATAATGTAGTTTCTGAATCATTAGCTAATTACATCCTAGATTGGCATATTTCCCATTCATGACATCAAAATCAAACATGGTACATTGTAAATAAACATTCAAAGACACATAAAACTCATAGAAAATGCATTTGCCATTTGAAACATATAAACACCATGTAAAAGTCTATATAAATATATATGAAAAAGTTTACAAAAAATAGGTCCCGAGACCTCATCTGAAGCACATAGGATTTCAGGAAAAATCATCATACAAAAACCTGAAGCTGTCATCTTTCAGTACATCTCTCATACACTAGTGGTGCTCATGATAGCACATCACTGCTCGAGCTACTCTACGTAGCACTAGCCTACTGAATCAACCTGGTACTCCCATTATGGATCTCTGATATCTCATTAGGAAGTCATAAATGTCATCATATGGGATATCCAAGGTCAACCTCTCCAGGATTTCCTCTAGCTCCCCCGTGATATCATCACACCGTGGTACAAAACGGGCTCTAGCTCGCCTATCTAATGGAGATGCTCCTCCAGGTCACGCTGCTCCAACATCTGCATGAGAATATACAAGTCTTGTTACTTATCATAAAAAATATAAAACATTAAAAAACATAAAAACATTTCATCCATTTTAGGGATTCTTGCTTCTTACCGATGTCGCCCCACTGTCCACCAGGTGGGAATGGTAGGTCAGGATCTCCGGTGAAGTCTGTACCTATGTAAGCATAATCCTCAACTATGAGGATCTGATCTCAAATCCATCTAAAGAACGAATCACCGAACTTCACCCTTCCCCTACCTACTCCTATGCGAGCCATAACCTAGACCCACCTCAGTATACGGGGGTCCCGTACTCTCAAACTTTGAAATACCACGTGAGGTCTCATCTGTGGAACCCACTTGAAGAAGAAGTAGGTTAAAATGGAACCAAATCTAAACTGCTTTAGCTCTCCCTACCGACACTTAGTCAGCTGATCTTTTAAGACTGGAAGCATGACTTTCGCCCAGTTGAACATCGTGGGTGCCATGTCCTCTATGGCATACAACATGTGTGCCCTAGAACCCTGGTGCACACCCTGAATCCCAACCACCCTTTGCATAGTAAACAGGATGGTCCATAGGGGCCTATCCATCACTGCTCTGATGGGGATCTTCTTCCCCGATGTGCCTGTCCCTAGAGCACAGTGACGATCTATAAGCTCTCGAGTGGTAATATCCCCTCCACGGGAACCTTTCAGTGAGATGGGGGCACCCCGTCTCAAGAGGCCAATCATGAAGTAGATGTCCTCTACTTCCACTATAAGAATATGGACCCCCACCTCAAATTACTACTACTTTGGATTCCGCATCTGCAGTATATGTTCCAGTAACTGCTCATGTGACACCATGCTTGGGGTCCAGAAGAACTTCAAGATCCCATAGTCCCGTAATGCGGCAATATAACCCACATTTCTCTCAGCAAAATCATCCTCATTTTCATGTGTTCTTTATTTCCATATCACCATGTTTTGAGCAACCTAGACCTGCCAAAAACAATAATGGCATGCATTAGAATCATCCCATAAGGGGTAGCCACTGTGCCATCTTTTAAGGTTTTAGGGCTTGCCACATGAGCCCAAAACCCCACCAAAACTCAAAATAAACACTATGAAATGAAAGAATAGGGTGTTAGCTGTTACCTCCAACTGATGATGCTAAAAACAGACAGTCGAAACTCCCGGTATCAGCTACTGAAGATTTGGCTAAGAAAATGCTCCAAGTACTCTCTGCTATAGGTAAATAGTGAAATGATTTGATTTTTACTATTTACATGACTTATATAGGCATTTTTGGGTCTGATGTACTATAGTTTTGATATAAAATCATGTTTTAGTCAAAAAAAAATCGTCGCAATCCCTTAATGCTAATTATAAATGCATTTAACACTTGTTTCTGAGTCGATTGTAGGATAATAGAACTATAGTAAGAAGCTTTGAAAGTTTGTTTATGCCTTTTTTGCACTTTCATAAAATGGAAAAGGTCGATGAGCATTCATTATGACACTTTGGTCACGCTCTTTAAAAACCTAGTATCAAAGGTCCGAGTCCATTTCAGTTTCTTTCCAGGCTCGTAAAAAATTGACATTGTGTAAAGAAGCGTTATGGAGTCTTCTTTTCACCTCTTTTTTAGGCTCCTTAAACACGAAAAGGTCATGGAATCCATTTCTGATTCTTTATAGGCTCGTAAAATATGACATTGTGTAAAGAAACCTCATGGAGTTCTCTTTAAACTCTTTTCAGGCTCCCTAAATATGAAAAGATTGTCGAGCGATCTTGTCTTCTTCATGCTCGTTAAAGTATTTGAAGAGTCATCCGTCTGACAATAGGTTATCTCTTATTCGATTCGGATAGGACTAGTTATGAAAAAGGAATGTTCCAGCCAATCATGACTGGAAGAGTTCTATAAGGTATGATTTTACACTTTTTCAGGCCTTAGAGACTAAATCATACGAAAAAGGACCCCTTTTGGAGTCTTCTTCTGTATTCGTTCAGACTCTCTAAACATGAATGATACTGAGTTTTCTTTCAGTGGACTCGTTAAATTAAACATTGAGAGACCCATTTTGGGAATGAACCCCTCCTCTCTCAGGTTCATAAAACATATGAGTCTGGACTTGTCTTCCGAAAAGCTATATCGAGTGTTTGTTACCCTCTTTGAACTCATCAAACCGAAAAGAGGCACTCATCGATCATGATGGGGGAAATGGGAAGGGAATCATTTTGCAAATAATGGCAGTTGTTTGTTGTTACCTTTGAACATGGCACTTGTATGCACATCATGTCAGTCAATTGGGTATTCAGCTGATCTCCACGATGATCCACTTTCATGAGTCATGTCAATCCTTTGAGTCTTTCAAAAGAATGCATTGTCCACTATTGCATTGTGTGTCTGTCCCATTCGGTCATCCTTCCAAGTCTTTTTGTCATGCCACCTGATGTTCAAAGGGGGATTTGAAGAATTTTTACCTCTGCAATCCACACAGTCTTTGTGTCAGTATCTTTGCGTCAGTCATATGGTTACTACATTCACATCAATCCAGAACTATTTTCTGAGTTTCGTGTCATCGATGTGGGACTCATCATGGCCCTCCTTCGATGAGAATTTTCCCGTCGACATCATCTCATCATCCAAGAAATAGTCTTAGAAACAATATTTGGTACCTTGAGATCTGTATTCCTTAATGACAGATTCTCTTGCTCTCGACATAGGTTCACATCATTGACCTTTGATCGATAGAATCGACTGGGTGTTTGACATCAGGACATCTATTCACATTCAGTAGATTGTACTAGGGTACCTTGGGAATCATTGACATTAATGGTGATCTCCCTCGCACTTATTAATGGTTCACATCATTGACTGGTAATCAAGTGGTTTCTACCATGATTGACTTCAATCATTGTAATCACATGGATAGAATCATACTTTGTGGAAGATGAGACGAAGACCCTGGGTATTTGTTTAAAGTGCTAATTGCTTTTCCCCATATTTCGATGGAGTTTTGTATATCTAACATGGATCCACATTTGTATGGTCGTGGCTATGCTCAAATTTGTGTCTGTATGAGATAGATATACATTGTATGTCTAGTAGCTATTTCCAAGTTTGAGTCCTCTATCACATGGATCTACGTTGTATTCTTGTAGCCATGCTTTTTTATTCCTCTCATGTATCTACCTTGTATTGGTCTGCAGCCATGAGTTTGGTTGCTTGTGTCTATGAGTCAACATACTGATGTACTACAGATGCCTACTTGAAAACATGCTCTAATCGATCTGACACTTTCACCTCATAGCAATGATTTGTTCTCTCAAAGCTCTCATTTATCGTATCCCTCTAAGACTCATGCTTTGGGGGGCATCCTGTTATACAAAAATCATGTCACCATCATGTGATAAGACTCTTGACATACCTACTTTCCCTGAATCCTAGCTCTTGGAGTCGAAACACATGCTAATTAACAATATTTCATGAAAATTCCTAGAACCACGCTTTCCCTTTTGTGCAGGAGCGGTACCTTGTTCGCACCGCCTATCCCTTGTTGTCCATAAGCAGTGCCACCACTTATGGCCCTTAGTCCATAAGCATTTCTTACCAGAAATGATCTGTCATTGAAGGAGAAATGCGGTACCATGGGTAAAAAGGGAAAAAGAGAAGTTTCTCAAGGCTTCTAGATGATAAGCCTCATGTCCTCCCTTATCCCTATCATTGTGGGTCAGTTGAGCTCGAGATCCCTCATCCTAGGATCCTAGGGGCCACCTCATCCACTAATCTCTCAACCATCCCTATCCATTGAGCCTTATAAATACAAGCTCATATCCATGGTTGAAGAGGGGGAACTCTTAAGGTATTTTTATGCTGTTGGATTGATTACTTGGCCCAAGTCATTGGAGAGCATAGAGAGCTAGAGTCGGAGCTTATGGGAATGAGAGTGCTTGGTTTCATGGAGATGCATGTCAACACTAAGGCTTGGTTGTAAACTTATCCATATTTTTATCTTAATGCAAGTTGATTTCTGTCCCACATTATTGTTGTTCAATTTCACATGTATGTTGTTAGATTCCTTAGTCACTAACATGGATCAGTAGATTATATTCTGGTAGTTTCAATGTGTTTGCGTGTTTAAGCTTATTGCGGGTAGACAGGATTACTATCGAAGCATCACATTCTAGGTATCTACGGTGTCTAGGGAGAGTCTTCAACCTCTGTCCTTCATTTGTTCTAGATCTGAACCATTCAGACTAGTGGAACACCTTACTGTCCGCAAGAGGTAAAATATTCCAGCTATCAGGTGCGGTGGTTATACCATGTGGAGGTTGTACCGATACTCCAACAGTGACATGTCTTAGCATTTAGTGTCATGATCCGGAGATTATGTAAATATGTGGAATTGGTTGCATTGATATTATGTATGTATGTCCCTACTTAGACCTAGAAGTTCCTAACCCATACTCATTGGTTTTACCCTTCTTAGGGAGAATAGAGGTGATCATTTCCACCATACTTTGTCTTGCGAGTGTTGGTCTCAAGTTTCACTATCTTCGCCCATCCATTACCTTCCAATTATCTTTATAACCTGACTTACTACTTGACTAGTGGCATGGAGGACCTTCCCCCACTATAGCCTCTTGTTCGATAAGCTTCCTTGTTTATTTTTGTCTCAGCTCTGAGTTTCCTAGGTTGTGTTGGCTAAACCTAAAAAAATAGTGCTTCCATAAATACAATGTATATGGAAATGAAATGAATATCTTGTGAAAATTCCCTTCATGAAAAGAAGTTGTTTTTGAACATACATGAACGCAAGGCAAGCCTAATGAAATTGGCTTTAAAGTGTAAATGTGAAATGTGAAATGTAAAACCCATGTAACAAGTGTTTTTAAACACACATGGAGCATGAATCCTTAATAAATAAAAATCTGTATAATAAATGCATGGATCAAGGCTATGGAAACTTGAAGTCCCAAAAAGAAATGGTTCTTAAAAGTTATATCTAAATATTGTCGGCCTCACTTGTATTTGATTTGGATTGTGAGAATTTGTCAAGGTGAATAAGCACCTCTGATGTAACTTACCCATTTGTGAGACACTGCCATCCCTTGTGTTATTGCTTGTCGGGCATATGCTAGAGTGAGTATCCCCCTTCCATATCCAAAGTGTCATTGTGTCAATTTAGTAGTCACCCTTTAACCTAGCCTTTTGATATTTATCCTTCATCCTTCACTAGCAAATTGATTAGAACTATGAAGTGAGTATGGTCTTGAAAGTCTAGTCTGAGCCATAATTAATAATTAACATAACTCTATATATTTGGTTGGTAGAACACCATTGAAATGATTACTAATTGTTATAATTGTTACTTTTATGATTTATAGAGCATGTCTTAACCTCTAAACACTTGTAGAAGATTGATGTTAGCCTAGGTCATATTATTGATTATTTGATCATTTATAAATTATTATTATTTTATCTGTCTGGGTGTATTAGATATTGTACATGGTCATGCATAGATATTTATGGTGCATGAGTATGCACCTTAGATGGATTTGGGCTCCCAAATTCCAATGAGATGATTTTTTTTCAATTTTGGGCAGTTACGATGGTGATTTGTCTCATTATACCATTCTGGTGCAGTTTTGCCATGTTAAATGGCATGTCAAAGCAAAAGGATGATTTGATTGGTTCACCTAGGGATCTGTATGAGGAGGGGGTGGTCTAGACACTTGTTTTTACCATTATACCCCCCTCACAGAGAGCCTGGTGGTCTCAGTTGGACAACGTAGGAACTCTAGGTGGTAGTTTGGGCAGGTTCACAGTTCCCAAGGCAGATTAAAAATGGTGAAAATGCTATTGAGGAATTCTATTTGGGATACTGAGGAAAGGGAATGGAATGGGATGAGTTTTTGTGATTCATGTGATGTATTTCTCCCCTTATCCAACATTTACAGCATTCAGGAGGACCTACACCCATCTCTCCAACATATTTTATGATTTTTTGGAGCTTTTGGAGGCTCACGATTTTCCCAGAGGGGCACAATTTTGCACTTAGAGTTATATTTTATTCATATTGTTCCATGGGGACACACTATGGGGTGTTAGACACTACCCCCTAGACCCACCACGAGCTTTATTCATGTTTATTTTGTCATATTGAGTGGGATCCCCTCTCCTAGGGCGATTTGGTCCATTGATGTGTTATATTGTTATATTGATCCATGTACTTTATGTTGAGATCATATCAACCATTGATTAAAACATTTTTATCTTTTAATCTTAGCCATCCATTCAAAAGGTGGTTAGGATTTTGTTATCTCTCCATCCTATTTAAAGGAGAGAGTTTCTCATTGTAAAGGGGTCTCTGGCTCTTGGAATCTTGATAATAGAAAAACTCTTTTGTGGAAATTCTTGGGTATCCTTTGCATCTGGTGTTCTTCGATGGTGTTATCTAACAAAATAAATTTATTTTGATAGTATGAAGAATTTAAATCATGCAATGAAGGATATGAATATCACTAATGGTTTGAAAGCCTATGTTTTTTATTTGGGTAAAAATTTCACAAGCTGTAGCTTTCAGCGGCTTGGGTGAGGATCAGAACATCCAATTAGCCACCGAAAAATGGAAGATAAATAACAAGTGGAAAAACCCTTCAACGTTTAGGCATATTGCTAAACTTTTTTACTGCCGTAGAAACATTTTTAAACAGTGATTGGAGGTGTAGTCCTCTATTACGCTGACGTTTCAAAGTTTTAGTGCACTACAACACTGCAACTGCAAAGAAACTAGTGGTTTGGAGTTTCGATCGCCGACATTTCAGAGTTTTAGTTCACTGCGGCGTCGCCACTGCAGAGAATCTAGTGATTGAAAGTTTCGTGGTTAGTGGTTTGGAGTTTCTATCACCGACGTTTCAGAGTTTTAGTTCACTGCAGACAATCTAGTGATTGAAAGTTCTGATGGTTAGTGGTTTGCAGTTCCAATCGCCGATGAAGAGTTTAGTGGCTAGAGCATTCGATCACCGAAAAATTAGTGGCTAGTCTTTCCAATCGTCAATGCTTAGAAATTAGTGATTTGAATCGCTGACACTGCGGTAGCGCTCAGGTCTAAGGTGCCGATGGGTTAGAGGAAACAGCTTCCCATCGCTGACAAAGAGTCTACTAGTTTAAGCTTTCGATCGTGACGTTAGTGGTTTGAGATGCCAACACTGTGGTAGAATTTCGGTCTAAGGCACCGATGGGATAGTGGCTTGAGCTTCTGATTTTCGATCGTGGAGCTAGTGGTTTAAAGCTCTAAAACAATGGCACTGTTTCGGTCTAAGGCGTTGATGGGCTAGAAGATAGAGCTTCCGATCGCTGATGAAGAAACCATTGCGAAATTAGTCATTTGAGGCGCCAACACTACAACAGCATTGAGGCTTAAGGCACTGAAGAGATAGAGGATAGAGCTTCTGATTTTCGATCACGAAGCTAGTGGTTTAAAGCTCCGACACTGCGGCAATGTTCAGAGAAGAAGTTTCGACACATTAATTATTACAACTTCCGAACACCGACGAGATAGTGATGGAAAGCACCGATACATTCAGGCTTGGAGTGTCGATGGGCTAGAGAAAAGAGCTTTCGATCATTGATGTAGAGACCGTCATGATGTTAGTGATGTGAGATGCCGACACTATGACAACACTCCGATATAAAACTTCGATGAAATAGTGGCTAGAGCCTCCGATCATCAATCGCAAGGCTAGAAGTTTGAATTGCTGACACTGTGGCAATGCTCAGCTCTAAAAATCTGATCCTCAGTACCTAATTTGTTGTTCAACCATTAAAATAGGGTTTTTAAAATTGCTATCTACCAAAAGCGGACCGAGGTTCAAAGGCAAAGTTTCGACAAACAAAACCATATTTTGGCGGCCACAGATAGCTCAGGGATGTAATTTAAATATAAAGGGTGATGGAAGAAGTATCAGAAAGGGTATTTTAAGATCTATTATGATAAAAAAACACCATAAAGTCGTCAACCCAAATTATCAAGGAGAAATCAGTGGGTTAACGGGCAGTCATCCAGCAGTGGTGATTATCAGCAACCACTTCAGTTATTAAAAGTTCCCTCAGTGAACTAGATCTTCATAATAGATAGACAAATTAGTTAGCTAGGGTTTTAAACCCTAATCTAAAAAAACTATCACTTCTGAGTATTTTTTGTGAAAACAGATCGAAGTTTCAAGATCTGTCATTTTTTGTAGTAGGCTATAAAGCCCATGATTGATTTTATAATAATGGTTCGTCCTCAGGGATTTGTAAGCCTATTCTATTGTCAAGCATATCATCTTGTTTATTCTAATTATAAGCTCTTTTGTTATGAGTTGTTCAGCCATCATCTTTATCTTTACTGTACTTATGCCTGAATGTGCATTTAGGTGATTTTCAAGTTGATTAATAGCTAATAGTTGTCATCCTATTGGTGAGTTAATGTGATTTGATTTATAAGTACCATCCTTGTCAGGATTTAGCCATTTATATGCATCTATTTTGTATGTAAGTCTTCCAACTTGATGAGTTATCCATCTCTGCACCTTATTGTCAAACTACTAAACAAGTTGTAACTAAAAGCCTTGTAATTGAGTGAGCTTCATGCATGTCTTGAGAGTGGGAGGTTATATAGGTCACTTGACTTGATCCATATCAGAAAACCCTAAAAACATTTAAGTTACCAGGCATCCTTGAGCTACAACCTAGAGGAGTTTCCTGGAGTGATAACAAACTAGCGTCGTTATCGGGGAGAGGAGACTAAAGCTCAGCTTCCCTGGGAGATGACATAGATCCATGCTTTGATGATAGACAAAGCTTGGAAATTATTATGGTTGTAATCATCTATTTGGTGAATCCATTGATATAAGGTGGCTTCAAGAAGACCAAGTACCAGAGAAAACCCTAAAGGGACACCAGCAACACCTGTTTCAGATCCAGAAGAGATTCTGAGAAGAGCTAGGGTTTCACTAAGATAGACCTCCAGAGCTGCAAAGGGAGCTACATTAGGTATTTCCAGAGGTATTTCTATTGTTATATCAAATATACCTCCATTTCAATATTTTTATGCTGAAGCATCTAGTTCTCAAAAGTTTGTAAGTAAATCAGAAAATTTTAGGGTTGAGGAATCTTCAAGCACAGTTGCTTGTGAGGATCTCATCCCTGGAAACTCCATTGAAGAACTGTCGCTCTACGAAGGGCTCATACCAGAGAAAATCAAGAGATTCCACCAGAAACACCTATTACCGACCCATAGAATATCATCAGAAGAAAACCTAGCCCTGCTGCTAGGGAAGATTTACAAAGACTTCTATTTCCCTGATCCATTCGAATTTAATAAATCTCCACTAGGGAGGACCTAGTTGATAAAATATGAAGAGGCTGAATTCAAAATCTAGGTACCAATTCAATAGTTTCTTTTATGAACTACTGTTATTTTTTATCAGCTCCTTTATACTTTTCCTTTCACATGTTAAAAGAATTATCTTATGTTTTATATATTCTGAAGATTATCAGCCATCTTTTATAAATCCATCTGTAGAAGAGTATTTGTAGCCTACTTGTATTGTAGAAGGTGAATCAATCTGTGTGCCATAGCTCATCTATAAAAATGACCACTGTACCCAAATTCCTTCTAAATCTAATCAGCCATGTAACCTTGAAGAAACCAAAACTGATTCAAAACCTATGCAAAGCTCAACACTCGTTTCCATAACTGTTGAACCTTGTGAGCAGATTGTTATCCCTCATGATCAGCCCACAACCTTTTAAATAAAAATTAGGATGAATATGTTTAAGCCATTAAAAATGACATCTTGGCTTCATCCTTATCATCTTGGCTGTTATGAATATCTCCCTTGGTTTTCCGGAGAGAATCAAGCTTCAGAGGAAAGACACTTGGAATATTTCGAAGATTTTATGGAACGTTTTCAGATTGTTCATGAGTATGTAATCATGAGATTTTTCTCTAAATCGTTGATTAGAGATCCTACTATATGGTTCAAGAATTTAAAATATTACTCTATTGGCTATTGGACAGAATTCACTAATGCATTTTTGAAGCATTGGGGTGAGAACAGATCTCTTGATTTGTATCTCGCTGATTTCTATGCTCTGAAGAGAGAGGAAGATGAAACTTTGCCTATCTTCAATCGAATATTCTACAACACTTATCATGCTATGCCTTTGGAGATCTATCCCACAAAGACAACTTCCATTATATATTATGTGATGGGACTACATTCAAAACTTTCCCTTCTTCTGCTAGAAAGGAAATCTTCATCTTTAAGCATTTTGTTTGAAGATGCTTTAGAGGTGGAGGAAAAAATTTGTGCTTCAAGGAAAATCCCAAAGCATTTTGATTTTGAAAACCGTCATTTACCTAAGCTAGATAAACATCAGTATGAGTCAAATTTTGAACAGAAAAATTATGAGTCTGAAGCATATTTGGAACAACAGCAAGCATGTGAGATCCTTTCAGATTTAGAACTAGATTCTTCAGTGTTTTCAAAGTACTCCCAAGACAATTATGAATCTAGATTTTATGATCAGTTTGCAAACCAAGATGAGCCTATGATAACTGATGATTGTATAGTTAATTATATGTTTTCAACTGATCTTTATTCATATGATGTAAACCCTGCTTTATCATCCTATTGTGAGCACTATTTTCAAAAGGGAATTTTAATGATTGATGATCAATATCTAATCATAAGAGAACAAGAAGGTTCAGATCAGCTATTGAGCTTTCATTTTGATCCGAAAAAGGTTGAGCAGTCCACATTCAACATTGACATCATTAAAGGAAAATATCAGCAGCATAAAAAGGTATTTCCTGTTGGATTTTATGACCCTATTGTTGACTATCTAAAACTTATGAGCAGCATAGATATCAAAATATTTTTGTCAGATGATAGCTAGTTCTGTCACCCTTCAAAACTACATTGCTGCATGCTAGGGTTTCATTTATTTTTTGTGTCAAGATCAGGGATAAGTTCAGTAGATCAGCTTCTAACCTGGCTTCATTGGAAGCATGATGTCACATGATAAGAAGGATCTACTGATTATAATTATGAGGAGGGGTAGATAGGAAAATAAGCTCTTAATATGAGCAGATAGGTCATTTTCAGTTGTTTTCATGAATAAGCAAAGCAGGCTACAAGCAGGGTGCAACAGATCACTTATAGAAGACAAATGACTCCATGCCCAATGGAACACTAGAAGATAGCTTTAATTATTCTTTTTCAGGAAAGGAATTTTGGTCTGGGGTTCTTGGGACATCACAGGGAGGTTCCCATCCCAAGTAGGAGCTAGATGTTATCTCCCAAAATAAATTTATTTTTATAGTATGAAGAATTTAACTCATGCAATGAAGGATATGAATATCACTGACAGTTTGAAAGCCTCTGTTTTTATTTGGGTAAAAATTTCACAAGTTGTAGCTTTCAATGGCTTGGGTGAGGATCAGAACATCTCATTAGCCACCAAAAGATGGAATATAAATAACAGGTGGAAAACCCCTTCGGCAGTTAGGTGTATTGCTAAAAAAATTTACTGCCATTGGAACATTTTTAAACAGTGATCGAAGGTGTAGTCCTCTATTATGGCGACATGTCAGAGTTTTAGTGCACTGCCATGCCACCATTGTGGATAATCTAGTGGTTTAATGTTACGATGGTTAGTGGTTTGGAGTTTCGATCGCCGACGTTTCAGAGTTTTAGTTCACTACGACGTCGCCACTGCAGATAATCTAGTGATTGAAAGTTTCGATGGTTAGTGGTTTGGAGTTTCGATCGTCGATGTTTCAGAGTTTTAGTTCACTGTGGCACTACCACTGCAGATAATCTAGTGATTGAAAGTTTTGATGGTTAGTTGTTTGGAGTTCCAATGCCGCTATTAGTTTTTTAACATTTAAGCTAGAATTATGTTAGGAACTTTAACTGAGAGAACAACAAGTACAACAATCAAACATAAGAGACCATGAACACAGTGTTTTTCCTCAAGGAAACCATAAATGGAGAAAACCCCGCAAATTCCTCAGAGATAGAATCAGCACAAAAGATAAAACCCCAAAACAATAAGATGATCTCTCGACAACAATAACCTCTTTCTTCCTTGTCCCAGTGTATTTCTCTTCCTCATCTATGCGCTACAACTGAGTGTGGATGAGTGTGTGCTAAATAGAGAAGTCACATATCTATTTATACTAATTCCCAACATGACTAAAACCCTACTAGGGCCGACTTCACTAGGTGAGTCTAATAACCCTAGTGCCCCGGAACTGTGGGGACTTTAACCCTTAGACAATAGGAGGGTTAGCCACAATGACTTGACATGAATTGTTTACATTATAGATCTTCCTGATCGAAACATCGAGGCATGACATGACATAATAACATTCAGAAATAAACATCGGGTTACAATAGATAAGAAATACAAGTGAATACATTCTGAAGTTACAATTACATCAACACTCCCTCTTAACTAGGAAGGTATTCTCTCGACACAATTTTCATCACTGGTCTTCTTCTCTAGATCTTTTCGTCATCTGCATCTCCAAGTCATCTTCTTCTTCAATTCATCTTCATCTTCATGTCATCTTCATTTCTGGATCTGGATCATCATCACTAGATATCATCACTGGATCTGGATCATCACTCGATCTGGATCATCACTCGATCTGGATCATCACTGCTGGATCTGGATCATCACTCAATCTGGATCATCACTGCTGGATCTGAATCATCACTTGATCTGGATCATCTTGGAGACATTATAACTGGATTTGGATCATAGCTTGATCTGGATATTCTCTGGTCATCATCATCATATGTGCTATCTCATGATTATTCTCATCATAGGAAGTTATACAGAGCTAGCCTTATTTCATGTTGGTTGTAGGCCTAGCCATCATGTAGGTCTTCTTCAGCACTTATATCTAACCTACTTGTCAGAATGGCCCGCCCAACACTTACATCTAACCTACTCATCAGAAAGGAATGCCCAGCACTCACATCTGATCATGTAGGAGCCTACAATCACATCAGAAAGGCCCAACACTCACATTCACCAGCATGATAGGACACTACTATCATCTGTGAAAAGTATTCAGCACTTACATCTGACCTACTAGTCAGAAAGGCATGCACTCACATCTGATCTGGTAGGAACCAATTCCTACACCCTCATCGGAATGTCCCCCAGTCCCAGACTGAGCTACCTGGTAATGGACCAGGTGCCTCCATCCTCCCAGAGAATGGAAGTAGCCCTTACATCTGACCTACTCATCAGAATGGACAGCACTCACCTCTAACCTACTCGTCAGAATGGCATGCACTCACATCTGATCTGGTAGGAACCAAATCCTACACCCTCATCAGAATGGCCCCCAGTCCCAGACTGAGCTACCTGGTAATGGACTAGGTGCCTCCACTCTCTCAAAGAGTGGCAATAGCCCTTACATTTGACCTACTCCTCAAAATGGCTAGCATTCACATCTGACATGGGAGGAACCTAATCCTTTAGCCATGACAGAATGGCTCAGCCCTTACATCTGACCTGCTCGTCAGAATGGCTCTTTCAGTCCCAGACTGAGTGTTCCTGGTAACTGACCAGGTACCTCCATTCCCAGAATGGCATTCAGTACTTATATTTGACATGGAAGGAACCAAATCCTCTTACCATGACAGAATGGCTCAGCCCTTACATATGACCTGCTCGTCAGAATGGCTCTCAGACTCGTCACTTCCCCTTGGAAGGGACCTCGATCTAGAGAACACCAAGCTTCTTCCTGAAGTACTCAAAATTCACTCTGGCCAATGGCTTCATCAACACATCAACTATCTGATCATCTGTCGAAACATACTAAAGCTTCACTGCTCCCCTCTGCACCATATCCCTGATATAGTGATACTTGATCTCGATATGCTTCAACTTGTCATGGAACACTGGATTCTCTAACAACTTCACACAACTCTAGTTGTCACAATGTATACAAGTAGCATCCAACTGGAGATCAAATAAATCAGACAGTAGCTTCCTCAGCCACACTACCTCACAACTAGCTGAACAAGCTGTGACATACTCTGCTTCAGTTGTACTCAGTGCCACACAGGATTAGTTCCTGCTAAACCAAGAGATCATACCTGATCCCATACTGAAGCAACACCCTGAAGTGCTCTTCCTATCGATGGAAGTGCCTTCCCAATATGAATCAACATAACCCTCTAGGTCAATCTTCTGATTTGCATCATACTTGAGCCCATAATCGAATGTACCCTTCAGGTACCTTAGAATATGCTTTGCAGCAATAAGGTGAACACTTCTTGGATCGGTCAAGAACTAGCTCAAGGTGTTCACAGCAAAGCAAATGTCTGGTCTCATGTTCGTCAGGTACATCAAGGACCCAATCATCTGACGATACATCATAGCATCAACTGAATCTGATGAAGCATCACTCAATAGCTTCAAGTTCGATGCCATAGGTGTGGCCATAGCCTTGCAATCCATCGTTCCAAACCTCTTCAAGATCTCTACTGCATACTTCCCTTGTCCAAGGAAGATTCCATCTGCACTCTGCCACACCTCCATACCTAGAAAATAATGCATCATACCCAAGTCCTTCATTTTGAACTTGGTAGCAATATTTCTCTTCATATCAGCGATCAACCCATCCATACCTATTACAAAAAGATCATCTACATAGAGTAGAAGCATCACTGGGTTGCCATCTTCAACCTTGTAGTAAAGGTTGGAATCTGCTTTACTCTTGGTAAAGCCCAAACTGGATAGAAATCTATCAATTCTGTCGTACCATGTCCTGGGTGCCTGTTTCAAACCGTATAGGGATTTCTTCAATCCGCACACATGAGACAACCTGTCATGTGTCTCAAAACCGAGTGGTCATTCTACATACACTTCCTCTTCCACTACACCATTCAAGAAAGTAGTCTTGACATCCATCTGGTGTATCTTCCATTTCATCGCTGCAGCCAGAGAAAGTATTGATCTGATGGAAATGTATCTGGCTATAGGTACAAAGGTTTCTTCATAATCTATTCCTTCTTTTTGAGAGAAACCCCGAGCGACAAATCTTGCCTTATATTTTTCAATGCTACCATCTACAGCATGCTTAATCTTGTAGATCCATTTGGAAGTTACAACTGACTTCCCTTCCGGTCTTGGGACAACATCCCAAACCTCATTCTTCATGATTGATTGGTACTCTTCGATCATACCATCCTTCCATTCTTTCCGTTCTGTCGCTTCTACATAACTGGAAGGTTCTTTATCAATGAAATCACATAGAAGTGCTACATACCCGGAGCAAGATCTAGTCCTTTTTCTTTCTTTGTGATTCTCTTCTGGAGCCCCATACCTTTCCACACCTTGGATAAGTTCTCGTACCCAATCAAGTTTCCTCTTATGAGGATTCTTCTCTGGAGGTGGATCTACAGGTCTTTGTGGTTCTTCAAATTATTTATCTTCTTCTTGATCTTCTTCATTCATGGTTGTATCATGAATTCTGGGCGCTTCAGATTCTTTAGTAGGTTTCTTTCTGGATTTGTTGTAAGCTGTGTCTTCATAAAATGCCACATCCCTGCCGATGTCAATCTTTTTGAAACACGGGAAGTATATTCTGTAAACCTTCACGCTTTCAGAGTATCCCACAAATATTCCCTTCTTTCCTGAAGGATCTAATTTAGTTCTCTTCTCTTTTGGAATGTGTATGTACATTGGACAACTGAATATTCTGATATGGCTGACTTCTTGTTTCTTGCTGGAGAAGATTTCTTCAAGAGTCTTGTTCTTGAGTACTCTATGTGGGGTACAGTTCTGTACATACACCACTGTTCTGGCAGCTTCCTCACAAAGAGGCATAGGAAGGTCTTGATCATGAAGCATAGCTCTTGTGGCTTCCATGATAGTTCTATTCTTCCTTTTTGCAATCCCATTCTGTTGAGGATTGTAAGGAGTGGAAAACTCCCTCTTAATCCTTGAGTCTTTGCATAGCTCTTTGAATTCATTTGAAGTGAATTCTCTGCCATTGTCTAATCGAAAGATCTTGATCTTCTTTTCAGTGTGGTTCTTGATCAAGGCTTTCAATTCCTTGAACTTGTTGAATACTTCGTCTTTGTTATTCTTGAAGTAAACCCATGTCTTCCTAGAAAAGTCATCAATAAAAGAAACATAATATGCATACCCTCTTAGTGAGTTTGATGACATAGGACCACATACATCGGAGTGGATGATTTCCAAGATACCTTTTGCTTTGCTTTCGCTACTTGGAAATGTCTTCTTTTTATTCTTTCCTTTCGCACATCCTTTGCAGACCCCATCATGTTTTGCTTGAATTTCTGGAAGACCTTCAACAGCTTTGCTTGCAAGTGGTGGTGCTCTGTAATGCACATGTGCAAGCCTTCTATGCCAAATTCCATTTGGCTCTACTGTGTCATAGACCAAGGCTTGTTCTGGATGGCCCTTCAATTTGTACAATCCTCCTTCTTGTTCTCCAATCACCACCACATCATCAATAGTCTTTCCTTTTGGCGACATGATGACTTGACCATCTATGATTGCAACTCTCATTCCTTTTGCATCTAATGCAGATATGGAGAGGAGGTTCTTCTTGAGTCCTAGCACAAACAATACTTCCTCCATTGTCATAGACTTTCCAGAGTCTAGTTTGTAGGAAGACTCCCCACCACCTTTTATTGGATATTGGTAGTCATCTCCTAGCTTCACCTTGTGAGGTGATTCATGTTTTGATAGTCTCACAAAGGATTCCTTGAATCCTATCATATGTTTGGAAGCCCGAATATATATGTGCCAATAATTTCTTCCATGATTAATGTTTCTTGTGAGAGAAGAAATCAAAACATAATCATCCTCGCTTGAAGAATCTTCACTTCCATATCTGGTTCTTTTCTTGGATGGTTCATCATCCTCTGCAGCATGAGCATGATGTCTTCTTTTGTTGCTCTTTTTCTTATTTTGTTTCTTAGGACAATTTATTACATAGTGTCTTGCTTCATCACATGTATAACATATGATCCTAGACAAATATTTTCTAGTGTTATCTTTGTGATAGTGCTTACCTCTGTAGTGATGAGATCTTCTTTTGGTTGACTTAGAGTGTACCATGAGAGCTTGATCTTCATTTCTCATCTTTTCTTCTCAAGCTGCTATCCGAGTTTCTTCTTGAGAGCACTCTTCACATAGTCTACTGAACTTGGCTAACTTATTTCTAGCACAGATCTCTTTAATAAAGGAGTCCCACGATCTAGGGAGACCATTCAAGGTAGTCATCACAATCTCTGCATTTTCCACTTCTTCATCTACTACTTCCAGTTGTTCCTTGATCTGAGAAACTATTGTGAAGTAAGACTGGATTTTTTATGCATTCTAAATCTTCACATTCTTTAGTTTGTTTCTCAGAGTCATCTTCCGGTTAATGTTCTTTTCTTCAAACAATTTGGTTAGGGCATATAACATAGCTTTAGGTATCTTTAGGGAGGACATCTGTGGTATGAGGTGATCCTTGATGGAATCAGCAATGATTCTCTCTGCCATAACCAACTTCTTCTTATGTAAGGCCTTTGCATCATCTCCCTCTGGAACTGGAACCTCCTCATTGATATAGGAGTCCAACTGATTTTCTTCCAAGACCAGGGAGATCCTATACTTCCAAGCTCGAAAGTTATCAGCTCCCTCAATCTTTTCATCAAGCTTGGTATGATGAGACATCTTAACTGAGAACCTCAAATGGAAAAAAAAATATTTAGATCTTACCAGGTCAAGATGTCGAATCTGGATTTGGAGCTGAAATACTGTAGAGCTAGTTCAGGAGCATATTAGGGTTTTGGTTTTCTGGAGTTCTGTCCAACCAAATGCTTTGAATTTGATCCCTAACTTCAATTTTAAGGAGGAGATCAATCCAAGCCTGGGCTCACTGAAAAATTCCTCTTCTATGAAAATCCCTACGGAGGAGATTTATTCCAACCTTCTTTTGCTGAAAATCTATGGAGAGAGATCCACAAAGTAGGAAGCCCTAGTTCTCGCAGCTGCACAGTGTCTTCTTCTCAGGTTAGCTCTGGTTCCATGTTAGTTTCTTAACATTTAAGCTAGCATTATTTTAGGATTTAACTGAGAGAACAACAAGTATAGAAATCAAACACAAGAGACAATGAACACAGTGTTTGTCCTCGGGGAAACCATAAATGGAGAAAACCCCATAACTTCCTCAGAGATAGGATCAGCACAAAAGATAAAACCCCAAAACAGTAAGATGATCTCCTGACAGCAGTAACCTCTTTCTTCCTTTCCCCAATGTCTTTCTCTTCCTCAGTTATGCACTACAACTGAGTGTGGATGAGTGTGTGCTAAATAGAGAAGTCACATCTCTATTTATACTAATTCCTGACATGACTAAAACCCTACTAGGGCCGACTTCACTAGGTGAGTCTAATAACCCTAGTGCCCTGGAACTATAGGGACTTTAACCCTTAGACAATAGGAGGGTTACCCATAATGACTTGACATGACTTGTTTACATTATTGATCTTCTCGATCGGAACATCGGGAAATGACATGACATATTAACATCCTGGAATAAACATCGGGTTACAATAGATAAGAATACAAGTGAATACATTCCGAAGTTACAATTACATCAACAGCTGCCACTGCGGAGAATCTAGTGATTGAAAGTTCCGATGGTTAGTGGTTTGGAGTTTCAATCGTCGACAAAGAGTTTAGTGGCTAGAGCGTCCGATCGCCAACAGATTAGTGTCTAGTATTTATGATCGTCGATGCTTAGAAATTAGTGATTTGAACTGTCGACACTACGGCAGCGCTCAAGTCTAAGGCACCAATGGGTTAGAGGAAACAACTTCTGATCGCCAACAAAGAGTCTAGTGGTTTGAGGTTCTGATCATGACGTTAGTGATTTGAGATGTTGACACTATGGCAACATTCTGGTCTAAGGCGCCGATGGAATAGTTGCTAGAGCTTCTAATTTTTTATTGTGAATCTAGTGGTTTAAAGCTCTGAAATAGTGGCAGCGTTTTGGTCTAAGGCACCGATAAGCTAGAAGACAGAGCTTTCGATCACCGATTAAGAAACTGTCACGACGTTAGTCATTTGAGGTGCCAACACTATGGCAGCAGTGAGGCTTAAGGTGCCAATGAGATAGAGGATAGAGCTTCTGATTTTTTATCAAAAACTAGTGGTTTAAAGCTCCGACACTGCAGCAGTGTTAAGACAAGAAGTTCTGACACGTTAATTATTACAGCTTCTGATCGTCGACGAGCTAGTGATGGAAAGCACTGATACATTCAGGCTTGGAGCACCGATGGGCTAGAGAAAAGAGTTTTTGATCGCTGATGTAGACACTGTCGTGATGTTACTGATGTGAGATGTTGACACTGTGACAACACTCCAGTATAAAACTTCGATGAAATAGTGGCTAGAGCCTCCAATCGCTGATCGCGAGGCTAGCAGTTTGAATTGCCGACACTACGGCAACGCTCAGCTCTAAAAATACAATCCTCGGTACCTCAAACTTCCAATCGTCGATGCCTAAGTTGTTGTTCAACCATTAAAAGAGGGTTTTGAGAATTTCTATCTACCAAAAGCGGACCGAGGTTCAAAGGCAAAGTTTCGACAGATAGAACCGGATTTTGGTAGCCACAGATAACTCAGGGATGTAAGTTAAATATAAAGGGAGCTGGAAAAAGTATCAGAAAGGGTTTTTTTATATCTATTATGACAAAACAGCGCCATAAAGTCATCCACCCTAATTATCAAGGATAAATCAGTGGGTTAATGGGAAGTCAACCAGCAGTAGTGATTATCAGCAACCACTTCAATTATTAAAAGTTCGCTTAGTGAACTAGATCTTCATAATAGATAGATAAATAGTTAGCTAGGGGTTTAAACCCTAATCTGAAAAAACTATCACTTCTGAGTATTTTTTGTGAAAACAGATCGAAGTTTCAAGATCTGTCATTTTTTGTAGAAGGCTATAAAGCCCATGATTGAATTTATAATAAGGGTTCGACTTTGGAGATTTGTAAGCCTGTTCTATTGTCAAGCATCTCATCTTGTTTATTCTAAGTATAATCTCTTTTGTTATGAGTTGTTCAGCCATCATCTTTATCTTTACTGTACTTATGCCTGAATGTGCATTTAGGTGATTTTCAATTGATTAATAGCTAATAGTTGTCATCCTATTGGTGAGTTAATGTGATTTGATTTATAAGTACCATCCTTGTCAAGATTTAGCCATTTATATGCATTTGTTTTGTATGTAATCCTGCCAGCTTGATGAGTTCTCCATCCCTGCACCTTATTGTCAAATTACTGAAAAATTTGTAACTAAAAGCCTTGTAATTGAGTGAGCTTCATGCATGTCTTGAGAGTGGGAGGTTATATAGGTCACATGACTTGATCCATATTAGAAAACCCTAAAAAAAAATTAAGTTACCAGGCATCCTCAAGCTACAACCTAGAGGAGTTTCCTGGAGTGATAACAAATGGTGATTGGAAATTATATTGCATCCTATAATTTGAGTAGTTTTGGTGAGATCTATATTCTCGTGGAAATTTTTTCATTGTCTAAAGGAGGGCGACTTCACTTGGGCATTTTTGCAAGGCTTCCTCAAATCACTTGTTTGGCACCGCTTGTATCAGGGGGTTATCATTAGTATCATTGTGATCTATGATTTCATCTTGTTACTTATTTTGTAGCATTTGTCCATTTCTCTTGATGCATCAAATTTGATATTGTTGATGTTTGTTGTGCAAGAGGGAGAGTGCATTGGCTTCCTTAGGAAAATCGATTCACATAGAGTACTCATATGAATCTTCTCAAATTGGTCGGGAAGGAATAGATAATCATCATCAAGGCATATACAAAGTTATCCAGGTAATATCCATAGGTTTTTCTTCTTTCCTTGGTTCCAATCCATTGGCATCTTTATTTTACTGTTAAAACCATCACTTAAAATAATCAAAAAATTATATGGATCAAACCGCTTGATCAATTGGAAAACCATTTTTGTTATTGTAGATCGAGTCAAACCCTAATTGGGTTCTCCTAGACTTCATGCTTTGGTGACTCCATTGGGACCAAACTCCAAGGAACTAATTTCTCAACCCTAACATAACCCTCATTTGGCCAATTTTTCTTGTGTTTTGATCCTACCTCTGAATCTTGGGTACTTTGATACTGCCATACCTTTCATCAATTCTATCCATTGGTATTGGATAGCCTCAATCTTGTCCTTAACCTCCCTGCAGCGGACACGGTTCCCAAGGTAGTGGATTTTTTTATTATTTGTCGGTACCTTGATCCTGGATCTAGTAGTAACACTCATAAGTCACTTGTATTTCAACCTTGGATCAATTTCACACTTCATAAACTTCTCGACACAAAACATAACTCACCTTGTGACTTCATCCATAGATCTAGGGTTTACTTCACCTTACACCTTATGTATTTCATTTTCCATTGATTTGATCTCATGTCTTGGTCTGATCTTTCTTGTTGGGAGTAGATATGGGTCTCCCCCATTGTTTTCTTGGGCTAAGACAACATCAATTGAAGATTGCCTTGATTGGCATGACAACCATCCATTTGGGAGTCGAGGCTATCTTGGTTTAACCTCTTTGGTTTCCCATCCTTCTACCATCCATCTTGGATCCATCTCAGAGGGGCAACTACAAGTCTCATGATAACATTTTGGCATCGTTGCTGGGGAGGTAGAGGATTACCTTATGTGTCTGCAAGTGTCCATGTGTTAATTCATATCTTATCACATCCATTTATTGTGCCTTGTTGATTTCATTTCTAATCCCATAATTTCATCAATCACCTTCTTAATTCACTCATCTCACCTATCCTATGACATATCTCTTTTCGGTGAATTACTTGTGTGGTTCACCTGGAGAATCCACCCCGTGACTCTACTAAGGATAGAACCCATGTATCTATCTTAATTTCTTATAATGTCCTGTAAATCTTGAAGAAATCCCTACGACTTACACGCGGAACCGCATACAAACTAAAGAAAATTCTTCCAACTGCTTTTGGAAGATATCAAGTCCCACTGTTTTCCCGAGTCATCTTTTTATATCTCCTTCAAAACCATCTAATCCAATGCGCGGAACAAACAATAGTGGAAACCAAAATTTTTCTCCTCCACAGAACCCTAGAATTTTTGGAAGTAAGGCTAAGCTATATCCTTTAGATTTTTCCCTGATCTAGGGAACCCCCCATTACATGAATGAGAAATATTTTGAAAAATTTCCCAAGTTTTATGGAGTGTCATCTATATCCATTGAAGATCATGTTGACAAAGTATGGGAACACAAGGAAGCGTATGCATCATCTGATGAAGATGTCTTCATGAGGGGCCTTTTGGAATCTTTGGAAGGAGACATCCAGAAGTGGCTTGACACGTTTCCTGCCTCATCCATCAATGGGTATGACAATTTTGTCACAAATCTTAATAGCGATTGGTCTCGCAAGTTAGATGGGAAATTCCTCTTGTATCAACTATTTGAGATCAAGAAGAAGGAAAATGAAATAGGACATGATTTTAACATAATATTTGACAAGACTGTAAAAAATAGGGCCAGAAGAAATCAAACCCAAGGACCAAGAGAATGTTATTCATTATTTGAATGCTTTTGAAGGGTGGCTTGGGTATCACTTAAAGGATAAGAATCCCAATGACTTGAATACTACCCAATTCAATGCAAATATGGCTGAGTAGAATGCAACATCTATGGGTAAGCAAAAAAAATTCGATCACTTTGCCCCATACACTTCTAGATCCGACCCTAAACTCTGAAAGTCCAAGGAACATGTGAATGAACTAAAGGGATGAAAAAACATGGAGATGAATTGCTTAATAATGCTAAAGCTAATATCGTGGAAGATGAAAATGAAATTTGGGAAAATGAGCAACTGAAAAACATGTTCATGGTAATGGAAGATTCTGATTACTCTTTTGAAGAAGATCAGATAGCTGAAATTGCTAGAATAATTAATTTGGAAATGCTTAGGAATGAGTGTTCGGAGGAATTGGAGGAATTGAGAAGAAATGAGAATCAACCTCAAGGTCAAGAACAAAATAATGCAATAAATAAAGAGCAACTAATTGAGAATCCTACACTTTAATTTGATGAATTTGATGATATTAAGTGTGCTGATAGAATTCCTTATAGAGTAAGTATTCATGGTTTTCTTTAATTGACCATAATAGAGAGAGGGAAAGCCAAGGGTTTGAACCTATTTACCCATGGGAAAACCGTCATGAACTAGTTGTTGTAGTAGAAGCTAATGATGAAGCCAATCATTTCCCATTATTTTGATGTTGCTGATTCATTATCTCATATATATTTAGAAGACGGTTATCCAAATCAAGTCCATGGTAATTCTCTAAACTAGGAAGAGGATTCTTTAATTAATGATGCACCTGAAGGAGAATCTAATCTTAACAATCTTGCTATATTTCAGACTCCTTCAGATTCTCTAAATAATGTTTTATCTGCATATCCTCTCATCCCCAATTTTCTTCTGCTACCTGAGTCATCTAGTCATCATAATCATGATATTTCTCACATTCCTAATGTTTTGGTATCTCATTCAAAAGTAATTCCAACTGAGCTGGAAAAATATGCACATTCATGTTCCTATAGGGGAAGGCTCTAGCTACAATACTATTATATCCCATATTCCTCATCCCTTGGAAGAATATAGAGACTTCTTGACTGTAGGGGAAATTTTCAAACATGTAATGTCTCCTCATGAGGAAGGGCCTAATGTTAATGCCCAGGACACGAGGAGAGAGGTTAGACAAATCCTAGTTGGTAGGGTAGCTATTCTCATTGATGGTGGCCCACCTAGATTTCATACAGTTCCTTCAAGGAGGAGCTCAAGAATTATCACCCCACAAACATGAGACCTTACTGAAGAATATCCCATGCCTATACATAACATTGAAGTTGTTCCTGAATCAGTGAATAGGAACATATTTCCCATGGGAAGTCAAGTCCTTATCCCGATCCACTTACTCTATATCCGATCAAAGCAGGCTAATGACATTTGGGCTGGACCTTTCACCATTGAGCGTTGCATTGGTGACATGTGTTTCCTTGCTACAGTAGTGGAAAAAAAATATTACTTCCTATCAACCAAAGGGAGTTGAGGGGTTATATCCCCTACCTGACCTTCTTGCACTTGGAAATCTCACACTGCTTATCAGCCTTCAGAAAGAATTTCATGTTGCCTATTAACCTCTCAGAAAGCCTGGTCTGGGCCATCTTGGAAATTTTTTTCCCTGACCTAAAAGGGACGTTGCTTCCTTGTATTTTACATAGAGTTTTGGTGACTCCTATCTCAGTTGAGCAAAAGGCACCATTTTCCCCCTTTTTTGGAAAAAACCCTAGGTCAACGCTCCTCTCAATTTGGCTAAGAGCATCGATGGTCACTAAAAAGGAAAAAAACATGTTTCTAGAAGCTTTTGTATGGAATCCTTTGTGGAATTAGTTCCTATATGCCTAGGAGAGGTGGCATTCACCTCCCTCACCTATAGGGATCTCATTCTATCCTTTTGTCAAGTCATCTCATGGGTTCTAGGCCTATAAATGAAGCCTTCATGAGGAGAGTGAAGGAGGCCAGAAAAAGCATCTTTACGTTGCTAGTTTGAAGTATGAATCAAAGGAAAAGTAGAGGTAGATTTTGTTTGGAGAGGTCTTCATAGTCATAGGAGATTGTAGACATTCTCGATTGAGATAGAAGCCATCAACATCAAGGATTTTGGTTGTACTTCTTTCTCATCCATATATTAATACGAAGACATTTACCTTTTCTATATTTGATTGTAGTGTTTGTAATTAAATATTATTGGATTCCTTGATCACCAATATGGATAGTCAGTTATCATGATGCTCTCATACCTTTCGTTCTTCTTTTGATCCCTTTTGCAGATACTGAAATGTTGCAAGGACTTTCTAGAGAGAAGATAAACGGATCCAAGCTTGAGGTATAATGTGTGTTATGTTAATTGATTTAATTATTCAAGGAAAGGATATGTTGCTGTGTATTTTTGTTCTGTAGTTGTGTCTTACATTTCAGAGGAACAAGCAGTGTCCGTACTAGTTTAGAATTCCTATTAAAAAAATTTGGTGACTCCGCTGGGGATCTTACATAGATCTGATTTTTTTTTTTTTTTCATATATTTTTATTCAATCCTTTTTCCAACCTCTAGAGACCTTCCCTCCTTTATATTTTGTCTTTTAAGATTGTCTTACATCCTCTTGATGCTCTTTGGATAAATATCAAACCTTCTGCCCTTCTTCCAAAGGAAATATGGATTTTAATCTGTCTATTTCTCCACCAGCACACCTGGGCTGTGTGGACAGAGCATCGTTGATATCATTTTTTAATGTCGAAAGTGTTGGCTGTATAGGCGCTCTTTTCCTTAGGAGAAAAGGCATCGTCGGCACTCTTACACAGTGTTATAGGTGTGTCGGTCCCCTCATAGGTGCTTTTTTGCAGTGTTAGAGGAGTGTCGATCCCCTCATAGGCACTTTTTTGTAGTGGATCAAAAGTGCCTACCCCTCATAAGTGCTCTAGTGCAGTACAGGAAAGCGTGTCGCCCTTTGAAACTCAGTTTTTGGCTCAGATTTCCTTCACTTTTTGGTTTTGGTATGATGGATTTTGGTTTTTAGGCTGCATGTGATAGTCATTCACCCTCTAGACCCATCATTATCTCTTCCTCCCCTCGGTTATTGAGTGTTTTGGTTGTTTTGGAGAAATTCTTGATTGTTTTGGATTTTTTTGGGTGCTTTTCATATTCCTTTTGATTTCTGAATGAATGGAGTGTTGTAGGTGTTCTCTCTTTTTCTGTTTATAGATTTGAAAAGAATATAGATATCAAGTTTCATTTTGATACATGCATTTGAAAAATAAAAGTGCTTCTTTACTTTGTTTCGTGCATTGTTAAGATGTGTAGTATCTTTGATTTCATTTGCACTTTTTAGACTATTATTGTAGAAAGATAGAGCTAGTGCACTCTAGGAAAAAAATGTAAGTTTTCTTTATTTTTCAGATTCATGTTTGGTTGAAGAGGAAACTCAATCAAAAGAGAAGCAAAAAAAAAATAACAAGCCAAATTTTTTTAATTTTCATAGTTGCCTTTGAATAGAACTTAGTTTTCTTAGATCTCTGATTTCTGTCTTGTTTTAACAGAAAAATATTTCCCTACCTTAGGCAGTTTTCATTGAAAGAGAAATGTGCATTATCATGTAGCTAGGATTTGCATTCTTTTTATATTTCCTGTCTACACATCATGCATCCACTTAACCGCTCAAGATAAAATTAACGCTAGCTTAGGTTTAAAACCATTTAGTAACTATGTGTAAGTTAGAAATGTGATCGGGCGTCGTAAAATGTAGCAGCTATCGTTAATTTTTTTGCACTACAACCCAGGACTCGCGCGGTTCTTCCACGTACCATCCGTATATCGAACGACTTTTCACATCCCCTTGAGGTATATAGAAATGTACTTCATGTACACGATTGTATATAGGAAGGCCCCTTGTGAACGATTGTGCATTAGAAAACACTACTACTGATTTGAGCTCCCCCATACCTAGCGTATATTGGGAGACCCTCTTAGGATTCCTGTGACCATCTGAACTATCCTTTTGGCCTGTCCTATGAGGTTCCAGACTTTTGGTCCACTGCTATTCACACAATTTTCTTGTGTCTTTTAGACTTGAGTAGTGTTTGATATTGTGTGGTATTTCAGAGATTCTTAGAGAGTTCAAATATGGGAGACTCTCCCGGGACCACTAGTCAAGAGAACCCTTTTCAAGGTATGTCCTTTGTTTATCCCCCGTGTGGAGCTGTTGGTCCTCCCTTCATGGACACTTTGAACCTTCCGATATTGACTATAGGATTACCTGTATGGTTATTCCCCAATCCTGTCATACCAAATGCATCCTTTGTGTCAAATCCTGGTCCTTTACTGCATGAGATTCAACCTCATGTTAACCCTTCTCCTTCTTCATCGAATTTTGAATCGACTTCCCTATCTTCCTCTTCAGCTGTTGAAAACTCTAATGTTAGTAAATGGGCAGGTAAAAAGAAGACCAAAACGAAGGCTAAGAAGAAGGACACTAAGCAGAAGGTCATCGTTCCAACCTCTGACCTTCATGTTGGAAGCCCACTAGCCTCTGGTCATCATGCTGGGGTTATTAATGTACCTGTTTCCGACACCCGTAAAGTTAAGTTCCCTTGTAGACTTTGCAAGGGTGATCACCTTCTCAAGGACTGTCCTGGTCTTTCCCTTGTGTTAGAAGTGTGGTCTAAACATCCCGTGTCGTCAGTATTTGATCATCATGCTGATGATGCCCCATCAACAAGTGATTCTTTGGTTAAGAGTCAAAAAGGAAAGGTTAGGTATCCTTGCTTTCTATGTAAGGATATGGACCATACTTACCTTTGTCCTCACATGGATGAAGCATCAAAGTTGTTGGAAGATCTTTTGTTTCTCCCCTTTATGGAGATGTTGGTCCTCCCTTCATGGCCACTTTGAACCTTCTTGGATTGACTATAGGATTACCTATATGGTTATTCTCCAATCCTCTCATACCAAATGCACCCTTTGTGTCGGATCCTGGTTCTTTACCATATGAGCATCAACCTCGTGTTAACCCTTCTCCTTCTTCGTCGAATGTTGAATCGACTTCCCTATCTTCCTCTTAACCTGTTGAAAACTATAATGTTAGAAAATGGGCAGGTAAGAAGAAGATAAAAAGGAAGGCTAAGAAGAATAACACTAAGCAGAAGGCCATTGCTCCAACCTCTAACCTTAGTGAGTGTTCAGGCATCATAAAATGTAGTAGTTGTCATTAATTTGTCTGCACTACAACTCGAGACTCACGCGGTTCTTCCACGTACCATCGATATATCGAACAAACTTTCAGGTACGCTTGAGGTATATAGAAAGGTACTTCATGTACTTGATTGTATATAGGAAGGCCCCTTGTGAACAGTTGTGCATTGGACAACACCACTATCGATTTGAGCTCCCTCATACCTAACATATATTGGGAGACCCTCTTAGGATTCCTATGACCATCTAAGTTATCCTTTTGGCCTATCCTGTGAAGTTCTTTACTTTTGATCCAGTCCTATTCACACAATTTGCTTGTGGATTTTAGACTTGAGTAGTGTCTGATCTTGTGTGATATTTCAAAGATCATTAGAGGAAATTTGGGGTCTAAAATGGGCCTTATAAGAAAACGTGCCAAAATAAGTTTTTGTGAGTTGGAATTCAAGAACCAATAGAATTTCAATAAAATAAGTCAACCATAATGGTTGAATTGGCATATTTTTCATTAAAAAAAACTACTTTTTTTGTTCGTATTTTCGACATATCTCATTGTGTTTTTACTCAAATTTCGATCGGGAGAGCTCGTTGGATGTGGAATTTGATTCCACATCCAACGAGTACCCACACTGCATACTTTTGATGGACCCCGCTACCCCAAAAAAAAGAAATGCCTGAAAAAAACGTGATGATGATGTCATCATCACATTTTTCAGGCATTTCTTGTTTTTGGGGTAGCGGGGTCCGTCAAAAGTATGCAGTGTGGGTACTCGTTGGACTTGGAATCAAATTCCACATCCAACGAGCTCTCCCGATCGAAATTTGAGTAAAAACACAGGGAGATATGTCAAAAATACGAACACAAAAAGTAGTTTTTTTCTTTCTTCCTCCAAAATTAATTAATATTATTTTATTATTTTAACCATTATTTTATTATTTTAACTATTATTTTATTATTTTCCTTAGGAGGCCCATTTTAGACCCCAAAATTCCTCTAATGTCTTAGAGAGTTCAGATATGGGAGACTCTCTCGGTACCACTAGTCAAGAGAACCCTTTTTAGGCTATGTCTTTTGTTTCTCCCCCTTGTGGAGCCATTGGTCCTCCCTTCATGGCCACTTTGAACCTTCCTGGATTGACTATAGAAATATCTATGACCATCTGAGTTATCCTTTTGGCCTATCCTATGAGGTTCATGACTTTTTATACACTCCTATTCACACAATTTGCTTGTGGCTTTTAGATTTGAGTAGTGTTTGATCGTGTGTGGTATTTGAGAGATTCTTAGAGAGTTCAGATATGGGAGACTCTCCTTGGACCACTAGTCAAGAGAACCCTTTTCAAGGTATGTCTTTTGTTTCTCCCCCTTGTGGAGCTATTGGTCCTCCATTCATGGCCACTTTGAACCTTCCTGGATTGACTATAGAAATCTTTGTTGAGAAGGTAAATACTCTACCCTACCATTACAAAAGAAGATCTAACATCTTTCTTGCTTTTTTTAAAACATTAAAAACATTTTAGGAACTTGGATTTGAACAATGAAAAAGAATCAAAATCAAATTTATTGAACATGAAAAGAGGATAGGATCAAATGCTTACCTTTTTCTATGGATAATGAAGCAACAATGAAGTGGAATGCCCTTGCCAAATCACCGGAGGAACTCTTGATATCAAAGCTAACTTCCAAAACTAAAAAAATGGTAAAAAACAAGTGGTAAAAATAACTTACCTACCATTTCTATTTATAGAATGTTTGGAGTTTTCAAATATGCATTGCAATTTATTTAATTTTGAAATCCAAATTATTTTGGTAAAACTGGGTTTTTGTTTTTTACTTTCTATAGTTTTGAAAAAGTGGCTTTTAATGGTATTTTTTGAGTTTTTTCAGGTGAATGTTGGGTCATGGTTACGTTTTAAGCTATTTTTGTCTTTTTGAGCTTAGAGAAAGACTGAAAAAGTATTGAGCTTTGTTTACACTTTTTACATGCTCATTAAAATTCCAGTAGAAAGGTGTCGAGTATAATTTTTCTCTTTTTCAGACTCGTAAATAATGGATTATGAAAAGGGAACTCAAGTCAGGATTTATATTTAAGCTCTTTTCAATCTCCTCAAAACACAAAAAGATTTCCAAGCGAACTTGTTGCATTCATACTTGTAAAAGGATCAAAATGGTCGACTAGTCGGGGGTAGGTTATCTCTTTTAGGACCTTTTGGAGTCTTCTTAGTCATTTCAGACTCTCTAAACATGAAACAACAAATGGTTTTTCTTTCATCAGACTGACAAAATTACATGATGAAAGACCCCATTTGGGAATGAACCCCTCCTTTCTCAAGTTCATGAAAAATATGAGAATGGACTCATCACTTGATGAGCTTCAACGAGTGTTTGTTACCCTCTTTGGACTCGTAAAAATGAAAAGAGGCACACAAATTTTGAGGTGGGGAAATTAAAGGAAAGGGGAATGGTTTTCATTTTTTTATATGGTAGTACTCTACAGTCCACCTTTGAACATGGCACCTATTTGCATTTGCAGATCTGAACAGTTGGGTTTTCAGCTTGTCTCCGAGTCGATCCACTTTTGTGAGTCACCTAACTCCTTTGAGTCAATTCAAAGAATGATTTGTAAAATTCCTTGCATTACAACTAGTTCTATTCTCGTTTAAGTCTAAGATTTCAAGTCATATGTCATGCCATCAAATTGTTCAAAGGATGTCTCTCCTAGAATCATAACTCATCAGTAAATTTTCTTATCCTTAAGAGTCAGTCATTGTATGAGTTAGTCCATTACTTCAAATCAACTTTTGTTCCTAGTTTCATGTCACTAATGTGGGAATCATCATGGCCCTCTTGTGACAATTATATTCCTGTCGAATTCAAATCATTATCTAGGAATTAGACCTAGAAACCTAGACAGTACCTTCGGCCTGCATGCCTCAATGGAAGCTTACCTCTCTTTCAACATGAGTTTACATCATTGACTCTTGATTGAAAGATCTCATCGAATGTTCAAATTCAATTCCTTTATTGACATTCGATGGTATGTACTAAGATACCTTGGGGATCATTGTTATCAAGGATGATTACCCTCACACTTGTTAACAGTTTGCATCATTGCCTGGTAATCAAGTGGTTTCTACCATGTTCAACATCAAGACATTGTAATCACATGGTTAGATCCGTATCATTTGAAGATCAAAATGAAGACCCTGAGTGGTTAGGCTAATATCATTGTTACCTATGCTCAGGTTGCGTTTGGAGATCATTCACTATCATGACACAGATCCACATTGTATGTTTGGTGGCTGTGTTCGATATCTAACATTGAGAGGAATAGATATACTTTGTATATCTCATAGCTATGTCTTACTTCTTGTAGCAGTTATTCATGGATCTACAATGTATCATTAGTATCCATGACATGGTCATCATCATAGATCTATAGTGTAATGGTCCGCAGCTATGATTGGGTTGGATAAAGTCAGTTACCGGTCCTATATGAGTCTATCTCTCTTTTCCTTTGTATCAAACAAAAAACTTTGCAAACTATTTCACCTATGACATTTTTCTAGATTCATTCTTTTGGGGGGAATTCTGTTGCACCTGGAAATATCACACTGCTTGTCAGCCTTCAGAATAATTTCATGTTGCCTGTTAACCTCTCAGAAATCTGGTCTAGGCCACCTTGGACATTTGTTTCCCTGACCTAGAAGGGACGGTGCTTCCTTGTTTTTTGCACAAAGAGTCAGTGACGCCTGCCTCAATTGAGGAAAAGACGCAGTTTTCCCTCTTTTTTGGAAAAAACCCAAGGTCGACGCTCCTCTCAGTTTGGCTAAGAGAGTCGGTGGTTAGTAAAAAGGAAAAAAAGATGTTTGCTTCAGTATGGAATCCTTCATGGAATTAGTTCCTATATTCCTAGGAGATGTGGCAGTCGCCTCCCTCACCTATAGGGATCTCATTCTATCCTTTTGTCAAGTCATCTCATGGGTTCTAGGCCTATAAATGAAGCCTTCATGACGAGAGTGAAGGAGGCAAGAAAAATCATCCTCATTCTGCTAGTTTGAAGTTTGAATCAGAGGAAAAGTAGATATAGCTTGTGTTTGGAGAGGTTTTCATAGTCATAGAAGATTGTAGACATTCTTGATTGAGACAGAATCCATCGACATCAAGGATTTTGGTTGTAATTCTTTCTCATCCATATATTAATACAAAGACATTTCCCTTTCCTATATTTGATTGTAGTGTTTGTAATTAAATATTATTGCATTCCTTGATCACCAATATGGATAGTTAGTTATCATGATGCTCTCATCCCTTTTTTTTGTCTTGTGATCTCTTTTGCAGATACTGAACTGTTGCAAGGACTTTCTGGAGAGAAGATAAACAGATCCAAGGTTCAGGTATAATGTGTTTTATGTTAATTGATTTAATTATTCAAGGAAAGGATATGTTGTTGTGTCTTTTTGTTCTGTAGTTGTGTCTTACATTGCATAGGAACAAGTAGTGTCCGCACGGGTTGAGAATTCCTATTAACACACCTAGCCTTGAATATTTCCTTGCCTAGTAGGTTGGAGTAGGTAGGACCTGAATAAGCCTCTGTTGGGTAGTAGTTTGTTTCTTTTTCCTTTTAGTCTGGCACCTTTTGTCTTTTCCCTAAGCTTACCTTTGGAGCTCTTAGTGTAGTCCTGATTTTTTTCCATTTTCCTACACAATAAAATCAAACTCCTTTTAAGTTGTGATTATAGATTAGATTTACTTTCTTCTTTTTAGTTTCATGCATTTCAGTTTCAGTACTCTCTTTTATCAAAGCATTGTTCTGACAACCGGTCTGTGAGTTTGGTATAGCTCTGGACATTTTTCAGGTATTTGATGACATTTTGATAGCTGTTGTTGAGCTATAGTGATGGATCAAGGATACGACTAGCAGAGTGTGAGGACTAGAGATTCTGAGGTTCTCAAGCGTTCTATTAAGCATAGCACTTGTGCTAGCTGGAGCTAGATGTTATCACATATATAGTAGCCGGGCTACCATATTCTATTTTTTAGATTCCAGCACACTTTTTCAGACATTTCCCTTACATATGAGAGGCTGAGATGAGCATCTATGATGGATCACTATTTGATGGTGGACTACAATACTTTCCCATGCCATGCCTGAGTCTCGAGACACTCATATTTGAGGACTGATGTAGCCATTTATCCATTTATAGGGCAGGAAGAATATTCAAACACGAGTCTTATGAGGATCATCAAAAAGTTGCGTGAGGAAAATAAGAAAGCTTGGCACACAAAGCTGACCCATGCTTTGTGGGATGACAGAATCAGTGTGAAGAAATCTATTGGCACCTCGCCATTTTAGCTGGTCTATGAATATGAGGTAATCTTTTGCAGTTCCCTGAGATTTCTAGTGATGATATTGTTACAAGAAGAAGATACTAAAACCCACCCAAACCAGAGAAGGAAGTATCAGTTGGTTGATCTACACCATCAAAGAGAGCAACTCTTCGACAGAACTCATAAATTTTAGGATACGATTAAAAAGAGATATTTGCAAAAGGAAAAAACCTTATGATTTCCATATGGGGGATGTAGTGTTACATCGGGATGCACCACATGAAGATAAATGGAAGCATGGTAATTTTAACCACCTATGGAAGGGCCCTTACAATATTTCAACTTTCAGATGGTCTAGTATACGGAGCTCCTGTAAATGGGAGGTTCCTCAAGCACTACTTTATGTAAAGTAATTTTTGTTACCATGTCATTGTATATACCATTTATTTTTAATGTTGCATGTTTGGATAGCTCTATAATAGACTCAAAGACCGAGGTGAAGGCAGTAGGGTCCCTAAGAGGATTTGTCATTTGGTTTTCTTTTTTATGAAAAATTGAAATTATAGGCACTAGAGTAAATTTTGAGGATTTCAGGAAAGATTGGGACCAGCCCAATGGACCAGGAACTTGGTATACAAGGTTCTTTGCTACCTCACATGGAGGATAGCATCCCTGAGTTGGAGCCAATGTTAGCACCTGTGCTAAAATTTGATTATTTTTACAGAGGTGTTAGCACTATTTTTGGGCTAAGTAGTTGGCAAGGGATTAGGACAGTGAAAGGAGGAATAAGGTCTAAAAATTTCTTATCATAGGACCTTGAAGGATGTTAATGAGGTTCTACAAGTATTTTGAAGAATCATTTCTAAGTTGGAGATGATTATAATTGAAATTTTTTATAGATTTGAACATTGCAAATGTCTGTAAGTGAGACAATCTGTTCCAGGTTATAAAGTGACAAGAATGAAGGGTTTAAATGAATAGTGAAGAATATCGACTGTTAATAATTCCACCAAAGTAATATGTACAATATTGATAAATTTTGGTTAGGGTAGAGACAGGTTAACTTGCAGGAAAAATTAACCATTGGATGAACCAATGAAAATATATCTGCGATCCTCAAATTTTCATTGTCTTAACATGCAAGGATGAATAAATTTCTCAAATATGTGAAATTTCTAGGAGCCCACACATTCCAACGGTGTATATCTAGGAAGGAATAAGATCCACTATGGAAATTAATTCCGCTAGTTCAACCTACACAGACTAAAGAACTTTTCCAATTTGCGGAATTGATTAAAGGTATGCATATTTCGAAGGAGGTGATCTAATTGGAGAATATATCTATGGCGGAGAATGATTCCGTAAATCCAACATGCATGGAGAAATGATATCTCCAACTCCATGAAATTGGTTAGAGGCCACAACTTTCAATGGCCTAGATTACCCTTGGTCTCAGATCTACGACGGAGATGTATTTCGCCGGTCCAACTTGTGCGCTGTGATCAACTTTTGAAATCAATGGAATTTTGTAGGGGTGCAGGTTTGAACAGCCCAGATCTATGCCCTCTCATGATATATGACAGAGGTTAATTCTGCTCCTGCAACATGCATGCATATAATGTTTTCCTTAGATCAACGAAATTCGGTAGAGGCCACAGTTTTTGAAAACCAAAATCAACTCCCAATTCCAAATCTATGCAAAGTGCACGATAGATAGGAATGGTCGGATTCAATGAAACGTGGTGGGAGCTACGCGATCCAATGACCACGATGAAGATATGGTTAAGATCGATGGTGGAGGCATGTTCCGCTGAGGAAATCTGTAAGGAAAATAAGGAGGACAATATAATAGAGAAAAGATAGATGGGGTTGAAAGGAAGAAGGATCGATGGTCCAAGATGGTGGAAGGAAAAATGAACGGATGAGATGTTGTTTCCAATAAAAAATATGTGAGAGGAATAGCAGAAAGGAATAATATAAAAGATACACATATGGGAATTTAGGTCATTTGTATTTTATGACACTTTGGAAAGAGAGAGCAAGATTATGTAGAAAGCGACCTGTTGATCGGAATATTTCACCTCCTGTGGACAACAAGGTGTTCTCCTGGTCTGAATGGTTCAGATCCAGAACAAATAGATCACAGAGGCTGATAACTCTCCCTAGATGCTATAGATATCTGGAATACAAGGCTTTGATAGTTCACATGTCTACCTGCAAAAGAGTTCAACACAAAATAGATCAAAGCAACCAGAATATGATCTACTAATCTATGCTAGTGACTAAGGAATCTAGCAATATATGTCTAAAATCAAACATCAACAATATATATGCGACACAAAATCAACTTGCATTAGAAATATGAAGAATTTACAACCAAGCCTTAGTGTTGACATGCATCTCCATGAAACCAGCTCTTCATCCCCAAAAGCTTTGACTCTAGCTCTCTATGCTCTCTCCAAATGATCTTGGGCCAAGAATCAATCCAACAGCATAACAATACCTTCAATGTTCTCCCCCCAACCATGGCTATGAGCTCATATTTATAGGGCTTCAATGGATAGATATGGTTAAGAAATTAGTGGGTGAGGTGGCCTCTAAGATCCTAGGATGAGGGATATCGAGCTCAACCAACCCACAACAGTAGGGATAAGGGATATCTCGAGGCTTATCATCTAGAAGCCTCGAGAAGCTTCTATTTTTCCCTTTTTACCCAGGGTACCATGCTTCTCCTTCTATGACAAAGCGGTTCTGGTAATAACCACATATGGACCAAGGGTAACAGGCAGTGGCACCACTTGTGGACAACCGATGAAAAGCGGTGCAAGCAGGGGTACCACTCCTGGATAAAGAGGCATGCGTGGTGCTGGGAATTTGTATGACAGAATGATAATAAACCATTTAGTCTTCACTCCAGAAGCTGGGATTCAGGGAAAGTAGGTATGTCAAAGGTCTTATCACATGATGGTGACAGGATTTTGGTATAACAAGATGCCCCCCAAAGCATGAGTCTTAGAGTGATACGATAAACGAGAGATTTGAGAACAAGTCGTTGCCAGGAGATGAAAATGTTGGCTCGATCGGAGTATTTAGTCAAGTAGGAATCTGTAGTACATCAGTATGTTGACTCATAGACAAAATTAACCAAACTCATAGCTGTAGACCAATACAAGGCAGATCCATGAGTGGAATAAACAAGCATGGCTACTAGAATACAGCGTAGATCCATGTGATAGAGGACTCAAACTTGGACATAGCTACCAGAAATACAACGCATATCTATGTCATACAGACGCAAATTTGATCATAGCCATGACCATACAAATGTGGATCCATGCTAGATATACAAAACTCCATCACAACCTGGGGAAAAAGCAATGAGTGTTTTTAAACAAATACCCAGGGTCTTCATCTTGTCTTCCACAAAGTACGATTATATCCATGTGATTACAATGATATGAAGTCGAACATGGTAGAAACCACTTGATTACCTACCAATGATGTGAATTATTAACAAGTGCGAGGGAGATCACCATTAATGTCAATGATTCCCAAGGTACTCTAGTACAATCTATTGAGTGTGAATAGATTTCTTGATGTCAAAAACCCAGTCGATTCTATCGATCAAAGGTCAATGATGTGAACCTATGTTGAGAGCAAGAGAATCTGTCATTAAGGCATACAGATCTCAAGGTACTAAATATTGTTTCTAAGACTATTTCTTGGATAATGAGCTGATGTCGACAGGAATAGTCTCGTCGAAGGAGGGCCATGATGAGTCCCACATCGATGACACAAAACTCGGAACATAGTTCTGGAATGATGTGAATGCAGTAACCATATAACTGACTCAAAGATACTGACACAAAGGCTGTGTATACTGCAGAGGTAAGACTTCTTCATATCCCCTTTGAACATCGGGCGGCACAACAAAATGACTTGGCAGCACGACTAGATAGGACAGATACACAATGCGATAGTGGACAATGCATTCTTCTGAAAGACTCAAAGGATTGGCATGACTCATGAAAGTGGATCGTCACAAAGATCAGCTGAATACCAATTGACTGACATGATTGTGCAGACAAGTGCCATGTTCAAAGGTAATGACAAACAACTGCCATTATTTGAAAAATGATCCCCTTTCCCATTTCCCCCATCATGATCGATGTGTGCCTCTTTTCGGTTTTACGAGTTCAAAGAGGGTAACAAACACTTGATATAGCTTGTCAGAAGACAAGTCCAGTCTCATATGTTTTTCGAACCTGAGAGAGGAGGGGTTCATTCCCAAAATGGGTCTCTCAATAATTAATTTAATGAGTCCACTGAAAGAAAACTCGATATCATTCATGTTTAGAGAGTCTGAACGAATACGGAAGAAGAATCCATGGGGGTCCTTTTTCATATGATTTATTCTCTAAGACCCGAAAAAGTATAAAATCATACCTTAGAGAACTCTTCCAAAAATGATTGGCTGGAGTGTTCCTTTCTCATAAATAGTCCTGTCCGAACTGAGAAAGAGATAACCTACCGTCGGACGGAAGACTCTTCCAATACTTTAATGAACGTGAAGAAGACAAGATCACTCGACAATCTTTTCGTATTTAGGGAGCCTGAAAAGGGTTTAAAGGGAACTCCATGAAGTTTCTTTACACAATGTCACTTTTTACGAGCCTGGAAATATTCGGAAATGGAATCGAATATCTTTTCATGTTTAAGGAGTCTGAAAGAAGATGTGAAAAGAAGACTCCATGACGTTTCTTTACACAATGTCGTATTTTACGAGCCTAGAAAGAAAATTGAACTAGACTCAGAACTTTGATACTAGATTTTAACAAGCGTGACAAAGTGTCATAATAAACGCTCAACGGCCTTTTCTGTTTTGTGAAAGTAAGAAAAATCCATAAACAAACTTTCCAAATATTTTACTAAATTCAACCTGCAGACGACTCATAAACAAGTGTTAAATGCATCCAAAATCAACATTAAGGGATTATGACAAATAGATTTTGACCAGAACATGATGTAATATCAAAACTATACTAAGTTAGACCCAAAAAATGTCTATATAAGGGAAGTAAATAGTAAAAAATCAAACATTTCACTATTTACCTCTAACAGAGAGCACTTGGAACTTTTTTTTATCCAAATCTTCCACAGCTGATACCGGGAGTTTCCACCATCCGTTTTCAGTCTCATCAATTGTAGGTAACAGCTAAGACCCTTATCTTTCATTTCATAGCTTTTATTTTTGGATTTGGTGGGGTTTTAGGCCTCTTTGGCAAGCCCTAAAATCCAATTTGTGAGCACCACGGCTACTCCTTGCGGGATAGGCATTACCACCCAAGAACTGCGCCAAGAATATGGTGGACAGGCGGTGCCACCGCCTGTCTCTAATGGGGCATAGGCGGTGCCGACCGTGGAGAAGTTAAATGGATGATATAGACAAAATTTACTCATTCTTTTTAATTGCAATGACTCAAGGATGATATTGATACATACCATTATTGTTTTTGGCAGGTCTAGGCTTCCAAAATATGGTGATATGGAAGGAAAGAACACATGATAATGAGGATGCTACTGCTGAAATGAATCCAATTTGTATTACCGCACTCCGAAACTGTGGGATTTTAAAGTTATTTCGGACACCAAGCATGGTGTCCCACAAGAGACTACTGGAACACATACTGAGAATGTGGAATTGAGAATAGCCTCTGTGATCTATTTGTTCTGGATCTGAACCATTCAGACCAGTGGAACACCTTGCTATTCGCAGGAGGTGAAATATTCCGATCAACAAATATGGCGACTCTACTAGGGACGCTGTAGATATATGGAATACAAGGCTTTGATAGTTCACCTGTGTACCTGCAAAAGAGTTCAACACGAAACATATCAAAGCAACCAGAATATGATCTACTAATATATGCTAGTGACTAAGGAATCTAGCAATATATATCTGAAATCAAACATCAACAATATATATGGGACAGAAAATCAACTTGCATTAGAAATATGAAGAAGTTTACAACCAAGCCTTAGTGTTGACATGCATCTCCATGAAACCAGCTCTTCATCCCCAAAATCTCCGACTCTAGCTCTCTATGCTCTCTCCAAATGATCTTGGGCCAAGAATCAGTCCAACAGCATATCAATACCTTCAATGTGCTCCCCCCAACCATGGCTATGAGCTCATATTTATAGGGCTTTAATGGATAGAGATGGTTGAGAAATTAGTGGGTGAGGTGGCCTCTAAGATCCCAAGATGAGGGATCTCGAGCTCAACCAAACCACAACAGTAGGGATAAGGGATACCTTGAGGCTTATCATCTAGAAGCCTCAAGAAGCTTCTCTTTTTTCCTTTTTACCCAGGGTACCCCGCTTCTCCTTTTATGACAGAGTGGTTCTGGTAATAACTGCCTATGGACCAAGGGTAACAGGCGATGGTACCGCTTGTGGACAATCGATGAAAGGTGGTGCGAGCATGGGTATTGCTCCTGGATAAAGGGGCATGCGTGGTACTGGGAATTTGTATGACAGACTGATAAAAAACCATTTAGTCTTCACTCCAAAAGCTGGAATTCAGGGAAAGTAGGTATGCCAAAGGTCTTATCACATGATGGTGATAGGATTTTGGTATAACATGACCAGCTAGGACAAACCCCATTAGCCTACTTGTCAAAGGACCAGGTAGGCCATGTTTCTCCATTATACAAAGTATATAAGATGGCTGAGGTAGAAGGGTTAGCTGACCAAATCCTGGACTACCAAAAAATCGAAGAACTCTATGAAGATAGAGATTCTCATATTTTTGACACTATACTACTAAAGGAGAGCATCTGTATAAAAATTTGGAACATTTCCCCTAACACACTACATAGATGAACGATGCTAGAGTTGATAGGGAATTTATATCTTATTAAACTAGTCATGAACATCATTATGATTAGACACTACTTCATCATCACTCCAACTATGATTTTTATCAATTCTAGATATTTGTAGTGACTTTCAACATTGTATAGATAATTGTTGCTTCATTTCTCATTTTTTTCTTGTTTGGAATCCTCTTTAGCATGTATCTGGAATGCTTCTTCCATAATTTCTCGAGGCAATTCCTTATGTTCTTTATGTGGAAATGGATTAGGGTATGCATTGGACATTATTAAATTTATAAAAATTTATAATATGTGATCAAGGCAAGGTTCCCAAATTAGCTACACATATTACAGATGATATCTCTAAAATGGGAATCCACTATGAAAATAACAATTTATCTTAGTAGGCACATTATAAATGCTTCACCAACCTTTAGTGAGAACCTTTGATTTATTTTATCCTTGCAACCAGGGTTATTATCCTATGACATTGCATACATAACAAAATTGATGCTTTAGAGTTATATAATATTTCCGCATCAAAACATTAAGGGTAATATTGGTTACGGTGCATATATAACATTTGGTAAATTACTCTCACAACTTGGTAAGCAAACAAAAAATTTCACAAATCAAATTAGAAAATAAATTTAACAAGCCTTATAAAAATATAGAAATTAAAAAACATGGATATTCAACAATTGCATTCATTAAAATTTAAAAAACTTGGAACTCATCTTACCAGTGGACCACCATCATCTATGTTAAGAAAATTTCCATGCAATACATTTTGGTTTGAACTAGAATCAAATCCAATATAATTTGATCAATGATTTATTTATGTAGGGTATCCAACCCATGTTCACAAGGTTCTCTTAATAGGTTTTCTAAAGTAGGTACATGTTCTATTGACAACAAAAGAGATATTTGAATCGAAAAGAAACAATTAAAAAAACATTTTATCTTAGTATGCACAAGTATAAATGTTGCACTAACCTTTATTAATAATCTTCAATTTATTTTCTCCTTGCAACTATTGATTAAATTTTTCATTGATTCCATCAGCGCCCCGATGAGGGTTTTTTGTGTCTTGGTTCCCCTTGTGGAGCCCCTTGCATGTGTGTCCTTATTTGTGTCTAGGGATCCCTTTTGACTTGTTCAACCCCAATATTAAAGCCCTTGGATCCCTTAAGACTTTTTCAAAATATCTTGTAGCCCCTTGTGTTGGTTTTGTGCCCCTAAGTTGGCCCTTGGTCCCATTTGATTATTTTGTTGACCTCCTCAACCCTTGTTGGTGTTGATATACATTTTATTCTTGGTTTTGATGTAGTGTCCTTGCTAGTTGGTGTTGAGACATTGGAACCCCTCTATTTGAGGTCTTTAGTTCTCTTGAGAAGTGGTGAACCCATTCCCTTGGGGTATTTGGTATCTTGTTACGCTTTATAATGGTGTAGTCCTTGGTCCTTTAGTATACCCTTATTTTGATGTTAAATCTATTGAAGAAACCTTGAAGCACTTGCATTGATGAGGTCATGATGAACCCTATGATTTCTTGCTTGACTTGGTGGCATGATAGTCCTTGATACCCTTAGTGTGGCAATCCCTTGCCTGATGATATAATCAAAGAATACCTTGATCATGCTAGGTGCACAATGTTTGATGAGGCCTTGAATCCCGTAGAGAATAACGTAATGATTTTAAGGAATACCTTGAAGAAGAAACCTTGTGAAAAGTGTGTATAACTCCAAAATGGTCCCCTTATGGCATAGTGGTTGTGCATGGCCCCCACGGGAAGACACTTTGATTTGTACACAAGTGGTACAAAGCCTCTACAGAAGCCCCTAATGATAATGTTTATGTGGAGTCTAAAGGATTCCCTAAAGTGTCCCAAATAAGTGTGAAGAACTTCTTAAAGAAATGATGACGAGTCACATGACCATTATGGTGGGTCACATTACCATGATGGTGGGTCACATGAACATGATGATAAGAAGTGTAAGGAAGTCCCTAAAGGTGTCCCTTAGTAGTGTCGGTAAGAAATGTGAAGAAATTCCTAAAATAGTGGTGTTGGGTCTACATTACCATGTGGTTGGGGTCACATAAGCCATGTTGGAGAAGGCCCTAGAGAGCCCCTAAGGTTGGTACAAAGAATATTGGGATTGAAGTGTTAAATATATTCCAAACTCACGATGATGGGTCTACATAACCTCGAAAGTACCAGTATTGGGTCCACCTGACCAAAAGGATTGGTCCATATGACCATTACAAGTATCCCTGAAGTAATAAGGATTGGTCCACAATACAATGTTGAAATAAAAGGTGTAGAAACCCCTGAACAATGGTATTTGGTGCACTTTCCCATCAATTTGTGGTTACAAGACCCATGGTGGAGAAGGTACCCAAAGATGGTCTGAAGGAAGTTGGTGTGAAGCATGAAGTATCCCAAAAATAATGATGCTTGGTCTACATTACCTCGAAAGTTATGGTACTTTATCCCATTGGACCATGTGAAGCAGCAAGAATCCTTGCAAGAAATAATGATGTGTCCACCAAATATGATGATGTGGACAAACTTCAAATATATGTTGAGAATATATGGAGTGATATTGAATTTTTGGAATGAAGTGTCACGATGGATCCTTGAGGTGGGGTACTAACCCTTTAGACGCCCTTAAAATATGGAGATCCACAAATTAAGGATGAGTTTAAAGAGACCTTAAAATAAGATACAAGGCATGATGAGTGTATAATAGAAGATCAAACATTTCAATTTATTATCCATCAAGTCTCTCTTTTCTATTGCTCATCTTTTGAGAAAAAGTGCGAAACTTTCCGGAGGAGCAATTTCTAAGCAGTCTTGAGGATTGAGATTCATGAAAAATGGCATAACTTTCTCATATGGTATCGAAATTAAAAAAATATTGGCTCATTGGAAAGTTGGTTGCAATGGATACATGATGATTTGATCTAGAGTTTCTTTTGGTTTCTATATGATTTCTTAAAATTATGGTTCATGCTTAGGGTTTTCTCTTATGATGGTACATATCTTTCAAGGATATAGTTCATTTTTTTTATATTGGTATGTGATATTTTATCTTGGTATATCTCTTTGAAGTCATTACACATGTTATGGAGGATATGATGATGGTGATCTTGGAATAGATCTTGGCATATTGTTGGCATAGATTTTGGTGATTTGTTGTTGATTTGTTTGCATAGATCATGGAGATTATCTCGGCATTTTATATGATAGTTTTGGAATAGATAATAGAAGTTATATTAGCATAGTCCATGGTTATGTTTTGGAATATGGACCATCTCTATAAATTTTCAATGCTTTGGAGATGTCTATGATGTAAAAGTTGAGGATCCAAATGAAATCAGTGGATGATTGTTTCTGGGTATATATTCGAGGCATGTATAGATTAATATAGAGTGGAAAAGATATATGTTGCAAAGACAACGATTGTGGTATTGTGGTAGAGATAGTGCTTGTGACAGGTTGAGAAGTTGAGCAGGTTATATGAGCAGATGCTTTCACTCAGATTGGTTGATGTGTATGAATAACTAGTTTGACTCAAGTTGGCTGAGTTGTGTATGCAGCTGATAAGACTCAGAGAGTCTCGGTTGGATAACTACTGGCTAACAGGTTGAACAGTGTGGTGCAAGTTGTATAGGTATCAAGAAATGTGGTTAAGGTATTGATTAGTGTGGTACCAGTATTAACCAGTGTGGTATGTGTTGAGAAGTATTGTACATGTATTGATCAATGTGGGACAAGTGTTGAGCAGTGTTTAAACAGGTGATGGTTAGAAGTTCCACATGATTAGTGTAGTTGGTATTGAGTGGTTTTAGTTTCCTTCTTCATATTAGGGTGGTAGGGTGAGGCAAGGAAAGGAGTTTGTAGCCTCCTTCCGATTGAAGCAGAAAAACTAGGGAGTTGGAGCTTCCTTCAAGTTGTAGCTTGTAAACTAGGGGGTTGGAGCTTCCTTCTAGTTTTAGCTGGAGAATTTGTATAAGAATTGTATTTCTAGTTATTGTTGGAAAAAATATTACTAAAAAGGATTATGTGGTTTTCCCCCTAGTACTTGAGTTTCCACGTAAAAATATTGTGTACTATGTATCTTGCTATGTTTCTTATGTGATGATGATGTGATGATTATATGATTATTAAATGTAAAGATTAATAATGTATTAATGAATGTTGTACTTTGCAAGTTGTCGATAATCAAGTTGTGAAAAGTAATAAAATGTACACACACTAATTCACCCCCCCTCTTAGTGTGTTTGGTGTGTCCAAAAACAACCAGGTTATGGGGTTGCATACATTAAGAAAATTGATGCTTTGGAGTCCTATCAACATCAAAAAATTGAGGGTATTATTAATTATTGTGTATATAAAACATATGGTAAATAACTCCTATAGCCTGGTTAGAAACAAAATTATTCAAAATGGAAATTATAAAATAAATGTAATAATCCTTATAAAAATATAGAAATGGAAGAAAACAGATTTTCAATAATGAAATTCATTAAAATTTAAGAAACTTGGATAAAGTTGCTCGGAATCCCAAACAGAAATACATTCACAAGTAAAACAAAAAACATATTTTTATATAATACCCTTCTACAAAAATAATTAAAACTTATCTTAGTAGTGGACCACTCATATTTTTTCAGAAAATTTCCATGCAATCGGATATGGTTTGAATCACATATGATATCATTTCATCTATGATTTTAGAGAATTATACCCAAGAGACTGATCATTGTTTTTTGGTAAATTGAAATGGGAGAAAAAGGGAGAGAATTCTCAATTTTTAACCTCTCATGAAAAATTAAAAAGTGTGGGTTAACCCCACACCATTCTAGGTGCATAGAAATTTAACCACACCACCTTACCCCACCTTCCTTCTCATTTAGTCGAAAAATATTTACGATGGAATCAGGCGTTTAATTGATTATATGACTAAGAATTCTAATTACGTCTTAATTATCTTTTAATCCATTTCATATTTACGATAAATTTTGGGGCGAGTAATTTCTTATGGAAAATATGTCAATGTATCTATCCCTAATGATTTCTCCTGCTTCCTTACAATTAGCAACATTATCGGTAATGACTTGGATGGAATTACATAGCCAAATTGATTTTATGCTTTTAATTAAGGGTTATGCAATATTGATGTCGGTCTTAAACTGATCTGAGTAGTCATGGGATGAAAGGAAGATTGCACAACTAACAAACACCCCCAACATTTATCATTGGCTTTCCCTTCACATTTTTCCAACCATCATATACAATGGATACCCCATATTTTCTCCAAGAATTTTTGAATTTTCCCGAAGTATTTTCAATCTTGATTTTTTCCTTGTCAAGTCCCATGGTTCTATATTTTCCATACATGGGGTTCTTGTACCCTTTAGGGGCAACATGGATGGCTTCTACCATTTCATGCCAATAGGGTGAGAGATGAACATAAATGATTTCTCACAAGGGTATATGAACCTATATAAGCTATTCTACTATGGGGGCATACACTGATTTAGTGGTTCCACCCCCTTTCCCTCCAATCCTTCTGACACATTTCCACAAGCGTGTTGGGTTATTTTTTGTCATTTTTCCATCACCACCATCACTGTCATTTTCATCATCCTCCTCTTCTGATCTCCCTCCTCTCTACCCACTTTTTCATCCTTTTCATCACTTCTCCTTCGATTTCCAAACAACACCATCATAATAAAAAATGGAACCAAAGGACAAACCACATTGACATGCACATTTTTCTTGTAGAGAATAACCCTTTTCTTGCAATGGAATGAGGGAAAAAAAATTGGAAAATAGTAGGAGAAGAAAACATAAAAGCATTCATGCCATGAAATATACAAGTTTATATTGAAAAAATTGACTTCAGATCATACCTCTTTGGCTCTCCAATGGTTATTGAACCCTATGGAATCCTTCAATATCCCCTCTAATCTCTCACAAACGATAGCCTTCAATCTCCCTTTTAAACTCTCCAAGCTCCTCACCAAATATCCAAATGCACTCCAAGCTCCACAAGGCCTTGCAAAGATGAATGAAATGTCACGAATGAGGAGAAAATAATAGAGGGAGTGTTTTATATCCCAAGAAAACTCCACCACAAAAGATAAAAATGAGTTTTCCATCTTCAATCTGTGGGTTTTCCTAGGGAGGGTTTTTGGGAGCATTGGGAGTGAATTTGGGAGAGATTAAGGGAGAGAACGAGAGTTCTAAGGGAGTGATAGCTCCCGGTATATCTCGTATAATGGCCAGGAGAAAAATTAATGCATGGGAGCATGCATCCCAAAAACACTTTTATACAGGATTGTTTTGGGAGCACTCTTTTTTAACGCTTTCTAAACGCTTCTCTCGAAAGCGATCTTCAAGAGAAGGGGAGAGAGGGGGGAATCCCACGTAGTGTACCTTTGGTATGCTCATATATATCATCTTGAAATTATTAATGAACTTACCAACTATCCACATCTTATGCAATTTCCACATTTGATTTTCCACTATACATGTTATTCATTCATTGTTATTTAGTAATGTGTCTCATTAATTTGATATAAGTAGAAGGACAAATAGTTAAGTGATTTTACATGTAAAAAAATAATGTAATGCACTTGATCTCAATATGGTATGTTATCCTTTTGTTGTAGTGGTAAGAGAGTACTTTTCAGATCTTGTTATTAACTGATAAGTTTTCGTAGAAAGGATGAAACGTATCCTTATGTTTGGTATCTTTTCTCCTTGAACTGTCAAGATGTTTGGGGATGTCTGAGTGAACAATTGTACTTTTTCCACTGTTGTTTTGCACTATAATTTATATAATTCCCAAGGATTAGAATTCTATGGCTAACATTTGAGAAACATTCAAGGTTGAAGGTGAAGTTTTTTCTTTTGCATTAAAAATCCAACTTGGAGAATTACCACAAAGCTTACATGATTTACATGCCAACACAATGGAAGAATCTGGTGAGTCGAGATGTGAATTTTAATGAGAACATATGGTCCTCTATATCATGAGTACCTCCTTCAAGGATTATAAGGAGTAAATATGTTCATAGTATTGATATTGATTCAAAGGATAGGTCAAAATCAATCACAAATGTGGACAAGGAGAGCATGAGGATGGACATGCCCTCATCTTCTAATATATGCAAGAAATCAAGATTGCTTTTTCAAATATTACAAGATGCACATGAGAATATAACAACACCTATATCTTTGATGACTGAAAATATACCTCTTAGAAGATATCCTAACCATATTGCATTGGTTGCTTCCATTTTTTGTGCCTTCCAATTGTTTTGAGGAGGCGAGTTGTGATGCCTTGACAAAGGAGAGTGATTTTTGGGGGACAATTTCTTTCCAACGACTAGTGATCAATTCTAAGTTTGCAACATGTTTGATTTGCAAATGACAAGTTTATTTGAGTTGTAGCAGGAGAAAACTAGTGTTTGTGAAAACACTTTCCTTGCAAGGAAGGAGTTTATCTTTTGGGGTTATTCCAAAAGAACTTACACCATGCTTGAAAGTGCGTCATGTGATGTAGGCACATGGTGTGTTGAATATCCTAGGTGGTATTGTGTTTAATATACACAATGGAGATAACTTTCTCATGGGTATGTTATCACCTTGTAATTTTCCTATGGTTGTGGTAGGAAGTCACATGGGTAACCATTTCAAACCAATATTTAGACTGTATTCTAGCCTATACAGTCAGAGAGGGCTCTCTCTTTGTCACAAGAACATTCACATACACATATGGATTTAAGAAAGCATTCAGAAAGCTATATTTCTAATGGGAACATATTTGTTTGTTAATTTAGATATTGTAAGACATAAAGATAAGACTCATACGATTCGGAAATGGAGTCACAGTCTAAATCATTCAAGGATGTTATAACAAATAATGAGTAATGATCTTCCCTTATGTGATATGAGGCAAAGTGAGTGTAATATTCAGTCAAATATCTTCAAGTGGTGGTAGGAGAAAGGAGAAAAAGTCCAGTGCAGCAAGAGGCACCTATCTACGGATGAATCTCTTGAAAACACCTTTAGCAGAAACAAAAAAAAGGGTAATGACAGAAATGGAGCATCTAACAAGGATGAATTCCTCAAAAATCATCACGGACACTTTACAAATGCTTAATATGATGAAAGGAGCGCATAATAAAACAAATTCCTCACATACAACTAGAAAGCATAGCAAGAATTGACACATATGAAAATGATGCAAACAGGAAACACAAACTGAATACGAACACTGTGATAAATCTCAGAAACTAAAAAAAACACTTTCCATTAACGCTTCCAAGAAAGTTTACAAAGCTACAATACGAGCTCAAAGGCTTCAAAAAATGAAATTCCAACCCTTTCGTCCTCTATCGAGGTTACATTTATAGTGTGATTTCCCCCTGAGATGTACCTCTAAACAGGGCATCAAAATTAGTTAGAAAAACAGGGATCAAAACCGAATGATCATGTCGAATCCTAACAACTTTGAGGTGGAAAATTTGTCATGATTTTTATACCAATCAGGAAAGTATATCATGATAAGCGTGCTTGATCAAAACAACAAACAAGGCATCTGGGACTCAGGCTCGCTTGATTGAAAACGATGGTTCAGAACATCTTCGAGCAGCCTGCAACAATTTCACTCATGCCTGCATCTTCAATTAGTGAAATCTATATCAACCGTAGATCCAATACCAAGGGTAATCTAGACCGTTGAAACCTACTCCTTGTACCAAATTCTGTTGATCTAGAAATTTACTTTCTTCATGCAAGTTCTGTTAGCGGAATCGACCTCCGCCATGGATCTTTATTTGTCGTTGATCTGGGCGATTGAAATCTACGGGCCTACCAAGTTCCGTATATTGGGAATTCTACTTAACCTATGCGCATGTTCCCTTTTTCCGCACCATCGATCTTAGGCAAACACTCTCTGAGCCATTGATCTGAGATAAAGATGCGGGCTGCAAAAATCAGAAGGCAGAATCCCAACTTTCATAACTGAAACTTCATATTTCCTCTTTCCAATATTTTCCTTTCCGCCCTTTTCTTTCTGGGTCGTTAATCTATGCAGGAACTTTTCGAATCGTCAATCCTATGGAAAGCAGAAGGCATGGTTCCAATATTTTGTATTTTCGCTTTCTGATTTCCACCCTTTAGCTCCTTTTCAATCCGTTGATTTGTGCAGAATCTATCTGAACAGTTGATCTGGAAGAAAGCAAAAATCGAGATTCTAACTTTTCGAAATTAGATTTCTGTATCTTCCACTTTTCAATTTCTGCCATTTGCTTCCCACTTTTCCCTGGACCGTTGATTTGTGTGGAAGCTCTCAGAACCGTCGGATCTCGGGCTACGGAAAGAAGAAGTCGGGTTTACCAATTTTCACAACCGAAACTTTCCTTTTCCACTTTTCCTCTCCCAATTTTTCCCTTTTACTGCGAGATCATTTCAGACTATTGATCCTATGCAGAAACTATCCAGACCGTTGATCTTGTGGATCATGAAACATAGAACTTCAACTTTTCCCAACCATAATTTAATATTTCTATTTTTCGATTTCCACCCTTCTGGTCCTTTCTGGGTCGTTGATATTTGGTGGAAATGTCATGGGTCGTCGGATCTCAGACTGAGGAAAGTGAAAGTTGAGTTTACCAATGTTCACGGTCGAGACTTTCCTTTTCCACTTTTTCGCTCCCGCCTTTTTACTTCCTACCTTTTATGGACCATTGATCTTTGGTGGAGACGTTCTGGGTCATCGGATCTGGGCCTGCGAAAAGTGAAAGTCAGGTTTACCAAAGTTCATGGCCTAGTCTTTCCTTTTCTGCTTTTTCGCTCCCTCCTTTTTACTTCCCTCCTTTCTTGGATCGTTGATCTTTGACGAAGTCATCCTTAACCATTGGATCTCAGACTACGAAAAGTGGAAGTTGGGTTTACCACTTTTTATAACCAATTTTTTTCCTCTTCCACACTTCCGCCCCCGATTTTTCCTTTGCGGAAACGATTTGTGGCCTTTGACTTTTCTTCACTATGCATCCAAGTTGTCCGTTCTGGTCAACTTTTAACTTTAGTCCAATTTTTCATATTCATGCATATTTACAAGGCTAAACTTGGGGTTTTCAATAATTTTGCATCTCAAAGCAATGGATAAACCCCTTAGAACATGTAGAAACCCCCATCAACATCCTTCAGAGTCATTTGATATGGAAAATTTTCACACCTTACTCCTCCTTTCACTGGCCTAGTCCCCTGTCAATTATTTAGCCCTAAATAATGCTCACACATCTACAAAAATGTTCAAAATTTAGCACAGGTTCTAACAACGGATCCAACTCAGGGATGCTATCCTCCATGTGAGGTAGAAAAGAACTCTGTATATCAAGTGCTTGCTCCATTGGGTTGGTCCCAATCTTTCCTGAAATCCTGAAAATTCTTTCTAGAGTCTGCAACTTCAAAATTTTCCTAAAAAGAAAAACCAAATGACATCTCCTCTTGGGGACCTTACTTTCTTCACCTCAGGCTTTAAGTATGACAGAGAGATGTCCACACGTGCAATGTTAAAAATAAATGGTATATACAATGACATGAAACTAAACTTACTTTACAAAAAATAGTGTTTGAGGAGCCTCCCATTTACAGGAGCTCCAGATACCAGTCCACCCTCCATCTCTTCCAATAGATAGGCATTATTTCCTCTGAAAGATGAAATCTTGCAAGGGCCCTTCCATGGGTGATCAAAATTACCATGCTTACCCTTCTCCTCATGAGGTGCATCCCATTGTAATACTACATCCCCTAACAGGAAATCATCAGGTTTTGTTCTTTTGTCAAAAATCTCTTTCATCTTGTCGTGAAATTTCTAAGTCCTATCAAAAAGTTGCTCCATTTGCTGCTGCAACTCAACCAACTGATACATCCTTCTTTGGTTTGGGTGAGTCTCAACATATTCTTTTCGTAACAATCTCATCATTGGAAAGCTCAAGGAACTAGGAAAGATTACCTCAAAGCCATAGACCAACTGAAATGGCGAAGTGCCAATAGACTTCTCCGCACTAATTTTGTCATCCCACAAAGCATGGATCAACTTTGTGTGCCAAGTTTTCTTATTATCTTGCAGCAACTTTTTTATGATCCTCATAAGACTCTTGTTCAAAGATTCTTCCAACCCATTTCCCTGTGGGTAATAGGCTGTAGAATGCCCCAGCTGTATTTGGTAATTGAAACAAAAGGCAACCATATTCTTTGACTTAAAAGCTGCAGCATTATCAGTGATTATGTTCTTGCAAACCCCAAACCTTGACAAGATATGCTCCTCCATAAACTGCATTATCACTGTCTCGGTGGCTTGTCTTCTGGGGATGGCCTCGATCCTTTTAGTGAAATAGTCAGTGGCAGTGAGGATCCACTTGTGCTGCCATGAGGAGGATGGATTAATTTATCTAATAAAATATAGTACCCATTGCTGGAAAGGGGCTTCAACCTGTATGGGTTTCAAAGGAAATGGAAACAGTTTCCTTCTTCCTTCAAAAATTTGACATTTATGGCAGGCAACAACCTACGTATGAATATCCGAAAAGATAGTGGGACAGAAAAGTCCTACCCTCATGATATTGTTTATTATGGTCTTCAAGTAGTGATTCCCCCCACATTCTCCTACATGAAATTCTTCAATGAGCTTCTTGGCCTCCTGTTCATCCATGCAGTTCAATAGGACTCCTCCTGACTCTTTCCAATACAACTTCTCATTTAAAATGCAGAAACTTGTGGCTTTCTGTTTGAGTAATCTAGCCCTTGTTTTTTCCATACCCTGTGGAGCTTGTAGATGTTGTAATATGAAGATGATGTCAGAGTACCATGGGGATTACAAGAAGTTCTCAGCCACTGGTGGCTCTAGATGTTCCTTGGGTTTTTGGTCCTTTGTGGACAATTCAACAATCATATGCAGGCTAAGAGTATCGCAGTTATATTGCACCATGATCTTGGCTAGTCCCTGGCCTTTGATCAGCTTTGTGGGCTTGATTTCCAGGTCATATTCAAGTAGGATTTCTATCCATTTTCCCCTCCTACCCTCAGGATCTGGTTGGGTTAGTATATCCTTCACAACACTGGTGGGAACATGGGAAATAATGTGAGAATGCAGGATGTACAATCAGAACTCCTTCGAGGCCTACACCAGGGCATAAGCCTTCTTATCCAAGATATTGTATTTCATAGGAGCACCCCTGAGGGTTCTGTTGTAAAAATCAATGGGCTGCTCGTGTCGCTCATGGTTCTTCTATAGCAATACTCCTGCCACTGTGTGCTCAGAGACAAAAGAGAATATGATAAAGTCCTTGGAGAAATCAGGTTTGGCCATCACAGGGGCTTCAGAAATGGCCTTCTTTATGTATTCAAAGGATTTTTTCGCTTCAGGAGTCCACTTGATTATTTATCCTTTCCTAGCATGTCTGTTATATACCTCACAATTTTAGCAAAGGCAACAATGAATCTTCTCCGAAAATTTACCTTTCCCAAAAAGGACTAAACCTCCACCTTATTCCAAGGGAGCTCGATCTTACGAATCGCCTCAACCCTCTTTGAATCTATCTTGATGCTTTCCTGAGAAATTATATGCCCCAGCAACTTCCTTCTTTCATAGAAAAGAATGACTTTTTCGGATTCAGGGATATGGCGAACTTTCTGCATTTTCTAAACATCCTCGGTAGGTGGGAGACATGTTCTTCATCAAATTTTGAAAAGATAGTGATGTCATCCAGATAGATGTCCAAAATTTGTCATTTTTATCAACAAAACCTATGTCCATGGATCGCTGGAAGGTTTCCCCCGCATTCATGAGTCTAAATGGCATTTTAGCATACATGAAGGTGCCCTAGGGCATGGTGAAAGTTGTCTTCTCTTGGTCTGCTGGGTGCACCACAATCTGATTGTATCCTAAGAAGCCATCCAAGGTGGAGATCCTTTGAGAACCCACTACCCTCTGCAACATATTGTCCATTTTAGGAAGGGGGTAATGATCCTTCAAAGAAACTCCGTCCAATTTCCTGAAGTCGATGCAAATTCTTATCTCCTCATTCTTCTTCCTAATCGGGACCATGTTTTCCACCCCGCATGAGAATCTGAGGGCCATAATGATTTTGGCCTCAAATAGCTTCTTGATCTCCTTTTCCTCTAGGGGAAGTAGCTTGGGGGTCATCCTTATCATCTTTTTCTTGAAAGGAATCTCATCCTTTTATATTGGTATCGTCTGTTGTCTTAGACTTGTGTCATAGGCCTTGAGATCACCATATCTCCAAGCAAAACATCTGAGTATTCTTTCATCAGTGAGATGTATTTTTGCTTTGCCTCTAATGAGAGTGTTCTTGAGAATTTTATGAGCTTGGGGTGATATTCTGTCCCAATATTTACATCTTCCACACCTTCACAACTCGGGACAAGTTGGGGTTTTTTGGAAACATCATTAGGATAAAAAATCTTTTCTAAAGGAACTAAGCCTGTGGGGATAGAGTTACATTTTAGATGGAGTATTTCCTTGCCATAGAGATTGTTCACATATTCATGTTGTCCATCAGTCTCCTGCAAATCTAGCTCCCAATATTCCTCAATCTTGCAAAACTCAGTAGGGTCAATAGGGATGGCAATCTCAATTGCGGAACGTCTCTTGAAGTGCCAGTCTGGATTGACAAGGAATCCTAGGCGAGAGTAAGCCCTTCTAAGAGTGCATTGTTTTCATCAATGTTCAAACCATAGAACTCCCCATTGAGATTGAGGAAATTCTGAATCTATTTTTCATCTTCAAAAACTTGCCAACTCTTGACATTATATGGGACAAAGGACCTATGCCTAACTTCAACTTCACATTTTCCACTAGAGTGCATGGGGAACTTGAAAATAGCAGCAGAGGTGGCTAGGGAATCAGCTATACAATTTTGTAATCTGGGGATCAGATTAAAATTGCATCCTTCAAAACAATTTACTAGGTCTTGGACAACATTCATGTAGCTCCTCATCCTGGTATGTCTGTCCTGATATTCACCTATCATTTATTTGATTACTAACTCAGAATCTCCATGTATCAGGTCCCTCCTGACTTGGAAATCCTTCAGGATCGGAATGGATAACACCATAGCCTCATACTCTACCTCATTATTTGTACAGTCGAAGGCAAGTTTATAGGAGTAATTCAGAGATCTTCCTCCTAGGGGCTTCACCCAAACTCTAGCTCTTGCTCCTTCTCTACATGCTTACCCATCAAAACTCACATCCCACACCCCTTCCAACTCCTCCTGAGTGGGGTCAAAGGTTGTGTTCTGTGAACTGCAATTTTCTTCACCCCTTTCAATAAAGAAAATAGTTGATCGCATCTCAGTGTCTAGCGAATATATGGGGTGGTTCTGTGGCCTCTTAACGCTAGTCACCATGTATGCCAACTTTTTACCTCTGAAGAGCCTTCTCTATACCCCAAAGACAGGCATAGTGGCATATGAAATGTCCATTTGGAGGGCACCTTTGAGTTTGGTTTCCCAAGATCTTGACAACAACATTCCAAACTTCGGAGGGATGGCAGCCACAAATACATCCATGACAAGGGTTTTGGAAAGGATCTAACCTAAAGAGATGAACAAATATTTGATCAATCCCAGGAACTTGACTTTATTAGAATCGAAAGAAAATAGATATTTGTATGGTCTGGTCACTTCCAATCCCAGTTCATCCATGATTCTCTTGGGCATCATATTATCGGAGGCTCCTGAATCGAGCATGGAATTGTGTAGGATAGCATTATGGATGTTTAGATTGACATAGAAAGGGGGAACGTCTTCATCAGAAGGCCCATCAACATGGGGTCCAAACATAATGGTGGGATTATCATCTTGGAGGTTCAGAGAGTCTGATATTTCAGAGACTTCTCCTAGAGGCTTTAATACTGTGGAAATTTTGGAATGATATTCAGAGTTTTTTAATAATTCAGTAAGGGTGACAGAGATATTTATCTTGGCAATTTCAGCCTCCAAGATGAAAGAATTTTGTCCTTGATCAGAACTTCTTGGATTATATTTTCTTCTTTCTTTCCCTTTGGGCTCTGTCACATTTCTTGAGCTATCCTTGGGGTGAGTGTCATTTTTGGGCTTGCTGGTAGAGGCCTTATTTCGTGTATCTTTATTTCTCATGACAGGGACATATCTGCTTCTCAAGCCACTATGTCTCTACGCATCCAGGAAATCAAGTTGATATCCTCTCCTAAAGTCCTCTATCTCCTTTCAGGGCATCTCTCCCATTTCAAGACAAGCATTATCATATTCTTCTTTGGTCAGAAAGGTGGTGAGTGATTCAGTGTCCAGCTGATGGATTTCATCTTCAGCTTGATTTTCACCATCCTGATCTGCATAATTTTCTTGAAATGGAGGCCTGACAGGTGGATCAGGGGGGTTTCACTGGTCTCTCTTCATGTTCTGGAGAACCTGTATCATTCTAGAATTATGATTTCTATTCTACTGCTCTTGGTTTTCCCTAGGAGGTGGTCTGTTATCCACAGCAATTCTCTCCATCCACCTTTCCATGGCTCTCATCATTGTATCCATCCTGGGTTTATGTGAACTGGATGTGGAAGGTTGTTCCGACTCTTTATATTTTCTTCTTTCCCCTCTTAATCCCTCATCCCTCTTCTTCTTTTTGGAAGCATACAGGTTCACCTCTACCTCTATGGAATCCTTCATCCTATCAGCCAAAGAGGTTGATCTTCTTTCGCTCAGCAACATGGTGAACTCACTATTAAAGGATTCAGCATACTAGAGCTAAGCAGAACCAAGGGGGGTTTAAACTAAGCAGGGATAGCATTATAGGTCTTCATAAACATGTCAGAGAAGTATTGGATAGATTCACTCTCCCTCCTCCTGATGGAATGGTATTGGGACATATATTACTTTGTATTTTTCTTATCTTCCCATTTATCTTTGAAAGAATATTCAAAGGCTTGGTAGTTTCGAATTGAGTCAGCTGGGAGATTTTTATACCATTTTCTTGCTTCTCTAGCCAGACTTTGAGCAAATCGTCTGACCTTAACATCATCATGGTCCACTTCCTCCAGGTCTATCCAATCTAAGAACCATCCCAAGTGCTCCTCAACTGAATACCCCCTCCCCCCATTGAATTGTTTAAGCCTTTGGGAGTATCCCAGAGGGAGGTTGTGGAGAGCAGCATGAAGCTGTATAGGGGAAAATCTATTTGCCATCCTTGGAGGTATAATAGGGTTTACAAGGGGGATTAAGAATGGTGTGACAGAAATTGGTATGTTGTGAGGAACTGCAGGAATGTGGCGAGTTGTGAAACTAGAAGATGAATGTTGATTCTGCTTGGAAGCAGTGGGAGACAGATATGCAACAGCATACTGCCTTATGGTAGTGGGATTAAATAGGGCTAACTCAGAGGTAAGTATGGGGCACTCTTGGTCATACAAGGATAAAAAATTCCCACCTAGAGACTCTAAGATCTCGAGCGACCAGGATTTATGGGAGAATTCAAACGAGGAGGGGTCCAAGATACCTTCAGATAAGCTGGAGTCAGACTTAGTCCTGGGAAGAACTAGCTCCAATTCTTTACCGCAATGTTCAGATATATCAGTAATGGAAACAAAACCTCCAGCAGGTAAAGAGAAAGTTGTTTCTAACCTCTGCAACTTGTTGGATTTATGAATCAAGCTCTCTGGATTGAATATTTCTTGAAACGTCTCGGCATCACGGTTTCTCCTCATATTAGTTCTTTTGGTCGCCAATATTTCCAATGGAGTCTCCTTCTAAACATTTTGAGTGGAGTCACCAAAGCATATATAACCAGTATTGTGTCTAAGATCGGCTGCTCAACCAAGTCATAGAGCTAGGACAATGTCATTTTTTCAAGGAGATAATAGTGATTATTCCTCGACAACGACACCGAGATGTTATAACCATGTAATTTTCCGATGATTGTGATAGGAAGTCATAGGGGTAACCATTTCAAACCAATATTTAGACTGTATTCTAGCCTATACAGTATGAGAGGGATCTCTCTTTGTCACGAGAACATTCACATACACATATTGCTTTAAGCAAGCATTCAGAAGGCTAGATTTATGATGGGAACATATTTGTTTGTTAATTTAGAGATTGTAAGACAGATATATAAGAAATACCATTGGGGAATGGAGTCACAGTATGAATCATTCAAGGATGTTATAACAAATAATGAGCAATGATCTTCCCTTCTGTGATCCAAGGCAAAGTGAGTGTAATATTCAGTCAAATATCTTCAAGTGGTGGTAGGAGAAAGGAGAAAAACTCCAATGCAGCAAAATGCACCTATCTACGAATGAATTTCTTGAAAACACCTTTAGAAGAAACAACAATAAGGGTAATGATAGAAATGGATCATCTAACAAGGATGAATTCCACAACAATCATCTCATACACATTACGAATGTTATATCTGATCAAAGGAGCGCTTAATAAAACGAATTCCTCACATACAACTAGAAAGCATTAGCAGGAATCGACACATATGAAAATGATGCAAACATGAAACATAAACTAAATATGAACACCGTGATGAATCTCAGAAACTCAGAGAAACACTTTCCATTGACGCTTCCAAGAAATTTTACAAAGCTACAATCCGAGCACATACGCTTCAAAAAATGGAAGTCCAACACTTTCTTCCTCTATCAAGGTTACATTTATAGTGTGATTTCCCCCCAAGATGTATCTCGAAACAAGGCATCAAAATTAGTTACAAAATCAGGGATCAAACCCAAATGATCATGTCGAATCCTAACAACTTTGAGGTGGCATATTTGCCATGATTTTTATACCAATCAGTGAAGTATATGATGATGAGCATGCTTGATCAAAACAACAAACACGGCATCTGGGACTTAGGATGGCTTGATTGAAAACGATGGTTCAGAACATCTTCAAGCGGCCTACAACAATTTCATTCATGCCTGCATCTTAAATCAGTGAAATCTATCTCAATCGTAGATTTGATACCAAGGGTAATCTTGACCGTTGAAACCTACACCTTGTATCAAATTCTATTGATCTGGAAAGTTACTTTCTTCGTGCAAGTTCTGCCATCGGAATCCACCTTCGTCGTGGATCTTTATTTGTCGTTGATCTAGTTCATTGAAAGCTGCGAGGCCTACCAAGTTCCGCATATTGGGAAGTCTACTTAACTCGTGCGCAGTTGATCTAAGATAAAGATGCGGGCTGCAGAAAGCAGAAGGCGGGATCCCAACTTTTCATAACCAAAAATTCATATTTCCGCTTTCTAATATTTTCCTTTTCTCCCTTTTCTTTTTGCATCGTTGATCTATGCATGAACTTTCTGGGTCGTCGATCCTGCAAAAGAGGAAAGCGGGATTCCAATATTTTGTATTTTTGCTTTTCGATTTCCTCCCTTTGGTTCCTTTTTGAGCCGCTGATCTGGCAAAAAGTAGAAAGCGAGACTCTAACTTTTCGAAATCAAATTTGTGTATCTTCTGCTTTCGGATTTCCTCCATTTGCTTTCATCTTTTCACTGGACCATTGATTTGTGCGGAAGTTCTCCGAACTGTCGGATCTCAGGCTACAAAAAACGAAAGTTGGGTTTACCAATTTTCACAACTAAAACTTTCCTTTTCCTCTTTTCAACTCCTGATTTTTCCCTTTTTTTGTGGTATCATTTCAGACCATTAATCCTATGCAAAAACTGTCTAGACTATTGATCTTGCAAATCATGGAATGCAGAACTTCAACTTTTCACGACCAGAATTTTATATTTCCCTTTTTCGATTTTTGCCCTTCTGCTCCTTTCCAAGTCATTGATCTTTGGTGGAAACGTTTTGGGTCGTCAAATATCAGACTGCGGAAAGCAGAAGTTGAGTTTACCAATGTTCACGATCGAGACTTGCCTTTTCCGCTTTTCCACTCCCTCCTTTTTACTTCCCTCCTTTTCTAGACCGTTGATCTTTGGTGGAGACATTATGGGCCATTAGATCTCGGACTGCAAAAAACGACTGCAAAAAACGGAAGTCGGGTTTACCAATGTTCATAGCCGAGACTTGTCTTTTCCGCTTTTCCTCTCCCTCCTTTTCACTTCCCTCCTTTCCTGGACCGTTGATCTTTGGAAAAGTCATCCTTGACCATCGGATCTCGGACTGCAGAAAGCGGAAGTCGGGTTTACTAGTTTTTATAACCAAATTTTTGCCTCTTCTGCACTTTCGCCCTAGATTTTTCCTTTGCGGAAATGATTTGTGGCCTTTGATTTTTCTCCACTATGCATCCAGACAATCCATTCTGGTCAGCTTTTAACTTTAATCATATTTTTCATATTCAAACATATTTACAAGGCTAAACTCCGGATTTTCAATAATTTTGCATCTCAAAGCAATGGATAAACCCCTTAGAACATGTAGAAACCCCCATCAATATCCTTCAGAGTCATGTGATATGGAAAATTTTCAAACCTTACTCCTCCTTTTACCAACCTACTCCCCTACCAACTATTTATCCCAAAATAGTGCTCACACATCTGCAAAAATCTTCAAAATTTAGCATAGGTTCTAACAGGGTCAATTATCCTTGACATTATAGTTATGTGGTTTAATTTCTTCAAAGGATGGAGACCTATGTGGTATGATTCCCTTCTTCATGGTGCACAAGTGGAGAGTTTGGTTGGATGCTTGGGAGGACAATCCATTTGGAGGAGGAGCGTTAAGCATATTGGAGGAGTACATTGATCCCTAAGGTAGCATGAGGACAATTGCTTGTTGCATGGAGAATTTTATTTGAATTGAGAATGCTTAGATTGAGTAGTGATCATGTGGGTGTGATGGATGAAAAGGTGAACACCGCTTAGGAGGGAGCATTAATGCATTGGAGACCTTTAAAGGAGGAGCATTGGACACATCTCATAGAGCACTCACCTTGGAACCCTTTCTTGTTGTATGCACATGCGTTGGAGATTGACCCGTGCCACCTACAATGAGATCACTTCACATGTCAACCAAAGTATTATTTAGTTAGGTTTTTTATTGTGGACTAGGTCCTCTTTGTTATTTTTAGCCTCTCTCACCTTTCATATAAGCAAAGGGAGGAGAGGGTATTTTCATATATTCATTGTTTTTCACTCATGTAATAGCATGCTTCTATTAAACATGTGAGGGCTAGAGTGAAATGGTCTCTTTATATACTTCTTCACTGTATTTTCTCTCATTTGTCATGATTGCTAAGGTTCTTGAGAAAATTCAATGGAAGACTAGCATTAGGGTTTCTCCCTAAGAAGACAAGGGAAACTAAGATTTAGGAGAAACCCATTAGAGAAAAGGCTTCAATCAATCTTCTAGTTCTGGGGAGAGAAAAAGGCTAGGGTTTTTTAGCATTTGAAAACCCTAGTAGTACTTAGGGTGCTTGATATGGAGAAGATAGAGCAGGAGTATATTGTACAATGATGTGATGCAAGTGAATTTTCCAAGGAGGACTTATTGATGTGTATTCTAGCTTGAGGATGTTTGGTGGAGCGACTAACTTTGGCTAGGATTGATTCCTACTTAGGAGTTAGTGGTTAGATTTTTCTTATGTTTTCCTTAGCTTGGTTTGGAAAGCATGACTTGTACCTACTTGTACTAAGTTGTGGTATGTACTTGTAGCTCATCTTATACATTTATGAAGTGTTCCTATTATCGAAAATTTGTGTACTTGTGTATTTGAATTTCATGTTATGTTATCTTGATGGTTGATTAGAATACACATTCGTTATGCATCCATATTTGACATAGATCATATTTTGTTAAGTCATTTAACATAGATATATAACATAAATGGGAAAATATATCATTGTAATATTCTGGTATTATAAGATTTTTTCATATCTGTAATTTTTTTGGGAAGTGTGCCCTAAAAGTTGTAACATCACTGCATTGAAGTACAATTGTTCAATTTTTATTTTCTTGAGCTTCCTTGTGTATTTGGTTTAAGAGAAGCCACGTATTTGTTATTGTAAAATAATATTTCATATTCATCCCTAAGGCTAAAATCTCATAGGAAATAGGCCCAAAAAACCTCAAGGTTGATGTGGAATTTCTAAATGTTCATTAATTGCCCTACAGTCAAAATTCATACAAGTATTTCCCTAATTTCACCAACCCAATTAAATTATGGTGCCTAAATCAAAAGAACTTTGACTGATAAGTGTAGATGTTTCTTCATTTCCTTGAATGATGAGGGGTGTCAAGGTTCAAATTGAGAATATACAGAATTTAAAGTCACATATTATTGGATTTTACTAATGTAATGTGTTCTCCCCAATAGTTTAGACGCTAATTTAATGGATTTTGACTTACAGGAATTATTATCTAATTTATCTATTCATAGAAATTGTTAGGAGCAGTGATTGTCTCTTTGAATAATCTCCATAATAAGCTTCGCACTTATGAAAGGAAAATATAGTAAACAACTCAATGAATTTGTGTTTCTTAAGTAATAAAGTGCACTCAATTAGTTAGTTGTTATAAACAAACCGAAGCATTTGAATATCAAGTTCATAGATGATGGATCTATGAGCATGGTTTTCAATTCATAAAAAAAAAAGAGTTTTGTCAAATGTCATGTGCAATTAATAATGATTTGAAACTTTTTTGACTTCTTATAAATTCATAGAATCATTGTGATCAATTTTATATAATATTCCATTGTTATGTAAATCACACATTTAATTTTAATTGTTAGAACAAGAGCGAAATCCTTAAGTCATATATATTGGTTTTAATTTTGTTATTTATATGGTGCTAGCTAATAATATGGCTCTGCAACACATCCCAAAGAACATAGAAATTTATTGCCTAAAAACTCATGTATGAAAATGCACAACTCTCTATGCATCTATTTTATCAAGTTGCATTGCTTTTATTATTTTCTATACATAATATATTTCTTTGATATAATTACTTGGAAACATCTATTTTCCTTTCTTTATTCCCTCTTCCCCTTCATGTTTTATCAATAATGAATCAACTATTAAAAAACATACTACAAACTATTAACTATTTCTTTGGAGCTAATCTGATTGGGATGCTGGAGAATGCAATTCTTTGAGCTAGATATGCTAGTGTAAACTGCTCATCTTCTATTAAAGGCATTTATCCTGCAAACAAGATATACAGATAACAAGATATATAAGTTATCTAGCTAAAGTAAACTATATCTCTACAATTTTATTATAAACCTAACATAATCATAAAGCAACATTATAGAGAGGAAAAGTTGGTAAATCTGAAAAAGCCATGTAAGTTTGAGGGATTGATCATTATCATCATCGTCCCCTCTCACACATACATGCACACAACACACATTAAAAGCGAAGTTGCATGTCTCTTATTAATTTGTGTTTACTTGTTTAGTCAATAATTTCTTTAAGGAATCCAAAAATATGTGATGACCACTATGTTAAATTACAAATTTTTAAAGATATTATTTTCTCAATTATGTAAATATTGGTAGTATTGTAATCATGTGCATTTTATTGTTATTATTTCTTATATGCATAGCAATTTTGCATTACTCAACATACACCATTTGTTTTTACTTCCCCTTGTATACATTTTTCTTTTTCATATTTGTATGAGACTCAAGTTCTAGATGTCTTAGTTAAACCAAGAGGTTCTACTAATATTTCAATGACTGCTAAAGTTTTAAGGGTGAAAATCAAAATTAATAGCAAACAACTTTACTTTCAGTCTAATCCATCGTTTCTATTAACTAATGCATTAAATTAGATGAATCTAAGAGCAATACAAAATGTGGATTTAGAGCATGAGTTATATCTAATCTTATCATGTAGACTTCGTCTTTATGATGACTTCCAAACCTTACGTATAGATGATTTATTTTTACTGTTAAATTATTGAGTCCTTTTACTCATTGTATAAAAAAGAAATATTAGATATTGACATAAATCCAAATGCCATATAGATGAGAACTTTCAATCGAGGCATTCTTTAAGGATTCAAATATTATACCTATGTGTAGTGTTTAGTATTTAGACAACTATATAGATTGAAAAAAGCATACATATAGATACATAGGTGAATATTCAATAAAAAAACATAAAGTAAACTATTAAAATTGGTAACCTTTGGTGAATTTTATCGAATTAATCATGTCATGTAAAAAAATAGGTGAATTTTTAATGGCAATTTGCAAAAATAAAATAAAAAATTAAATGGCTAAAAAATAGGTAGCTGGCGAAATCTCACTTAAAAAAAATCCTTCGTTGTATAATTTAAAACAATGCATTTCTTTAACAATCTCCACAAGTATTGCCCTTATTTTTGTATAATATCAATTAATTTGATTTTCTTACATTCAAGGACAAAATCACATTCTCGAATAGGACATGCTCACGTAGGGTACATGTCTTCTAGTAAATGTGGAGTTATTTTTAGTGGGCTAACAATATTGTCAAACTTTAGGAAATTTTGATAATTTTTTCATCCATTTAATCCAATCTAATCAATTAAAAACATGAAATAAACTACATGTGTACCCATCAAGGAAGTGGGCTTGGGGAAGTGGAGATTCTTAGCATACATGCACGTCTATAGTCTCTACAAGTTCCTCCCTAGCTACCACACTAAGATACCTACATTCCATTTTTCCTTCAATACTTTATTCTATGGGATAATGACATACTGCACTATGTCATGCATGCATGAACAAATGAGTATCACCAGACAACAAATAACAAACGAAAATTCCTGATTATCTTATAAATTTTCTATAGAAGAAAGAGGTGAGTTGGCTCTTGCAAAGGCTTGTCACACCCCGGTTTTGACCCCGTTGCAATAAATGTACATGATGTACATATTGTAATGATCATGGTGTGGAGGTAAAGGCCAAGGCCCCACCATTGATTGGTTATGCTATGTTTTAGGTTGAAATTGTCACCGATGGTGTATCGGGGCATGCGACATAGATATTAAGTCTTGTCATCATGTACATATGAATCTTTAATTAAAATGAACCCGACCAGCTACGTTCGCGGCAACTAAATTGAGAAGGGGCATGATTTTCACAAGGATAAGGGTGGGGAAATTGTCAAACCTTGAGCCGTGAGAAAACCCATGTGTCATCTTTCCTTGTTTTATCCAACCACCACAATTAAGAATTGCTGCTAGTGGTTGAGGCAGTTATTGTTTTGGGAGTGGTGTGGCAGGACTACCAGTCCTTGCCCACACGCACACTCCACCCGCAGTTGACTTCACAACGGCAAAAGAAAACACTGCCATCACTCCATCATTCTACTCCCCCTCCATGACTGTGCTGAAACACTCACGCACTCTCTACTACGCAGGCCTCACATTTTGTTGTCCATCCTCACGCAGGGGTAGAAGTTGCTCACGTTCACGCACTTCTGGCTACGGGGCATTCTCGCCATTGTCTGTTTGTTGTTCTCACGCACAAGATTTCCTGGTTTTGGGCTCACACAACGAGCTGGGAGCTGTGCTCTTCCATCCACGATTTGCTATGAAGGGACCACCCACGTTTTCAGTTGTATGATATCCTCACAGACTGGTATGGTTGTGTAATTTTCCTGTCATTTCAATGTTGAGAATGGGACTGTTGTTCTTCCTGTGAGTTATGGTTGCCGCCATTCTCTTCGGAGATTTGTTGTGTTGCTGTGGTCTCCTTTACATCGTGATTGTTGTGGTCTCCTTTATGTTTTGGGGATGAGAGTCTGTTCATTTCATGCACAGTGTATGCTGATACGTTTTGGGACTGTTGATTTCCCCCATGTTGTAAATTGTGTGCACTGACACGTTCAGTGGCCTATTGAAATTCGCTTGGGATTCATTTCCCTTGTTAAGCTGTCTAAGCTGTAATAGCTGAGTAATTGCATGTGTGCAATGGTTGGTCTTCGGACTGTGTAGGGAACAGGGATGGGGGCTTGGTTTGCTTGATAAACCTAGTGGCTGGAAACCAAACAGACAGAGCTAGAGGGCTGGCTTTCTTCTCCACAACCCCTGAATAGCGCTGGAAGGGAATGCAGGGCCTGAGGGACTGTGTAGCAGAGAAGGGACTGATTCCTTGTGTTGGGTGTGTGTGGGTGTCTTGGAAGTCAGGCTAGTTCTGGTGTAGGTGTTCTTGGCTCTGTAATGAGCCCACCAGCTTAGCATTTAGCCTTTCCCAACTCCTGGATGGCCTGATAAACCTGACCATGTTGGCTTGGCTATCTTGTTGATGGCTTGATAAACCCAACTATGTTGGCTTGGCTGCATTTTGTGTATCCTTGGCTATGTATAAGCCTGCTTGTTCCTTATTCCTTGGAGAATCATGCCCAGCTCGGGGGTGGCAGCGCTGCTGAGAGATTAAGGAGCACACTGGCCTATGGTTGGGTGGAACGTTGCAGCAACGTAGCTGGTTGCGGAACAACTTCTTCATAAGATAAGTGATCTTTCTCATTTTACTTCTGCAACCATAATTTCTGTTAATGATCATGATGAATATGTTGAATGAATGCTTGTATGAATGTGTGTTGTTTCCGCTGCGTATGATAAATATTTGCATCTGTGCACGATAAATGTTCATGTGTGCATGTTCTATTTCAATGCATCCTGTTTTTAGCATTCAGCATTTCAGTATTTTATAAATTCACATGTTCATGGGGCTGGTAGCCCGGATGGTTAACGCCATCGTCGCATCCTCTTTGCTGGTCGGAGGGTTGGGGACGTGACAGCGTGGTATCAAAGCTCATGTTGCAGCATGGGCCTGAATGGACCACGAAGATGCAGGGACAGAAGCAGTATTTCTTTCTGCCCAGCGGAAATTAGTGAATGACTGGAAAATTTAAAAATTGTGTCTAAGTGTTTGAACTGTCGGATCATCAGAAGAGCTAGTCGGAAAGACTTCCGATGTAGCGGAAGAGCTAGTCGGAAAGACTTCCGATGTAGCGGAAGCGCTAGGCGGAAGCATGCCCGACAGGACATTTGGAAGGAAAATCGCGGAGAATTTTTCTAAGTGATTTGACGTCTGTTGGTGGAAAATAGTTGTTCGAGCGTCCTCCGCTGCGGATGGCTAAACGACTACGCGTCCGACGGGTAAGGCCTCCGACCGTCGACGCCATGAAGAAAGTTCGAAAATTTTTCTAAGTATAGAAATCGTCAGCTATTGGAAGAAGATAGTGGTTCGTACGCTCGCCGTTGCGGAAGTCTAGAGCACTAGACTTCCGACGAGAAGAGACTACCGATACCGATTAGGTTGCGCCGCCGATCGGAAGAAGATCAAAGATCATGTTCCACCGTTGCGACTGCTGATGGAACTATTTCGCCGACGAAAAGAAGAAAGTTGAGCCGATCAAGCAGTGTTGAGATCATCGAAAGGCGTTAGCTGTTTGAGCAGCCGATACGTCGGCTGAGTTAGCTGAAAGGACTTCCGATGCCGTCGGCGGAAGAAAGTAGAAAGGGGGAAAATTTCGAAAAGTTGAAAATTTTCTAAGTGTTGAGATCATTGGAAAAATTTAGCTATTTGAGTAGCCGATGTAGCGGCAAGTATCGAAGGAAAATAGAAGATGAGGTTGCCGATGCGGTGGCAGAAGGAAGAAGAAAGATTTCCGAAACGTCGAAAAACTTTAGAGGATTGGACTACCGACACGTAGGAGAAAAATAGAGCATCAGTCCGCCGATACGTCGGAAACCAGAGGAGGATCGGCCCGAAACGTCGGAAAAATTTAGTTGTTTCAACAGCCGATGAACAGCGAAGAAGTTAGTGGTTTGGACTGTCAAAACATCAGATTGATAGATGAAATGAGAGCCGATTCTGCAGAGGAAATTTTTGAGTTTTTTAAGTAGGATTTTCCAGCAGATTTTGGCTGTTTATCAGTAGGATTTTCAGCTGTTTTTCAGTGGATTTTCAGGGCTGAAAAAGGAGAAAAGTGGCAGCGATCTTATGCGCCAGATTGCGCAAAAACCAATGGTTTACCAAAAAAAAAAAAAAAATTATGATTTTTTCCAAGAGAAGGTAAGCAATGCTGGTTTATATCAATGTTATGTGGTTAACAGTTGTGTTACTAACATGTTTGCAGAGTCATAGTCACCCTCAAGGGCAGTATTCTAGGTAGTGCATTTTGATAAATAAGTGGTGGTTCAGTTATGAGAACCCATGATGGATATGATGCTCGAGATTCTTATGAGCATGAGCGAGATGCCATGGGAGAAAATGTCCATAATAGAAATGATGACATTGAGTCTAATGGAAGGAGATTCCAAGAGACACCGTCAAATGTTGCAGCCACCATGAGAAGCCTGATCAAAGCCCAGGAAGAGCAGCATTAGCTGAATGCTGCTATGTTGCAGAGTTTGACAGACTTACATAGAAAGATAGACTCTGGACGAGGTACAGCAAGACCAGAAGGCAGTAAGAGCAGTACTAGGAGAAAGAGAAGGACTTCTAGTGGATCATCTGATTCTGAAGAATCCAGCGGGGATTCAAGTTCTTCTTCTCATAAAAGAAAAAGAAAGAGACACCATTGGGATCGCTCTCGGGATGAATTTAAGAATGCTAAACCTCCTACGTTTGATGGTGAGGTAAAGACTGGACAAGAGGCTGAAGCTTGGCTTCTTGAGATAAAGAAGTACTTTCAAGTGCATGATTATTCATGAAACATGAAGGCAAGAGTTGTCATATTCAATCTGAATGGAAGAGCATCCATTTGGTGGGAACACTTCAAGCAAGTAAAGAGGATCAGTGAAAGGAGACTTAAGTGGAAACATTTCAAGAAGTATTTCAAGCAGAAATACCTCTCTGACAGGTATTATGATGACAAGATTAAGGAGTTCCATGAGCTGAGATTGGGACAGCGGACCATGGAAGAGTATGCAAATAAGTTTTTGGAGCTGTTGAGGTATGTCCGGTACATCAAAGATGAAAAAGTGAAGGTCTAGCGTTTTCTGAGTGGATTACCTCAGTCTTGAAAAGATAGAATTGAGTTTTATGAACATAGAACTCTTGAAGAAGCAATAAGGAAGGCTAAGTATTGCTATGAGCAAAGCAAAGGTAAGTTGGATTACCATAAGGCATGGAAGGACAAGAAGAATGAGAATTTTGACCAAAGAAAGAAAGGTTTCAAACCTTCTAATTTCAGGAATCAGCAGAAGCAACCATCCCAAGCTGCGAGTAAGCCAGTTGGAGTGACAGGAAAAAAGCCTAAAGATCCACAACAAAATAGAGGACCACTTCAATGTTGGAAATGTGGAGGACACCACATGCGCAGAAATTGTCCACTCGAGAATGAGAGTGCAAGGCCAGCTTATAATGTTCAAGAAACAGAAACAGTGGGTCAAGTAGCAAGGGCAGTCCCTAGGATTTATGCAGCACTGGAGGACCGTCAGGCAGATCACCAGTCAACTGTGGTTGAAGTAGCAGGTAAGATTGTCGAGCAATTTGTTTCTATTTTGATTGACCCTGGTTCTACGCACAGTTACATTACTCCTAGAGTAGTGGAGATTTGTGCTTTTAAGAAGGTAAAGCATAGGAAGTCTTGGTTAGTTCATCTAGCCACTGGAACTAAGAGAAAGGTTAGTGAAATGGTAGAGAAATGTCCATTGGTGATGAATGGATTGGTCACTTGTGTAGATCTGAATGTTCTACCGCTTGGTTCCTATGATGTTCTCATTGGAATGGATTGGTTAGAAGCTCACATAGTGAAGCTTGATTGTTACAATAAGACTTTTGAATGCATGAATGAAGAAGGGAACCTAGTAGTTGTGAAAGGCATTCCAAAGGTGATTTCAGTATGGCATGTTTCAGCAATGCAGTTAAAGAAGTTCTGTAGCAAGGGTTTCTAGTTGTATGCAGCTCATATTTTGGAGGAAATGGGAGATAAAAATCCTAGGTTGGAGGACTATCAGGTGTTACAGGAATTCAGGGATGTGTTTCCTGATGAGATTCCAGGGCTTCCTCCAAAGAGGGACATTGACTTCACTATTGAACTCGTGCCAGGATCAGCACCAGTGACCAAGGCACCCTACAGGATGAGTATACCGAAAATGTTAGAATTGAAGATGCAACTGCAAGAGTTGTTGGAAAAGAAGTATATCCGACCGAGTGTGTCTCCTTGGGGAGCACCAGTTCTGTTTGTAAAGAAGAAAGATGGTACACTCAGGTTATGTATTGATTACAGACAGTTGAACAAGGTTACTGTGAAGAATAAATATCCTTTGCCTAGGATTGATGACCTCTTTGATCAAATGAGAGGATCAAAGGTATTTTCCAAGATTGACTTGAGGTCTGGTTACCATCAGGTGAGAATCAAGGATGAAGACATTCATAAGACAACCTTCAGGACAAGGTATGGGCATTATGAGTTTGTAGTGGTACCATTTGGTCTCACAAATGTACCAGCTACATTTATGTGCCTTATGAATAGTGTCTTCAGCAGGTATTTGGATAAGTTTGTTCTTGTTTTCCTTGATGACATTCTTATTTATTCTAAGAATGAGGAAGAGCATGAAGAGCATTTGAGATTGACATTGCAATTGCTCAGGGAGCATCAACTGTATGAAAAACTGAGCAAGTGTGACTTCTATAGAGATAGAATTTAGTATTTGGGTCACATTATCTCAGAGGAAGGTATATCTGTGGACCCTGAAAAGATTGAAGCCATTATGAATTGGCCTACTCAAAGAAATGTGACAGATGTAAGATCTTTTATGGGACTTGCAGGATACTACAGGAGATTCATTGAGGGATTCTCCAAAGTTGCACATGCCATCACTTCTTTGCAAAAGAAGGGGATGAAGTTCGAATGGACATCGAGGTGTGAAGAAAGCTTCCAGCAGTTGAAGAGTCTTCTCACCAGTGCACCAGTATTGAAGGTTGCAGATCCAGAGAAAGATTTTGTGGTGTGTATCGATGTATGCAGACAAGGGCTTGGAGGAGTCCTTATGCAGGACAACCATGTGATATGTTATGAGTCAAGAAAGCTGAAGGAACATGAGAAGAACTATGCCACTCATGATCTAGAGCTTGCAGCCATAGTACATGCTCTCAAGATGTGGAGGAATTACTTGATGGGTGGGAGATTTGAGCTTAGAACAGATCACTGTGGACTGAAGTATCTATTTGATCAACCTACTTTGAATGCTACGAAAGCAAGATGGCTGGAGTTTTTATGTGAGTTTGATTTTGAAATCAAGCACATAAAGGGAAAGGAAAATAAGGTAGCTGATGCACTGAGCAGGAAAGTGCAGGAAATGTATGTGGCATCTCTTAGTATTTGCCAACCGGATTTGAAGCAACAGATTGTTAGTCATGCTGCTGGAGATGAATTGTATGAGCAGGTAAAAGACAAATTGCAACAGCAAAGTCTTGAGAAGAGGTATGAAGGATATAATTGGAAGAAGATGGACTTCTCACTTATCATGGTAGAATTTATATTCTAGTTGTAGCCGATTTGAGGAGAGTTGTTATGGATGAAATCCATCAAGCTCCGTATTCTGGTCACCCAGGATATCAGAAGACAATTGCTACAGCTAGAAAGCAGTACTTTTGGCCAAGAATAAAAAGGGATATGGCTGAGTACATTTCAAGGTGTATGAAATGTCAGCAAGTAAAGGTTGAGCACCAACACCCAGCAAATTTGTTGCAGCCTTTGCCAGTTCCAGAATGGAAATGGGAAGTTATTTCCATGGATTTTATTACCGGCTTGCCGATGACTTGGAGACAACATGATTCCATCATGGTTGTGGTAGACAGGTTGACTAAGGCAGCGCATTCTATACCGGTTAAGTCTACGTATAAGATGGATGACATTGCAAAGATCTTCATGAAGGAGATATTCAAATTGCATGGATTGCCTAAGGCAATAGTCTCTGACAGGGATGTCAAGTTCACTTCCAACTTTTGGAAGGAGTTGTTTGCAGATTTGGGTACAAAGCTAAACTTCAGCACTGCATACCATCCTCAGACAGATGGGCAGACAGAGAGAGTTAATCAGGTGCTTGAAAATATGCTTCGCATGTACGTAATGGACAAACCAACCAAGTGGGAAGATTACTTACACTTGGTAGAGTTTGCTTACAACAATGGACAGCAGGCATCCTTGGGGATGAGTCCGTATGAAGCTTTGTATGGAAGAAGGTGTAGGACACCAGTGACTTGGGATAATCCAGTGAACAGGATTGTGCTCGGACCAGAATTGCTCAAGGAAATGGAGCAAGAGGTTGTAAAGATCAGGCAGAATCTGAAAGCAACATAGGACAGACAGAAAAGCTATGCAAATAAGCATAGGGTGAACAGGGAGTTCAGTGTTGGGGATCATGTTCACCTCAGAGTGAGTGCAAGGAAGAGTTCCTTGAAGCTTGGAAGTTGTGCCAACTTGTCACCTAGATACTGTGGGCCGTTTGAAGTGCTTGAAAGAATAGGGCCAGTTGCATATAGACTTGCATTGCCTACTAGCACTAGAGCTCATAATGTTTTTCATGTTTCTTTGCTTAAGAGATATGTACATGATCCTAACCATGTGATAAATTGGGATGTGATTCAAATGGAACCCGAGGGAGAGTTCCGAATCGAGCCAATGCGCATCCTCGACAGGAAGGGCACAATGCTCCGGAACCGGGCCATAGGGTAGGAAAAGGTGCAATGGGAGCACTACGGACCTAAAGAGGCTACAAGGGAGCTAGAGGATGCCATGCGATTGGAACATCCATTTTTATTCAATTTTGCGGAACACTGAGGCGATACCAGTGTAGCATTTTGTTCAATTTTGTAAGCACCGAGGACAGTGCTATTGAAAGGGGAGGGGAATGTCACACCCTGGTTTTGACCCCATTGCATTAAATGTACATGATGTATATATTGTAATGATCATGGTGTGGAGCTAAAGGCCAAGGCCCCACCATTGATTGGTTATGCTATGTTTCAGGTTGAAATTGTCACCGATGGTGTATCGGGGCATGCGGCATAGATATTAAGTCTTGTCATCATGTACATATGCATCTTTAATTAAAATGAACCCGACTAGCTACGTTCACGACAACTAAATTGAGAAGGGGCATGATTTTCACAAGGATAAGGGTGGGGAAATTGTCAAACCTTGAGCCATGAGAAAACCCATGTGTCATCTTTCCTTGTTTTATCCAACCACCACAATTAAGAATTGCTGGTGGTGGTTGAGGCAGTTATTGTTTTGGGAGTGGTGTGGTAGGACTGCCAGTCCTTTCCCACACGCACACTCCACCCGCAGTTGACTTCACAATGGAAAAAGAAAACACTGCCATCACTCCATCATTCTACTCCCCCTCCACGACTGTGCTGAAACACTCATGCACTCTCCACTATGCAGGCCTCACGTTTTGCTGTCCATCCTCACGCAGGGGCGGAAGTTGCTCACGTTCACGCACTTCTGGCTACGGGGCATTCTCGACATTGTCTGTTCGTTGTTCTCACGCACAAGATTTCCTGGTTTTGGGCTCACACAACGAGCTGGGAGCTGTGCTCTTCCATCCACGATTTGTTGTGAAGGGACCACCCACGTTTTCAGTTGTATGATATCCTCATAGACTGGTATGGTCGTGTAATTTTCCTGTCATTTCAATGTTGAGAATGGGACTGTTGTTCTTCCCGTGAGTTATGGTTGCCGTCATTCTCCTCGGAGATTTGTTGTGTTGCTGCGGTCTCCTTTACATCGTGATTGTTGTGGTCTCCTTTATGTTTTGGGGACAAGAGTCTATTCATTTCACGCACAGTGTATGCTGATGCGTTTTGGGACTGTTGATTTCCCCCATGTTGTAAATTGTGTGCACTGACACGTTCAGTGGCCTATTGAAATTCGCTTGGGAGTCATTTCCCCTGTTAAGTTGTCTAAGCTGTAATAGCTGAGTAATTGCATGTGTGCAATGGTTGGTCTTCGGACTATGTAGGGAGCAGGGATGGGGGCTTGGTTTGCTTGATAAACCTGGTGGCTGGAAACCACACAGACAGAGCTAGAGGGCTGGATTTCTTCTCCACAACCCAGTGAATAGCACTGGAAGGGAATGCAAGGCTTGAGGGACTGTGTAGCAGAGAAGGGACTGATTCCTTGTGTTGGGTGTGTGTGGGTGTCTTAGAAGTCAGGCTAGTTCTAGTGTAGGTGTTCTTGGCTCTGTAATGAGCCCACCAGCTTAGCATTTAGCCTTTCCCAACTCCTGGATGGCCTGATAAACCTGACCATGTTGGCTTGGCTGTATTTTGTGTATCCTTGGCTATGTATAAGCATGATTGTTCCTTATTCCTTGGAGAATCATGCCCAGCTCGGGGGTGGCAGCGCTGCTGAGAGATTAAGGAACACGCTGGCCTATGGTTGGGTGGAGTGTTGCAACGACGTAGCTGGTTGCAGAACAAATTCTTCATAAGATAAGTGATCTTGCTCATTTTACTTCTGCAACCATATTTTCTGTTAATGATCATGATGAATATGTTGAATGAATGCTTGTATGAATGTGTGTTGTTTCCGTTGCGTATGATAAATATTTGCATCTGTGCACGATAAATGTTCATGTGTGCATGTTCTATTTCAATGCATCCTGTTTTTAGCATTCAACATTTTAGTATTTTATAAATTCACATGTTCATGGGGCTGGTAGCCCGGATGGTTAATGCCATGGTCGCGTCCTCTTCGCAGGTCGAAGGGTTGGGGACGTGACAAGGCTTATATGGAAATATCATCTTGCTTGATTCAAAGGATCTTTGTGTGACTAGATATTTGATGTGCATGCAAGTGGTTGCATTCGAGAACCTTCTCCTATAGTCTACACTATCTAGTATCATATAATGGGCCACTATAATGGCGACAACTAATTTAATATCTCATAGTTTGTTCCCATAATCTAAGCTTAATGTTGGCTTCTATCACCTTTCTGTCTCGACCCGCGGTTCAACATCACCACAATACCAACAATAAACCACAAGACATCGGCCCGACAGAGTAACTCCATCGGCAACATATGTGACGCAGGAGCAATCTCACCCGAGATATCTAATGGGTAAATGCTAGAACCATGTTTTTGCAGTTAGCGAGGGATTATAGTCCCTGAGCGCGTGGCCAAGGCGCTCGACGAGGGAAACTTAGACGGTTGGACGGTTCTTGCGCGACTGAGCACAACTGTATGTCAGCACGTGTGGCACGACCTATTCTTTGACCCTACCAACTGGCGCAACTTGTGCGACGCAGCTGATCCTTTAAACTAACATGCCACTTGTGACTTATATTTCAACTTAAGGAATTAACTACAGCTTGCTTGCACATTCCAACAATTCTTCAGCAATTATTCATTCACTAGTTAACAAAATGGTACCAAGCATTCAACAATAGCTCATCATCATATAGTAAGCAAATAACAACCATTCACATCAACATGTACAACATCAATCAACCATTTAAGCTCAAATAATAACGTGGAAACCCATCTGGGAAAAACCACCAAGGTGCTCTTCATCTGGCATGAGAAATGAATATAGCACCTTCCAGTCTGCAACTTGCAGACTGATCTTATGATATGTCTTTATGACTCAGACTTCTTTCTCTCATGCTCTCTGGTTTATTCTTCTATTTACTCCTATTGATCCGCACACAGCATGGATCGACTCTTCTATCTACCTTCTGCGCACTCAGCTGCAGATTCCTTCTACTCCTAGCGGTCTGCACACACAGCTGCAAGATCCGCGGCTCAACATCCTTCTATTGCTACTAGACTCTTCTCTAAGTCTTCTTCCCTTCTACCCTACTTCCTTAACAAAACTGGGTAACTTGGAGATTGATCAACCAACAAAACGACAGTAGTAACAACCAACAAAAAAATCGAAAACCCCTATACACAATGGGTTCTTCTTATTTATATCTTCTATCAGACCACGCAAGGTCGACTACATACTACTTATCAGTTACAGGCCATGATCAACCGTCAGAACAGGCTGTCATGGATTGACAAAAGGCACTATCGACCTGACCTACAAATATTCTTCCATACGTGCATGGTCGCAGGCTTACGCCGTCTTTAACAGCCACAATCTTCACCTGTCATTTTCTGACCGTTATCACCTATACGCATGTACACTTTCCTTTCCTTCGTCGCGTGCATCTTTAATCCGCCTACGCTGGTCCCTTTGCTTCCTTCACGACCTTCCTTCCTTCCTGTCGCGCACAGGACGTACCTTTGCTTGCTTCGCAACCTTCCTTCCTTCCTGTCACGCGCACGACATACCTTTACTTGCGCACAAACTTCTTTCTTGTGCTCCTTTCCTAGCCCAACAGGGCCCCAACACTCACATGTGGCTCGTCCCAAGCCTAGTAAGCAAAAATGGACTTATGCTCAAAATTTGCAGTCACAAAAATTATTGTTCTTTCCGCAAGATTTTATGACTCTGGCGATGATTGCACCACAGGACCAACCTTGTCTTGAAATTCTTTCACCATCCGTTGCACCACCGCAACTTCATCTAATACCTCTTCTTCTTGCGCGACCAATTGCTCTTCTCAGTCGGTACAGATATGTTCCGACGGACCTGCGTCTGCTGACTGTGCGATAGTCTCAAGTTTTTCCTTCAGTGGTTGAATAACACTGGTGATGCGCGCTGCTTCTTATTGGTGCACTTCAAATTTTGCTTCCCTAGCCCAATCTCTATCTTGAAGAGCCTAGACCTCCTGCTATAGCCGCTTAATTTCAGTCATCTTGGTAGCCTTCTCTTGGAAGTCCAGCTTCTTCATGTCTTCTTTCTCTGCGGCGATTTTCTCTTCAACTGCATGCATGTTCGCCCTTATGTTTTCAACAGTCGTATCCTCCATAAGCGCTTCCCATACCATGGAAACGTCTTCTAGTTCCTTAGCGCATGCTGTTTCTCCTTATTTTATTTTTACAACAGCCTCAGATGTTATTTTTTACACTATTCGAGCTTCTCAGGAGGTGTAGTCGGCACCTGTCTAGCTTGCAGTTCTTGCACCTGCTGGCGAAGATCTTGCACGATCTTTGCTAGCCTGATTACCTTAGTCGCAGATTCCTCATCCTCTTGGCCTGCTTCAGGTGGGAGTTCTACAATGGCACTCTTGATGGTCTTCGCTAGCATGAGGCGGTTTTGCTCGCGCGCCAGTATTTCCTGTTCCCTCTTAGTAAGAAGGTCGACACGCCCCTAAAGTTCTTCTTCTTTTTCCTTCAGTAGGGCCTTGCGTGCCTTTGCCTTCTTTTGTTGTTTTGTTTCCTGATAGGCAACAACATTCTCTCTTAGCCGCATTTTCATTGCGGCTTCCTGCTATATTTCATAGACTTCGCTCAAGGGCAGCTTCGAGAAGTCTAACTGGAGTGTGGCAAACTCGTTCACAACATTTTCAAAAACACTCAGGCCTGTTCCTATTTCTAGTGCGCTTGTCTGGATTGTCACTTTGATGGGCGATACTAACTGTGGTGGGACTACTTGGACATTGGGGTCGACGCCATACGTCTCAGTCTCAATAGTGGCTTTGACCGCATTGATTGCTTCGATCAACTTATTTAAATGGTCCCCCACTTGCTCAACTATGCTGGCTTGCTGCATCTTTAGGCTGACAAGGCTGTATAGCATGACTTTAGCAACGGTTGATGTGAGCTCCTCCACATCCTCTACTGTCAATGTGTTTGTGTTCAGCAATTTATGAGCTTTTTTCTTCTTACGATGTGGGTGGCCTTCTTGTTGCATTGTTTGTGTCTCGGTCTGCACATGCTCGAGACTTGTTGTGTGCTCCGAATCACTTTGATCCGAGCTATGCCTATCATCGTCATCTTGTTCTTCCTCATCCTCTGATTGGTTACCATGTTCGTCGCCTCCTTCATTATCTTCACCATGAACTTGTTGGACTGGTGGGTCTTCTTCATCCTGTCCTTCAGGCAGCGTCTCTGCCAGTGGGCCGCGCCATTCTTCTGGCCATAGGTGGACGATTGCATCCACGTCCTCATCCGTCACCATGAATCCTGCATGGTGCACTTGTTTGGTCGAATCCTTCATCGGCTCCAAAATGATGTTGTGCGCTTCGGCCTGAAAGTTGATAAATGTTGCATACCTGCGTACCGTTGCAACGCAGATTCGATGGGATCGTCAGACAATGTCGTGCAATGCCTCTGCATGCAAAAAGAACTTAATGTTATTGTCCTTCTGCCGACTTGTGTCTTTCTTATCCTCCCACAGGTTCTGATACCTTGCACCGTGGCAAGGGAATGGGACATCCATCTGCACATAGTCTGGCGGGTTGGCCTACAGAGTGAATGAAATCAAAATAAGCAGCCACGAGTAATAGAGTTTGTAAGTGGGATCGTGTTGGGCCTGCACGGCATCATTGAGCAAGTATCGCGACCAATTGAATTCTCCACCCAACACGCGTAGTTCTGCAAGTTTGATCGTTGCCACTGAAAACTGATTGGGCCACATCTTGTGTAACAACTTACATGATAAGATTTACGCAGCAAATCTCACACTTCTGTCCTCGATCGACCGAATTAGGAAGCCCCTCTTTGCGCATCACAAGTTGTATTTTTGCTTGATCCGAGTGGTGTCTTTCCAGGCCAAGTAAGGTGCAGGATCGTCCCCTTGGTTTGGGAGGCCTGTGATCGACGAGATCAGCTCGGCATCAACTGGGTATGGTCGATCAAGGCACATGAATCCTTTGTGAAAGCAGACTAGCAGCTGCTTCACGTATGCGCTAACCTGTAAACTATGGCCGAAATGAGGCATAAACAACAGGTTAATCAAACTTGCACGGGCAACTCCCTCGACCCATTGCATCGGCCTGAGCACTTGTGCTTGACTCAGGTCAGGCTGGTTCGAGATCAGGAAATCCACTCTCTTTAGTTCTTCCTGCTGTCGAGTGTCGAAGTCTTCAAATTTCAGTTTGGCCAACTTGGGCATGATGTCCATCAGTAGGGGGACATTATCAAGGATCTGTGGTGCTACCAAAGTTGTAACCGCCTTCTTTAGGAGTGTCACCTTTTGCGCGTCGACTCTCCTTGGACGAACATAGTGCGGGAAATTCGTCTTCTTCCATGTAGTCATCCTCACGTTCATTCTCTTGGTCCTCTGCTAAGCGCATTTTACCGTGAGCATCGACAAGAGTGACAGTCTTCTTGCGTTTCCTCGTCTATGGGAGTCTGGATGGTCCTCCAACTGCTTTCTCGTCGGGCTGTCTCGGCTCCATAGTAGGTGGTCTCTGAGCTAGGGTAGGCACAACACTCGATCTCGGCGTTGAAATTGTAGTATGATCGACCACATTGGCAGGTTGCTTTCGCGTTCTCGCCATTGGATCAATCTTTGCTTCTTGTTGCGGTTGTTGTATCTCAGGTGACGGACTCTCTTGTTCAAAAAGGCAACTAGAGATAACAATTGTGTCTGATGGCTCACTGTCGCTAGGGATCTCAATTACCATGGGCGTCAACTTACTTCAACCGAGATGATATGGTTTGGCTCTGCAATCACTTAGCTCTGGTTCTCTCTAGCTTGCTTTGTGGTCATAAAAAGAATGCTTGTCGATGAAGCCTTGCACTTATACCTGCCACCACATCGTGTAGTCGTCATGCAACGGTCAATTAATGTCTAATCCGTCACATGGGTTTCTCGACTACCGCATCCATTCATTAAATTGTTAACTAGAGTGCTGCGTTGTTTCTGTCAGAACAGTTATGGCGGATCCGTCAGATGTGACCTTACAACACATCATCATTCTCCTCGTATCTCGTCGAATTAATGACACTTAGCTGTCATGGCCGCCTAAATCTTCACCGGATATCTGCACTTTAATGTCAGCCATCCTATCATTTTCACTTTTTTGCAGCACTTTCCCATTTTTTGCTTTTCTGTGCACTGTGCCTCCCTTCTCTTGCACGTCACACTTGTTCCGTCGTCGACGTGCGACAGAGCAATGTTTACGTCTTTCAGACCTTCTTCTCCAATTTTTTTTCTCCCGTCGCGCAGCGCGATTCTAACCCAAGATGTTATGACCGTCATAGTACGATTTCAGGCGACTGTCGTTCACCATACCCACGACATAGGTACCGTCTAGCTTCTGAAGTTTTACTGTGCCTGCATCAGTGATGTGTGTGACCACATATGGCCCTAGCCAATGCGTCTTTAACTTGCCTGGGTGGTTAAAAAATTTGTTGTCATACAACAACACAAGTCCCCCCCACTTTGAAAGGCTTAACTAGAATGTAGCGATCATGCCATGATTTCTGTCATTGCTTTTCAACTGTCTGATGGAATCCTACGACGAAGCGTTCTTCTTCTATTTGCACTAGCTATGTTAGCCTTTGCTTGACAGCATCTTCGTCAATCATCTCCGTCAACGCAACGATTCTCAAACTTGGTACAATGTACTCCATTGGCATAACAACTTCTTGTCCATATACTAGTCTAATTGGGGTGCGCCCTGTTAGTCGCTTGCAGGTTGTGCGACACGCCCATAGCATAGCTGATATTTTCTGATCCTAGTCATCTCGATGCACGTTGCAGTCATCTCGACGCACGTTGCATACCTTGGTCAATGCATTCTCCAAAATCTTCTTGAAAGCTTCGACCGTTCCATTCGCCTGAGGGTGATTGGGAGTTGTCTTCTTATGTTGGATCTGAAATTCTGTAGTCATCTCAGCAATTACTTTGTTAACAAAATGCGTACCTTGATCACTTAGTAGTATCTTTGGACAACCAAATCGAGTGACGACGTTTCGAACAATAACTTGGCCACAGTCGCAGCGGTACAATCTTTAATAGGCGCAGCTTCAACCCATTTGGTCAAGTAGTCTGTCGCAATGATAATGTAGCATGCACCAATTCTCTTCCCTGGCGAGTTGATTGGTCCAATGAAATCAACTGCCCACTTGTCAAATGCTTGAAGGGTTATTTGTGGCACAAGTGGCATCTCATCGCGACGTGATGGTTTTCCTGTCCTTTGGTAAATATCACAGTGCTTGCAAAATCTTTTAGTATCGATGTGTATGGCTAGCCACCATAATCCTGCCTGCAATATCTTGCGTACTGTTGCTTTCCTTACGTAGTGTCCTCCTGCAATACCAACATGTGCTTCACTCATAACCTAAGGTCATTCATGATCAAAGACACAGCGATGCAGTACCTCATCCGCACTTAGCTTATATAAATGTCTTGCGATCAATGTATAATCAACAGCTTTGACAACCAAGTGTTTCTTCTGGTTAGTTGGCATTCCTTCAGGTGCATATCCTTTCCTCAAAAAGTGGATGATGGCATTAAACTCATGGTTCTAGTCATCCATCATCTGGATCGCAAGTAGTTGTGCATCGGGCAAATTATCTTCCAAGCTAGTTCGCTCTTCACCACTCTCTATCCTTGATAGGTGGTCTGGTCCAACATTCAGNAATAACTTCAAAATCGAACTCTTGAAACAGGAGAAGCCATCTACAGATCTCCCCCCCCCCCCAACACTAGCTTATTGACTAGGTATTTCAGCGCTGAATGGTTAGTGTACATCTGAAAATGTCCACCCAACAAATAGTGTCGAAATTTCTGAAGCCCATAGACCATAGCAATGCCTTCTCTTTCTGTCATCATGTAGTTTTTTTCTGCTCTTGATAGTTTCCTACTTGCAAAAGCAATAGGATGGTCGAGCGCACCCTCTCTTGGTTCCATCAAAACTATGCCAAGCGCGACAAACGACGCGTCGACATGCACATGGAATTCCTTCTTCCAATCTGGGAATACAAGTATTGGCGCAGTGGCCAAACACAATCCAATCATCAAAGTCTACATCAAGAAATTTATGAATAAAATCTTTAAAAGCAGAGACTACTATTCTAGAAAAAATAACAAGTGCATTGTTGAATCCAAAGGGCATTACCGTAAACTAGTAGTGACAAAGGTTGTTTTGTGGCAATTCTCCTTCGCGATTCTGACTTGATGATAGCCCAAAAATCCATCAGTAAATGAATACATCTCTTGCCCTCCGACACTTTCAAGCACTTCATCCGTAAATGGTGTTGGGAATGGATCGTGCAAGCATGCATCGTTCAGCTTCCTTAAGTCGACACAGATCCTAAATTCACATGTTGTCTTCTTATCCTGCATCACTATAGGGTTGATCCACTCTGACTCTTCAACAGGTTCAATAATCCCAACGCCGAGCATATGGTCCAGTTTTACTTTTACCCTTTCTTTGTACTTGGGATTCATCCTATATGGTCGCTACTTACTGGGTTTAGCATCTGGTCGCAAGGGTATTTTCATCTCCCCTAAGTCTCCCACTATTCCCTTCATTTCTAAGAAGTTGGTAGGGAATAGGTATTGATATTCATGCAGTAAATCCGTGAGTTTTGCAATTGTCTCTTCATCCCAATGATCTCCTATATTGGCGAACTTTGGGTTGTCTGATGACCCAATGTTTACTTTCTTAATCTTTAGCGATTTAAGGAACTGGTCACTTGAGATCCCACTTCCTTGTACTTCACGTGTACCTTCAGATTCCAGTATGTTTATGTTAGTCGGATCATCATCTGGGTCTCCAGTTAGATTGTAGCAAGCCATCCATTGCTAAATGGTCGCACTGCACTGGTGAGAGTTATCCTCGTCAACAGGGATCTCAACAAATATCTTCTCCTTTATCACCTAAAGCACAACATCAATTGTAGGGTGCTCATCAGCAAATTCAAATGAATGTGAAAACTGCTTAGCGAGCCCTTCCCACTCTTGGGTTCCTTGTCGCAATTCCATAGATGCATACCAAGTTCTAGGTGTCATTTCCAATGTATATATGAAATGATGTACCCACTCTTGCCTCAGGTATTCTGCAAATATGATGCGACAATGATTAAGATGTTCCACAGGGTTTTCTAACCCTGAATACTTATGGTTTACCAAGGTGACCTCTTCTCCTAATCTGACTTCCATCAATCTTCTACACTGTGGCCAATTTGTTATAGACTTCTTATGCGCACCCCACCATCTAGCAGGCGTAGCTTTTAGTGCATGATCTAGCGCAGACAAGCGTTGCGACTCCATTACAAGTCCTTCAAACTCATTTAAGAAGGTCGTAAGGTTAGGTAAACCCTCATAGGTGGGTAGCTCGCGCAACTCGTTCTCCACCCATCGCACGAACCTGGTAACTCTTGCGCACCTCCTCATAGAGACTTCATGTAGTTTGTGTTGCCAATTCTCCAAAGCTTCCCCTGAGTCAGATGTGCAGGAACTATCACTCTTCCAGCTGAGGTTTCCATCCGTTGTTAGATTGATGTAGTCTTCTTGTAATGCAGTAACATTGTAGATTTGGTCGAGGTAGTCAGCCTATCCATCATTCCATACAAGCTCGACGTATCTCTATCCTTTTGACAGATCAATGGGTGACACCACTCTGATCTCATTATCCTCGAATGAGAGGATCCTCTTTTTGAAGTTTATAATAGTTTGGTTTTCTATAGCCCAATCTATGCCCAATAATGCGGGATATGGGTTTGTGTCATCAACAATATTAATGACTTTAAAGTCCGCAAATGTGCGTAATCCTTCAATGTCGACAAGGACCTGACTCAACCGACCAATGGTTAGGACCTTCGCCTGATTCACAAGTCGCATCTGGATAGGCAACCAGTCCAAGTGTGGCTTGCCCATACTTTCCTAGGTTTTCCGCGTCAAAATATTGACATCAAACCCCAAGTCTAAAATGATATAATCCATGTCGTAGTCGCCTATATGCGCAGTCATTCTTAACTCACGGGCAGTTTTAAACTTCCTTCTCATTTGGTTAACATTCCTTTCAGGTCGTGGCTCTACGGGTATCTCTTCTATTATTGTTTGTAGTTCTGCAATAGCATCTTTATCTTATATTAGCGTTAGACAACTTGACAAAAAGGATTTGAGCTTACTAACCTTTTGTGGGATATTTTTTTGAAATATGCACTGAAATCGTTCATGCATCTCCTTTACTTCTTCTGACGTCGATGGTTCTATTGGATCCACAAACTCTGGTCGTAACTCCAAGAATACTTCCTTTTGTTCCTAGACGTCAAATGATACTTTCTTCTGCGTCGCAGGTCGTAACTACGGTTGCAGTTGTTCTTGTGATTTATCTTGATCAGCTCCAGTCGCAACCCCTCCTCGTATTATGACATCGACATTCAGATCTCGTGGTTCAGCCGCAATCATCTGAACATTCATGTTAGGATTTGGGTTTGCATTCTGCGCAAGGTTAGGTCTTGCGATGGTCCTTGCTTGCCACTTTGTGATCAACTGAGGACATTGCTCCACATTATGGTCCTGTCCCTTACAATATGAACATGTCTTCGCAGGTTCTAAGCAATCTCTGGCGTAGTGACCTGGTTGTCCACGGTTATAGCACGTAACTTGGCCTCTTACTCTACCAAATCCTCCTCCTCCACCTCTTCCTCTAAAATTTACACCACCCCTTCCCTGCGGGTGGGGTTGTTGTGGTGGGTACTAGTAGTGTGGCTGGTAGTGATTTTGTTGTGCGTACGGCTGCTGAGGCGCGTACTGAGGTTGATACTGATTTTGGTATTGATTGGGTGGGAACTGCGCAGGATGATACGATGCTTGCACCTGTTCAGCCTAAGCGAGTCCCTCATTTTTCATTAAGTAGGTGTCAACAGTCTTTTCTTTCAAGAGCGGGTATGCTCTACAATCTTTTTCTTCATCTCCTACTGACTTACAAAATTTACAAAAGAGATTTGATGGGGTACTTACAACCTTTTGCAAATATAAACACTCCTCGTCGCGATGCCCTCTAGACTGGCATATGCGACACCATGGTAGCCCCTAGCCATTTAATGGGTTTGGTGCACCTGACGCGATATAGTTCATGAAGGTCGGGCACTTATCCTTGGTGTGCACGTCTGTTCTGCATTTCGTGCACCATAAATCTTCGTGTGCTTCCTTACCCTTCTTGATGTCCTGAAGCTGAATTGTTAGATTAGCCAACTGCGATTGAATTTGTACCATTCCTGCGGCACCGTCACCAATGGGCAAGGCCTCTAGCTTCATTGCTAACTCCAACGCTTTTGTCTATGATTCAATCTTTTGTTGCATTAATGGCCCTCGGATGTGTGGTAATAGTGCAGCAATAAACCAATCTTTATGCTGTACATCCGACATTTGGAAACTTACCTTGGCCATCAAATTTTTAAATCATTGGTCAAAGTCCCATACTGATTCTACCAGTGCTTGCTTTATCTCCTTGATCTCTGTGATGCACTGCGACTCAGACTTTGGTTTTCTGAACTCAGAGATCATTGCAGCTCGGATCTCGTCCAGAGTCTTCTGCGGTGTTCCGGCCGATGCGACACAAAACTTCATAAACCAATCTAGCGCACGACCCCTTAGAGTCGTAATCATTTGTTCCTTCTTTATGTTTGCATTATGGACTAACTGAACCATCCAAACAGCTTCGTAGAGGAACCAATGCTGCTCTGGATCTTCTGTGCCATTTCCATTGAAGGTGGGTAACCAAATGTCCGCCCCAACTATTGAATTGGTGCTGAGGTTCTCTAGTAAAGGGTTCAAAGGAGGTATACCTTCCAGTGTATTGGTCACAGTACCAGCGTTATCAGCATTAGTAGTCCTCTCTAGGGATGAGACTCTAGATCTCAACTCTGGGGATATTGCTCGTGTGATGTAATTGTGTCCCGACCTTGGTGTCTCAACAAAGTCTTCAGAGTCCTCTGGTCCTTCTGAAATCGGGCTATAGTCCTCCTCTTCGTCGCAAGACCCTTCGTCTTCATGCGACCGAAGTTCGTGTTCACTCTCCTCGAACAGACTAAAGTTTCGTCGCCCTCTTTCGGTTTTTCTTCTTTTCCCTGATCTAAATCTCCTTCCACTCCTTAGGACTCCCGCTTCTAGTTCAGGTTCTGTACTTCTAGAGAACATCTCAGCTCACCATCTCCCATTTTCTTAAGAGGTTGTCTACGACATAGCCTCCTTCATGGGCATGTGACTCAACTACTCAACTTCAAGATACCCTTCTCATAGGCGAGCATCTTGATCCATGCACTGATAGATAGCAGATACCTTCTTCAGGGTCCTTGGAAAAAATTTCTTTCTACCTCACTATATGAAGTTATAGTGCCTACCGCAAACTCAATAATGTATCCTTGCAAGATACTGTCAACCCAAAAATCAACATCTCTAGATATATCGTTACTTACATTGGTTACCTCATGAACCAGCTGATCACTCCATTCGATGACTTCTCTTATTTGGAAATTTGTCTGTCTAGTCGCCAATCTTGTCAACCACCCGTACAATATAACAAGGAATTCTGTGAAGAAGACGTTGTGAATATCAGAATATATATACTCATCTGCCCAGTTCTCTACGCTCAACCGTCTTCCTACGCTTTCCTCTTGCGCAAACGCTAGCGTTTTGGAGTCCAGCCAATCTTCTATCTCTTTCTTCGTCGGATGCCACAACATTTCCCTCGACTCAAATGATTAAGGGTCTCGGCAACAGAACCATTTGTTGGATTCTATCACCTTTTTGTCTCAACCCCTGCTTCAACATCACCACAATACCAACAATAAACCACAAGACAAAGGCCCGATAGAGTAACTCTGTCGGCAACACCTGCGAGGCAGACACAGTCTCACCCAAGATATCTAATGGGTAACTGCCAGAACCATGTTTCTGTAGTTGGCGAGGGATTATAGTCCCTTGGCGCGTGGCCAAGGTGCTCGACGAAGGAAACTTAGACGACTGGACGATTCCTGCGTGACTAAGCACAACTATATGTTAACGTGCGCGACACGACCTGGTCTTTAACCCTACCAACTGGCGCAACTTGTGCGACGCAGCTGATCCTTTAAACTAACAAGCCACTTGCGACTTATATTTCAACTTAAGGAATTAACTACAGCTTGCTTGCGCATTCCAACAATTCTTCAGCAATTATTCATTCACTAGTTAACAATATGGTACCAGACATTCAACAATAGCTCATCATCATACAGTAAGCAAATAACAACCATTCACATCAACATGTACAACATCAATCAACCATTTAAGCACAAAGAATAACGTGGAAACCCATATGGGAAAAACCACCAGGGTGCTCTTCCTCTGGCATGAGAAATGGATATAGCACCTTGCAGTCTACGACTTGCAGACTGATCTTATGATATGTCTTTATGACTCAGACTTCTTGCTCTCATGCTCTCTGGTTTATTCTTCTATCTACTCCTACTAATCCGCACACAGCATGGATCGACTCTTCTATCTACCTTCTACGCACTCAGCTACATTCCTTCTAATCCTAGCGGTCTGCACACACAACTACAAGATCCGCGGCTCAACAACCTTCTACAGCCACTAGACTCTTCTCTGAGCCTTCTTCCCTTCTACCGTACTTCCTTAACAAAACTGGGTAACTTGGCGAATGATCAACCAACAAAACGACAATAATAACAACCAACCACAAAATCGAAAACCCTTATACAGAACAGGTTCTTCTTATTTATATCTTTTATCAAACCATAAAGGGTCGACTATATACTGCTCATCAGTTACAGGTCGTGATCAGCCATCAGAACAGGTTGTCATGGACTAACACAAGGCACTATCGACTTGACTTACAAATATTCTTCCATACATATGTGGCTGTAGGCTTACGCCGTCTTTAACGGCCATAATCTTCACCTATCATTTTCTGGTCGTTATCACATGTACACCTGTACGCTTCCCTTTCCTCCGTCGCGCGCATCTTTATTTCAACTGCGCTGGTCCCTTTGCTTCCTTCGCGACCTTCCTTCCTTCTTGTCGCGCGCACGACGTACCTTTACTTGCTTCGCGGCCTTCCTTCCTTCCTATCGCGCATGTGACATACCTTTGCTTGTGCGCAAACGTCTTTCTTGTGCTACTTTCCTATCCCAACACTTAACTTGGGAATGGATAACCTACACAAATTATATGCTTCATCTTGACCTTATTAATGGTGTTTCCAGCTATCCATATCTTATGCAATTTCCATATTTGAGTTTCCACTATACATGCTCTTCATTCATTGCTATTTAGTTAAATATGTCTTCTCAATTTGACATAAGTAAAATTCCAAATAGTTAAGTGATTTATAATGAGCTCGATTTCAACATGTTATTTTGTCTTTTCTTGTAGTTGTAAAACAATATTTTTTAGATTTGGTTATTGGCTAATAAACTTTCCTATAAGGGATGAAACTTATATTTATGTTTGGTATATTTTCTCCTTTAATTGTCAAGACATTTGGGGGTTTTTGAGTGACAAGTTGTACTCTTTCCCTTGTTGTTTTATACTATAATTTACCTAAGTGCAAGGATTAAAGTTTGAGGGACATCATTTAACAAACCTTCAAGGTTGAAGGTGAAGTTTTTTGTTTTACATTAAAAATCCAACTAAGAGAATTTCCACAAAGCTTACATGATTTACATACCAACACAATGGAAGAATGTGGTGAGTCGAGATGTGAAGTTTGGCGAGGATGTATGCTCCTCTAGATCATGAGTATCTCCTTCAAGGATAGAAGGGAATGAATAAATTGATGTTCTAGACATTGATTCAAAGGATAGGTTAGAATCAATCCCAAGTGTGGACGATGAGAGAAGGACGATGGACATGCACTCACCTTCTACTCCATGATGCAAGGCGTCAAGATGGCTTACTCAAATATTGCAGGATGCACATGAAAATGTAGGAGCACCTAGATCTTCGATGAGGGAAAATATACCTCTTAGAAGATATGTTAACCACATTGTATTGGCTACTTCCATTTGTGAGCCTTCCAATTGTTTTGAGGGGGTGAGGTGTGATGCCTTCAAGGAGGAGAGTGATTTTGGGCTACAATTCCTTTTCAAGGGCTAGTGATAAATTCTAAGTCTACAACAACTTTAGATTTACAAATGACAAGCTTAGTTGAGTTGTAGTGGGAGCATGTTAGTGTTGTGAAAACACTTTCCTTGTAAGGAAGGAGGTTTATCTTTTGGAGTCAATCCAAAAGCGTTTACACCATGCTTGAAAGTGCTTCATGTGAGGTAGGCACATGGTTTACTACCAAGGGTTGTGCACATACACAATGGAGATAAATTTCTCATGGAATGATATGCCTTGGCATGATGCTTTTGCGGTGTTCTTTCTTCGAAGGTCGAAGACCTATGTGGTATGATTACTTTCTTCATGGTGCACAAGTGGAGAGTTTGGTTGGTTTCTTGGGAGGACAACCCATTTGGAGGAGGGCATTGAGCCCTAAGCTAGCATGAGGACACTTGCTAGTTTGCATGGATACTTTTATTTGACTTGAGGATGGTTTGGTTGAGTAGTGATCACTTAGGTGTGATGGATGAAAAGGTTAAAATGGCTTAGGAGGGGGAATTGATCCATTATAGGCCTTTAAGGAGGAGCTTTGGACACATCTCATGGAGCACTCACCTTGGAACCCTTTCTTATTGTATGTGCATGCCTTAGAGCTTGACATGTGCCACCTATAGTGAGCACTTCACATGTCGATTGATCTATTATTCAATTTGTTTATTGTGGACTAGGTCCACTTTGTGATTGTTGGCATCCCTCGCCTTTCATATAAATAAAGGGAAGATAAATTATTGCCATATATTCATTGTTTTTCACTCATGTAATCACATGCTTGCATTATAGATGTGAGGACTAAAGTGAACTAGCCTCTTTGTATTCTTCTTCACTACATTTTCTTTCATTTTTCTTGATTGCTAGGGTTCTTGAGGAGACTCAATGGAAGAGTAGCATTAGGATTTTTCCCTAACAAGACAAGGGAAACTAAACTTTAGGAAAAATCCTATCGAAGAAAAGGCTTCACTCAATCTTCTAGTTCTTGAGAGAGAAAAATACTACGGTTTTGTGGCATTTGGAAACCTTAATAATACTTACAGTGCTTGATATGGAGAAGAGAGAGTAAGAGTAAATTGTATAATGGTGTGATGCAAATGAATGTGACAAGGAGGACTTGTTGATGTGCATGATAGCTTGTTAAGGATTTTTGGAGTGACCAACTCTGGTTGGGATTGACTCCTATCTAGGAGTTGGTGGTTAGAGTTTTCTTATGCTTTCCCTAGCTAGGATTTTGAAAGCATGAATTGTACCTACTTGCACTAAGTCATGGTATGTACTTGTAACTCACCTTATACATATATATGAAGTGGTTCTACTATCCAAGAATTGTGTACTTGTGTATTTGAATTTCATATTATGTTATCTTGATGATTGAGTAGTTTCCACCATTCGTTATGCATGTCGATTTGACATAGAATAGATTTTGTTAAGTAATTTTACATAGATATAGAAGTTAAAGGGGAAAAATCATTCTTGTAATAATCTACTATCACAAGACATTTTCTTATCTATAATTTTCTTGGGAATTGTGCCCTAAGAGTTGTAACAATATTGCATTGAAATACACTTGTTCACTGTTTATTTTCTTGAGCTTCCTTGTGTATTTGGTTGAAGAGAAGTCAAGTATTTGTTATTGTAAAATAATATTGCAGAAATCTCATAGGAAATAGGTCGATAAAACCTCAAGGTTGAGATGGAATTTCTTAATTTTCATTAATTGCTCTACAATCAAAATTCATACAAGTCTTACCCTACTTTCACCAACTGAGTTAGATTTGTGCCTAAATCAAAAGCACGTTGACTAACAAGTGTAGACAGCTTCTTCATTTCCTTGATGAAGAGGATTGTCAAGGTTCAAATTGAGAATATAAAAATTATAAAGTCATGTATTATTGGATTTTATTAATGTAATGTGCTCTCGCCAATGGTTTAGACGCCAATTTAAAGGAGTTTGGCTTCCAAGGATATCAAGTTCATAGATGATAGATCTGTGAGCATTGTTTTCAATTCATAAAAAAAGGAGAATTCTGGCAAATGCCATGTGCAATTAATAGTGATTTGCAACTTCTTTGACTTCTTATGAATTCATATAATTTTGTGATCAATTTTGTATAATATTCCATTGTGAATTAAATAAAATTATAACTTTAATAGCTAGAAGAAGAGAAAATCCCTAAAGGCATATATATTGGTTTTAATTTCAATTATTCTATGGTGCTAGTTGATATTATAGCTTTGCAACAAATCCCAAAGAACATAGAAATTTATTGCCTAAAAACTCATGTATGAAAGTACACAACTTTCTATGCATCTATTTTATCAAGTCTCCTTGTTTTTATTCTTTTCTATACATATTATATTTCTTTGATATTTTTGCTTCGAACAACATCTATTTTCCTTTCTTTATTCCCTCTTCCCCTCTATGTTTTATCAATAATGAACCAACTAAACACATACTACAAACTACTATCAATAATGAACCAGCTAATAAAACACAAAGTACAAACCCTTCACTATTTCTTTGGAGCTAATTTAATTGGGCAGATAGAGAATGCAATTCTTCGAGCTGCAAATGCTAGCGTAAACCGCTCATCCTCTGTTAAAGGCCTTTCAATCACTTTAACGCTAGTAGGATCCTGCAAACAAGATAGATGAAGTAAGTTATATAGGTAAAGTAAACTATATCTCTACAAATTTATTATAAACCCAACATAATTATAAAGCAACATTATAGAGAGGTAAAATGGGTAAATCATAAAAGCCATGTAAGTTGAGGGATTGGTCATTATTATCATCAACCTCTCTCTCTCTCTCTCTCTCTCTCTCTCTCTCTCTCTCTATTCTTTTTTACTTGTTCAGTCAGTAATTCCTTTAAGAAAACCAAAAAGATGTGATGACCCCTATATTAAATTGCAATTTCTTAAAGACGCTATTATTTTCCCTATTACGTAAATATTGGTATCATTGTAATCTTGTGCATTTTATTGTTATAATTTCTCATATGCATAACAATTTTCCATTACTCAAATTAGGCCCTTTGTTTATTACTTTCACTTGTATATATATTTTGCGTTTTCATATTTGTATGAGACTTGAGTTCTAATTCTACTATTATTCCAATGCCTACTAAAATTTTAAGGGTGAAATCAAAACCAGTTGTAATTAACTTTACTTTCACATCTAATCCATCGTTTCTATTAACTAATGCATTTGGATGAATCTAAGATCAATAAAAAGGGTGGAAGTACAACATGCAATTGGAAACTCTGCAAGTAAATATAACAACTTATATCTAATCTTATCAAGTAGACTTTACCTTTATAAGTACTTCCAAACCTTGGGTATGGATGCTTTATTTTTACTGTTAGATTCTTTAGTTCTTTTAGTCATTGTATAAAGAAGGAAATATTAGATATTGTCAACAATCTAAATGTCATATAAACGATAACTTTCAATTGAGGTATTATTTAAGGATTCAAATATTCTACCTATTTATAGTATTTAGACAACTATTTGGGATGAAAAACTATAAATATGCATACATATGTGAGTATTCAATATAAACACATAAATTATACCATTAAAATTGGTAACTTTTCACGAATCTTATCGAATTAACCATGTCATGTTAAAAAAGGTGAATTTTTAAGCCAATTTGCGAATATATATTTTTTGCAATGGCCAAAAAATAGCCATGGCAAGATCTTGCATTTAAAAAATTATCCCTCCTTCAATAGTTTAAAAAATGAATTTATTTAACTATCTTCATATGTCTTGCCCTTTTTTTTGCATAATATCAATTAATTTGATTTGTTAACATTCAAGGACAAAATCACATTCTCAAATAGGACATGCTCACATAGGGTACACGTGTTCTAGTAAATGTGGAGTTATTTTTCAATGGGAAAACAATATTTTCAAACTTTGGGAAATTTTGAATGATTTCTCCATCCATTCAATGCAATCTAATCAATTAAAAACACAGAAGAAACTAACTTTGTACCCCACAAGGAAGTGGGCTTAGGGAAATGGAGATTCAAAGCATGCATGAACATCTAAGTCTAATGCTTCCTCTCTATCTACTACACTAAGGTTCCTACATGTTATTTTCCTTCAATACTTTATTCTATCAGGCAATGACATACCTCACTTTGTCATGCGCACATGAACAAATGAGCATCACTAGATAACAAAGAACAACGAACAAACCTTAATGACGACAACCAATTCAAGATCTTATTATTGGTTCCCATGATCTAAGTCTATCTTGAATGGATAACCTATACAAATTATAGCTTTTTTTTAGCAATCATAATTTCATTCCCTCCATAAAAAAAAGGATAACTTACAAAAAAAAATTGTCTAATCGATTCATGTAGGGAGTGTCTTGGTAAAAGTTTTTGGATCACAATAATCAATGAGTAATTCTCTATTTATTTCCACAAATAACAATGAACAAATATGGCACTACTTCATTATACTAGTAATACATAATTTCTAGAGGGAAAACATAAACACATTATAAAACTTGACCAAAACTTTATACTCAAAACGAGAACTCTATCCATAAAGCTCATATTTTTGCATGAAAACACTAAAAACAACCCCTAAATCGGAAATTATTGCTACTGGTAGAAACATTTTTTTATTTGAAGCTAAAATTACAAGTTTTTTTTAAATTTTGGTCGATGTCATTGCAATCAAAACCATAAATCGCTTCCCGAATCGAAAATTGTTGCTACTTACATAAACATTTTTTCAAGGCTAAAATTACAAGTTATTACAAGTTTATTTAAATCCCAACCAGTTTAATTGCAATCAAAACCATCAATCAACCCCCAAATCAAAAAGAGGTTGTACCACTAACACCTTTTTTTTTAGTGGCTAAAATTACATATTATGTGAAACCCCAGACTTAACAATCAACGTCTCTACAATCAAAACCATAAATAAATCCCTAACTCAAAAAGTGGTGCTATCAAGACGCCTCCATTTTTTTCTGAGACTAAAATTCCAACTTTTTTGCCATGTCCTTAACAACCAACAATGTTGTACCAAAAATGTCACAATTGACTCCCAAATCAAAAAATGTTGCTACCAGTAACAATCGTCCTTTTATAGGTTACAATTGCACATTTTTAAAACTACAACGTAAAAAATATACTATTTTTTCTTTTTAAATCATTTTAAAAACACTAAAATAACAAATTTGACTTGTAAACATAAAAAATTAAGAAAAAACAATTTAAAATTCTTAAAATAAAATAAAATTTAACAAAAGAAAAACAAGAAAGTTAGAAATAAAACAAAATTTGAAAATTTGAAAATTTTGAAATTAAAATAAAATAAAATTAATTTTGAAAAATAAAGAATAAGCTCAATGTCTTGCATACTTAAAAAGGTTAAAAGTTTAAAAATAAAAATAAAATAAAATAAAAATATTTAAAAGCTTAAAAGGTAAAATCATTAAAATAAAATATTGTATATTATATAAAGGGGGTGGAGAGGGTAGTTTGAAGGGAAAGCTCGATACTTGTAAGGGAGTGGGTTAAACTTGATTTTAAAATCGAGTTTCCTTTTTAACCTAGCCTTTCCATCCCTTTTCCATGGAAGAGAGCCAAAAGAAAAGGAAAGAAAACGAAAAATAAAATATAATTTAAAAAAAATTGAATATGTAAAAACTTAAAAAAATTAAAAAAAAATCCATGGAAGGAAAATGACAAATAAAATACAATTAAAAAAACGAATATTTGAAAACTAAAAACTAAAAAAAATTAACTTAAAAAAATTAATTAAATAAATAAAATAAAAAAGAACAAAAAAATAAAAATATAGTGTTCATAGTATAATCCCTTTTAATTTATAAAATATATATATATATTAAAGTTAAAAAAGTATAATCCCTTTTAATTTATAAAATATATATATATTAAAGTTAAAAAAAAAAACAACAAAAATAGTGTTAATAATATAATCCCCATTACATGTGAAGGGGTTGGGGGTGGCTTAAAGGAGAGCTACCTCGATTCCATAATGATAGAACTAAAGAACCAACTCAAAGCATGATGGACCTAAAAAACCAGGTCGAACATATGGAAAATGAAGTCAACGCTCTTAAATATATTGTTACTAAAAATTGCAAGGATCTAAGAGAAGAAATTAAAAACAATAATGTCGTATTTAAAGACGAATTGACACAAAAACTCAAAAGAAAAATTGTCAGAGAAGTCGAGGTTGAAATGAAGAACAACCTGGATGTCATAAAGCAAGATCAAAACGAAAAAACATGGTGTGCTCGTATGCAAACATGATGAGCTTTTATACCTTGTAAAAAATCAAGGTTATCAAAGTTACAACAAATCACAGAATAGTTCAAACATGTCTGCCTCCTCATCTCGCTCCTCCACATCACTTAATACGAGCTCAGCTTACCACCCCAAAACAAATCGACAAACAGAAATTGCCAATAAATGCTTGGAAACCTACCTTCGTTGTTTTATAACAGACAAGCAACATAAATGGTTCCCATGGTTGCATCTTGTTCAATGATGATATAATTCCACATATCATACATCCACCAAAATGCTCTCTATTGATATGAGCCCCCAAAATGGAAAGGGTTAGCCACAAATCAAGAAAAAATTTCATTAGTAAAGGATCATTTAGAAGAGAATCAAAAAGTTGTTCAAGTACTCAAGGAAAATCTAACCATCTCCAGGAATCGAATGAAATAACAACCTGACCGTCATCGAACAAAACGAGAGTTCGAAATTGGAGATTGGGTATTTGTGAGACTCCATCCCTATAAACAATTATCCCTAGTAAACAAGAAGGAAAAAATAAATTAGCTACAAGGCTTTATGGACCATATCATATTAATAAGAAGATTAGCCACGTAGCATATGTATTGGAGATATCGGACACGAATCGTATCCACAATGTTTTTCACGTATCATGTCTTAAAAAGGTGTTAGGACAACATTAGAAAGCACAGACAATGCTTCATATGTTGGACAACGAAGGATAAATTATCTCGGAGCCAGAAGTTGTTATTGCTACCAAAGAAAAGTGATTGCATTATAGAGTAATGAGTATCTTATTAAATGAAAAAAAATTCCTGAAGAAAACAAAGCTTGGGAGTCTAAGCATTTTCAACATTTGCATCCTTTGTTACCATTGCTTTGAAGACAAAACAATGTTTAAGGGAAGGACAATGTTATGTATATAAATACATAAGAATAATAAACATTAAAGCTAATAAATAAATATTTCAATAATTAGTTAATAATTAAATGAAGAGTAAAATGATGCATCTCTTCATGTAAGACACAAAGGGCTATTTAATAAGTTTTGAATTGTATTGTAATGATCATCTTATAATATATATATTCGAGAAACAGTTTCTTCAAAATATACTTTCTGAGGACAACACTTGTTTGAAGAGGAGGGGTATGTTAAACCTTGTATATTGTGACATTATGTCTCTATTATCATATTAATATTAATTGTATGGTTGGTAAGGACCTAAATTGTAGTTGTACCCTTTGCCTTCTATAAATATACTAAGGAGACCTACTTTTAGGATAGGTCAATTCAATTGTTCCATTTTTTAGCTATTAGGTACCTTTTGAGTCATGTTTTGTGATTTTCCTTTTCCTTAGGCCAGAGTTCAATTTTTTCTATGAACCTTTTCCATTTATTTCCCAATATTTGCTTTGTTGTTGGTCAAGTTGGGTTTGGGAGGTGTTTATATGTCCTTGAATTTCCATTCAGGATGGTAGTTTTTCAATTCGTTGAGTAATGTCTTTGTTGGGGTTTGGTCAAGAAAACCAAGTCTTCACAATAAAATCATGAGCCTTATTATGATATTCCTTTTGATTCATCTAGCATCATAGTAGTATGATCAAGATATGAAACATATATTTATAATCTGTTTTCTTGTCGATCATGTATTGAATCCAAGTCTAAAGTAATGGAGTCAAGTTAAGAGTCTATACTTTAGCGTTCCATCACATCAATTACTTATTTGTACTATCCATATATGTACTTCATGTTGACTGGAGAATTTTTTCATCATTCTCCTTCTAGGGGATCTTCCCGTACGGGCAATGAAACATCATGCTCTAGAAGTTGATTTAAAGGTTAAGCAGTAAGGTGACCGCAAGCCTTACTGGCATTCTACCTTACATTTAGTAAATCCTTTCATTCTTAGGTTTTGTTTGGATGATTCCTATTACTTTCAACATCAGGACATGCATTCACAGTGGTAGGGTTGTACGCATACCTTGGGGCCCATAGGAAATAGTGATGGGATTCCTCAATTCTAGCAAGGATTGACCTCAATGGTGCTTAACCATGGTAGAAAACAACTCAATATCCCATTGGGAGGACTCATACATGGTGGGATTGTAGGCTACAGGTTATAGTTGTTAGTAGCATAGACCAATTTCCTTTCAGCATATCTTTGAAGAAATATGTAGATTAAGAAATCATAATAAAAATCCATGGGATGAGATCAAGGGATTGAAAGAAGAAAATAAGCATGGTCAAAATCAAGAAAAGGCAAGGATCTTGGATGAAGAGATTATTTAAAACACTTGAAGAAGAAATTTACAAGTAGGTTGACGAAGCTCTGAATGTAGATGATGTAAAAGAAGAAATGCAGTTTAAAATTGAATAATGACATAAGAAGTTGATGGATGACACCACATTTCAAAAGAAGACAAGTTTCTAGGACACTAGAAAATACTTGAATAAGTTGAACTCCAATTGGAATATGCAAATGTCAAATATGACGGTATTATCTCAAAGGAGAGAGTGATCAAATTAGGCCAAGCACAAAGGATAGAAGACACCATTATCTCTAAAAAAAAGACTAATAATATGGGTGTGTACAAGGAAAAGAAACCATCCAGTGTGAAACCATATTGGCATCCTCATTACCAAGAAAGCTTCCAAGAAAAACAAGAACAAATACAATGACATTACCAAGGAAGAAAATGGAATACTCAACAATATTCATGGAACACGGCATCATAAAACTATTATTCAACAAGATATTATTAGAGACCTGTTGTCGCCTTTCACACACCTGGGGGGAACGTGGCATAAATATTCAAGCCAATCGATGTATCTTTGGGGGAAAGTCTCGAGTCAATGATGCCACCTTGTTCTTAACTTCTTTGTTTAGGCCAATCGTAATCGAAGCCAAGGGGGGTAGACCCTATTAATTTCTAAGGTTGTTAAGGCTTAGTGTGACGATTTATGATCGAGTAAGTTATTTAGGAGTTTTGATGAAAGTACTGAAACAAGATATTGCAATAAAAATTGTAAGCACGACAACATATAGATTATCTTAACACATGATAAATAAATGATATTGAAGCAAATGACTGTATGATAAAAAATACCCATGCCAAAAATGGAGTCGAGATAAGAAAGTGGTGTTGTAGTGCTGAGAAATGTGTTGCAAATGCTCTTAGTCGGTTTTAGCTTAACGTAGAAAAATGAGTGAATTAAATTAGGGGGAAGGGAACTCCAAATATACCCGAAGGTAAGAGGAGTATGTCCAAAACCCTTATCCGATGCAGTTCCATGTGAGGAATATGTGGGTTGGATTGAAGTCTCTGAAACATGTCCAACACTACACCAACAAGAGTGTAGTCTGACGTTGTCCCGAGGTGACTACCCATTTGTTCCCGCTTCCTCTGTGAAGTTTCCCCACAACGAATTGAAACGAGGTGTTGTATTTTCATCTTGGGAGGTTAATTCAAAAGTGGGACTAATTACTAATCTCCCACGTTGCTTTTGATGCAACCAACTGTTCGGTCGAACCGCAAGAATGTAGAGCATACACAACGGAGTCTTGTTGATTTTAAAGATTTTAAAGACTGTGTTTGTTTGTTAAAAAGGAAAAATATTAACCTCCAAGAATATCATTTGGTTCAAATGTACCACAATCAGAAAAGCAAGGAGGGGTAAATTTTAAACGAGAAGCAAAAAGAAAACTAAAGTTCTGAAAGAAACAATGGTTTTCTAATTAAGCCTACCAAGCATCTATTTCTCCTTTCGAGTAACTTGGGAAGTCGTGGGGTTAGTAATAGTGTTATTATTGATCAAATAAAAAATATATATGAATGCACAGATCAAAGTATACTATTCTGCAAAAGAAACTAAACTAAACAAGCAAAGAATGAAAAAATGGCACCGACATAGATCCCCCCTAGGGGGATGGGGAGTGGGCTCTGAACAACCTACTCACTAAATTTTATTATAGTTGGTTAAAATGCTTGTTGGAAAAAGCCAATTGGTTCTTATAGAAGATGAACCCAAGGGCTTACAAAACTCTCAAAAATTGGTTGTGGAAGAAGGGGAGACTTTTGGGGAGCTCTGGATGGCCTAAATGTTAGTTTTCGGGTAGCACTTCCTCCTATTTTTGGATGGACCTGCTAAAAAACAACAAGTTTTTATCAATAGAAAGTTCCCAAAAACACTTTGGAAGTGTCTTTGGACAGCGAAAAAAAAAAATTAAAAAAAAATCTAAGTTAAACAATTAATTTAGAAGAAAACGAATAGCTAAGAAGATTGGGATTGAACCCCAACTTCTTAGGGTCTTGGACAACCTTTGCAAGGCTTCCAATAAAGCACTTGATGCTAGATAGTCTTATTATTTGAATGAAAGAAATAATCTTAATAAGCAAGCTAGAGATTTAAATCGATAAACTACTTGCAACAGATAGAGTTTTCTTTAACCAGATCTAGATGTATGAGATAAAAATATTTGAAACAAAACTAGATATAAAATACTAGCTTATAACTAAGATCTGAAATAGATATGCTCTTAACATGAAGATCTTGGAATACAAGCTAAATCAGTAACCAGAACTTGGAGAAAATTTAAATTTTTAAAGGAAGAAGGTTAGGAGCCTTGGTGAAAAGAATCAACAATTGAAGATAGATTGAAATGCTTCAAGAGGACAATGTTTGTTGAAAGGTGAGCATAGAGTAGGAGAAACAAACTAGATCTCCTTCAAATCCACCCAAGAGAAACCTGAAAGACACTTGCACTTGCACTTGCATAAACTTGTTAAAGGGTTAGTGAAATCCAGAATGTGAATGAAGAGAGCATACTCACAAACAAGTAAATATGCAAAATCTTGAAATTGACAAAATGGAATTTTGACTGAGAGCTGAAACAACAATGTTCATCCTATTGATCAATATTAATCATTTAGGACAACTCTTCAATATGTTATTAAACAAAATACAAGATTTAACACTCTACAGTTACCTTAACCATACAAGCACAGCATCATCTAGTTGGAACAACAATCCACAATATGACCTCCAAAGCCAATCTTTATTCACGAAAAATATTCAACAGATTACCAGTAAGAGCAGAGGTTCCATACACTTCATGCTAAAGAGAGTGAATGGACCTTGCTTAAATAGCCAAGAGATACTCAGGGGGCGTGCTACCTACACTAAAGATAGAGTGGGAGTTAATATGAGTTAATCTGAGTCAAATTGAGTTGAAGTGAAGAGGGAAGTGTCGCCTCTACTACCAAACTCAACAAAGCACTCATCACATGATACCACACAACCAACCACTCGCTTGCTTTAGTGTCTCCTTCTCCCTCATGCGCGAGTTTATGAAGTTGGCATGAAGTTTGGTAAGGTTAACGTCATCTCACCACTATCATTCGCTACCTCCTTTAATATGTAATTTCATATACCAAAAGTTTAAGTTAAACTTCATGAAGAGGGGTCCACACCCATACCACTCGCATGCTTGAAGTTGGCGTGAAGTTTATGAAGTTGATGTCACCTCTTTTTAACCATTTTCCCCTCTAACTTTTAACCAAAGTTGAGTCCTTTACATGCTAAAGAGGGGCACATGACAAGCGAGACACATGCCATGTCATTTCCCCACTTAAGACATTTAACTTTGACTTATTCAATGTTTTGACTTTGAAGCCAAAATGATGCACCTTTAGCATTAAAATGCCAATTCAATGCTATGTTAGCTGAATAATGCTCTACGGGGTGTTGTAACCACCCGAAACATATAAAAAGTTGCCTCTGGGTAAAGATGATGCTCTGAGTGTGAAAACGAGCCATTAGAGGAAATTTCAACTCAAAATGGATATTTCAACCCTAATTTAAATTCCATGTCATCATGTGTTAGCCAATGAAATTGCTTTAGATTTGAAATATCGTATAGGTATTAAACAACTTTTTAATATAAATATGGGGATAGGTATCATAAAAAAAAACTATTTTTTTGGTTCGTATTTTCGACATATCTCTCTATGTTTTTACACAAATTTCGAGCGGGAGAGCTCCCTAGATGCATAATTAAATTCTCCATCAAACGAGTACCCACACTGCATACTTTTGACGGACCTCGCCACCCCAAAAACAAGAAAATACCAGAAAAAACGTGATGATGAGGGTACACTGCATACTTTTGACGGACCCCGCTACCCCAAAAACAAGAAATACCTGAAAAAACGTGATGATGAGATCATCATCACGTTTTTTCAGGTATTTCTTGTTTTTGGGGTAGCGGGGTCCGTCAAAAGTATGCAGTGTGGGTACTCGTTGGATGCAGAATTTAATTCTACATCCAGGGAGCTCTCCCACTCGAAATTTGAGTAAAAACACAGGGAGATATGTCGAAAATACAAACGAAAAAAGTAGGTTTTTTCTTTTCTTCCTAAAAAATTAATAAATATTATTTTATTATTTTATTATTTTCCTCAGGAGGCCCATTTTGAGTTGAAAAATCCTCTAATGATCCCCACTCCAAAAACAGACTCCGAACCCAACTTTTTTACATTTTAAAGTTTTCCAATTAAACCATTAAAAAATGTCCTAATTTTGTGGGAAAAAATATTTTCTCGGAACTGAACCAAAACCTAAGGGGGCCTAGCATATGTCCATACGACTCAAAAACAATGCCTAGCATGCTCATATACATTGAAACGTGAGTTGTAATAACCTCCCAAGGCCTAACCACCAAGATGATTGTTCCAGCTTTGGAGGAGCAGTGAAAAACTCAAAAATTATACATCACTTATTCAACATTGCATAATTGACAAGGGAAAAAACACCTTGGAATGATCAAATTGATGTTTAAGTCTTAGAAATCCCAACTCTTTACAAATTTATCATGTTAGCACACTTTATTACAACTCCCCCAAGGGAGCATGAACATGCGGTACAAAAAATAACAAGGGCCTAGAAGGCCCAATGAACTTCTGAACACTTGTCATGAACAAGTAACCTTGTTCAAACTTTGTCGGCTCACTTGAAGTCCAACTAAGTATGACCTATCCGGTAATATCTAGCTCGATCTAGGGACACGTGCTCTGACTGATCTTCTAATAAAAAAGGGGTATGTGAGAGCCCAAAATCTCTGGTTCCTGCACAAAACTGTATCCTCGATCTGGAAAGACTTTGATCGAGCAGACTTATCAAAGGTCCTTTTAACTTTGTCTGAATTCCATATATTATGATCAAGGGCCTTCCTTCTATTTTCATCCAACTCTATCAGTTGATTAACCCTATTCTGAATTGCATCATGATCTGAACCGAAATCCTTGAGGAGCTGATACACTGGAAGCTTTAGATTAATAGGCAAAGTAACATCAAGGGCATATGTTATCAACCCAAATGGCACTTCTCCGTCTGAGTGTCGACACTTCATATGTTGGCAAACAAAAAAACATTTATGGATTGAAGGTTGCCTAAACACTATAGATGGGCATGACATGAGATGCATTCACTATCCAACCAGTTTTCCATTTTACCTTTTTATATGTTGATTGTGGTACGTGACTCTTTCCACAACAACTCACGTACATATGCGACTATCTCCACAGCAACTCGCGTACATACGCGACTATCTCCACAGCATACCGCGTACTGTACGCGAGTATTGTCATTGGTTTTCCTTATAGCAACTCGCGTGTCATACGCGGGTTGCCAGCATCAATACTCGCGTACGCCTCCATTCGACATTAAAAATAATATAACACGATTAATGGAGATTTGTTAAGCCCTAATCATTAACTATCTTAATTGTCTCAACCTCCTCAACCTTCGAAACTACTCTATTTCCCTAAGTATAAATAGAGGCCTTGGGGAGGGCATTGATCAATCATACTTGGAGAGCAAAGTTATGCTGGTGGTATATCTTCAAAAGTCTTTGGAGCAGCAGAACTCAAAATCCTTTGGTTGCAGAGGAGTCCTTGTTTCAGGCGTTGGGTTGTACACTTATCTCATTCACTATTGTTAATAAAGAGAATCCTTCTTCCAACTTTGTGTTGACTTTCTTTCATGTATCATGGTTTGATGAATATTTATGATTAAGCACTCTATATATTGTTTACCTAACTTGTCATATATACATGTATAAGATTGAATTTGGAGGATTTGCTCTTTGCAAGTGAAGGAGGTGCATCCTTGAAAGCTTTGGAGAGGAGCAGAACCAGGGAAGAGAAAGCTTGGATCAACCGTCGCTAATCGGGTGAGTTCAACATTTCTTCCTATTCATTTTCTGTACTTTAAAGTTGATTGTCTGCAAGTTTTAAGAGTATGTTGGTAACCCCACACCCTCAGTTACAAGGGTGTTTATTCCTGAACAACAGAACTAGCGACTCCACTGGGGAGCCCAAACTGCTATGGGTTATTTATGTTTACCGTTGCCTAGTCTTTGCCTTGAGTCTGTGTGTGGTATCTTGTCTTGGTTCATGCTTAGGATAGTGTTTGAAGACCCTGAAAATTTTTCTTTTTATTAGAAAATTTTGTACCTAAACGCGGGTTGCTCTTGCATACAGTCGCGTACAGAGGCCTGCATACGCGGATTGCTCTTGCATACAATCGCGTATAGAGGCCTGCATATGTGGGTTGCTCTCTAGGACAATCACGTACAGTACGTGAGTTGCCCTTATATACAATCGCGTACAAGCCTTAGCTTTGGATTTTTTGGGTTAGGGTTTGCTTGTCCCTGTCCCTCTATAAAGTCTGTTTGCTGGTTGGTTTTCCTTATAAGCACTCTACTGTGAGTTTGATGACCTTGTTGGCCACACCTTCTGCTTTCTTCTAAAGCCCTTGAGTTCTTTTGTTTGGATTGTCTTTCTGTTGCAATTTGGAGTGGATTTGTCTGTTTGGGTTATAGGTCCAAGTGTTGGTTGTCTGAATCAGTGATCAGGGTTCTAGACACTGTTTTACCCTTTTCTATCTCTGAATAGTATTGGTTTGTCACTTGCCTTTGTTTGATCTCAGTGATTTCCATTCATTGTGTCTACCCAAGCTAGGGTTCCAAGTCTTCCTTAGGTGGTAGATCTTTGGTTTTATTAATCTGTTTTACTTCACTTTGCTTACTCTATACAGTTAGTTTAATTCAAGCATACTCAAGAATTGTGCATTTAGGTGCATAGTAGTTGTCTATTTGCTTTGCTTACATTATTTGCTTGCATTAGTTGATAGGTTGTTTTTCTTTTGCATTTATAAAAGAAAAATTTTTAAAAAAAACATGTTTGCTTTATATGCATGTAGATTAGGTTTTTAGTCTAGATTGCATGGCATATCATTGTTTTTGAAAATAAAAAATAAAAAGAAATTGTTCTTTCGTGGCTTTCAAGTTTCTATTTGAAAAATAAAGAGAATACTTTTTGCCTTTTGCATTTCATTTCTCTTTGCTTAGTCATTTTGTTTCAACTTTGAGTCAAAACACCACATAAGTTTTACGCCATTTACCCTTTGACTAAAAACAACACTTAAAATAAATGATATAATTTAAAAATTATTAGTAAGTTTTATTTTATAAGGTCATACACCAACTAGCTCAAGCTAGACTTGTGGGATAGGAAGTTCTAACTCTCCACAAGTATAAAATTTCAGACGTAGTTGGCCAATCACTAGGTAAACCCTTTTCTATGTTGATTGTATCTGGGAAGCTCCTCTCAAACGGGAGTTAAGCACGAGGCCGCATGGAGACTTGGACTGAGGAGATAACCATCTGATTCCTTGTCAAAGTGTAGACCAAGGTTTTTGCGCATCAAGGGATTCTGTCTTAGACAGGGTTTCAGGCTTTGCTACCCTGCCCATGCGTACGAACCAGGCTTGCGACTGTCCCCTCAGACTGACAATATAGTTAAGGTAGCCTTTAGTCTCTTTGACATCTAGGGTTCATACATAGGTACACCGGAAGGCTATTTCTAGTTCACCTTGGATGGGCTTGGAAGGTAACCCCGGTAGAAGGTGTGGAAGGGCGGTGGGTGATTCCTTCGCTTGTGCCGAAGAACATCTACAGGGACGCCAAGTAACTATCTATCAGCTTTCTTTTGGAAAGCGTATCTTATACCTATTTGTCTGTTTGACTTTAGGAATTTTTTTAGTGGCTACTATGTGGTTTGTCTATACTTAGTGTGCCTTTAGGTGTGTGCTTTGTAATTTTGGTTGCTTGTCAACCTCAAAATTTACCTCCTAGTTTGAAACTATGTCTAACACCCCTTTGAACACCAACCAAGAGATCCCCATGCTGGGAACTCCTTGTACTATTCCTCTCATGGGGAATGTTGGTGTTCCCTTGATGGCCACCCTGAATCATCCTGGATTCACCCTAGGGCTACCGGTGTGGTTGTTTTCCACTCCAACTGTCATGAATGCCCCCGATGCTTCGCAAGTAAACTCCTTATATTAAGGGCATCAAAACACTACCTCCCCTTCACCTGTAGTTGATTCTCCTCCTCCTTCCACCTCATGTGGTGAAAGTACTGATACTAGTAACCGACAGTCTAAAAGGAGTGAAAGACGGAGGAATAGGAAGAAGGCACATAAGCAAGGGGGCACCCGTTCAACCTCTGCAAGTCAAGTTGAACCTCACCACCCAGCCTCTGCAGTTCATGCTGAGGGCATCTATCCAACCTCTGCAGGTCATGTTGGATCTAAGCATTCAACCTCTGTAGGACAAGTTGAACCTCACCACCCAACCTCTGCAGTTCATGCTGGGGGCACCTATCCAACCTCTGCAGGTCATGTTGGATCTAAGCGTTCAACCTCTGCAGATCAAATTGAACCTCACTACCCAACCTCTACAGTTCATGCTGGGGGCACCTATCCAACCTCTCCAGGTCATGTTGGATCTAAGCACTCAACCTCTGCAATTCAAGTTGATCTTCACCATCTAGCCTCTGTTGATCATGCTGGTGGGATCCTTCCAACCTTTCCAGGTCACGTTGGATCCAGTCACTCAGCCTCTGCAGTTCATGTTGAGGGCACCCGTTCAACCTCTGATGTTCAAGTTGAACCTCCCCATCCAACCTCTGTAAGTCATGTTGGATCCATCCACCCAGCCTCTATGGTTCATGCTAGGAGCACACACTCAACTGCTGCAAAGCATGTTGATCCTAACCATTCAACCTCTGTTGTTCATGCTGGTGGTGCTCGTCCAACCTCTGCAAGTCATGTTGGGCCCAGTCTCTCAGCCTCTGCAAGTCATGCTAGGGGCAGTCTCTCAGCCTCTGTGGTTCATGTTGAAGACAATCTGTCAACCACTACGAGTCATGTTGACACGGTTGAAAAGACTACCCGTTCAAAACACAAGCCCAAGTTTCCTTGTAAGCTTTGTGAGGGAGACCACCTTACTTATAAATGCCCTTCTATCGTGGAGGTGCGAAGAGTTTGGTTTCATGATCATCCTGTTTTTGAACATTCTGAAGCTTTTCAACAACCAACCTCTCTTAGTCAGGTTGGACCCAGTCACCCAGCCTTTGTAGTTCATGCTGGGGGCAAACTCTCAACCTTTGTAGGTCATGCTAAGAGCAAACGGTCATCCACTGCTAGTCATGTTGACACCGTTGAGAAAACTAGTCGTTTGAAGTGCAAACTTAAGTTCCCTTGTAAGCTATGCGAGGGAGATCATCTTACTCACCAGTGCCCTACTATCGCAGAGGTGCGAAGAGTGTGGTCCAAGACTCAAGAATTTCCTTCTCCTGAACAACCTATAGTTTCTCAACGACCTACTCAACCTTTGGTTGATCAAGTGGTCGAACCAATCTCATCTTTGGTCGATCCCACTCTTCTTTCAGAGAGTGATCCTGATGTGATTGAACCAACCTTAGTTTTGGTCAATCCCACTCTCCCTTCAGAGAGTGACTTTCATGAAGCAGTTGAATCGATTCCATTGTCGATCAACCCCACTCTTCCTTTGGAGAGTGAAGTGTCTACTAGTCACATTTTCTTCACTGCCAGTTCAGAACTTACTGAACAAGGGGGCACTGAACTCGCTTCAGATCAACCCCCACCAAGCTATCGGATTGCTTCCTTTGATTTGGATAGCCCAGTTGAGCCGCGCCTTCCTTCTGATGCACCTTTCCAGATAAAGGTCAAAGTTGAACCATACACAGTTGCTCATTGTATTGTTGATGAAGGAGCCTCAGTTAGTATCTTGTCTGCTCGTGCTTGGCAAGGCATGGGATCTCCCAGCCTTGTGTCGACATCTAGTCAGTTACTGGCGTTTGATAGAAGAACTAGTATAGTCTTGGGAATTCTTTCTCAAACACCTCTTACTTTCGGTGGGAAGACCGTCTTAGTTGACTTCATGGTGATAGAAGACCCCTTGGACTTCAATATGCTCCTCGGAGATGATTATGTCTATGCCATGCAAGCTGTGGTGTCAACATTGTTTCGTGTGATGTACTTTAATCATGGTGAAGAAATTGTCACTATCGATCAGTTGGATTTTCTTGATCTGTCTCCTGACCCAACTAGAGACCAGGTCTTTCCTTTATTGGTTCCCAGTGTTTCTGTAGACACTACCCCGCCACAGGTGAGCTATGTGGCCTCATGTCCTTTGCGTTCAATTGCTACTGAGAAGCAGCCTCTATTTTCATGCTTACCTTCTCGAGACTTGGTCCCAGCAGTTGACCAGGTGAGTCATCCTATACAGACTGTGTCCTATCTCAGATGATCTCCTTCCTTCGGATGAAGTATTCCTAGAGTCTTTGATACAGTCTGACCTTCTTTTGGATGTTGGTTCAGTTGTGATTAAGTCTAACCCCGATTTGCTTAGTAAGCTTGGTCTTTATGTTGATCAATCTCCTTCTTTTCGTCTTGTTGAGTCTTCAAACTCTCCCTTTGATCAGCAAGTCAATGATCCTGATGAGTTTGATTTTTCTTATGAATTTTTCAACTCCTATGATACTGATTTTGTTCCTGCAAACTCTATCTCCCTAGTTGATATTTGCTTTCCTTCTGAGGTTGATCTTACTGATTATAAACCCTCGAGCCTTGGTTCTATAGAATCTTCTTCGGGCGATTCTGCCTTGACTTTCCTTTTTGTAGAAGATAGCAAAGTCACATGTGTTTATGCCAAAGTGACCTGCATCAGAACTTTTCTTCTGAATGTGATTCTGATGTTGTTGTTTTTTGGAGACATGATTTTTAGTTGGAGTCACAACTGTTTATTGGCCTCGCCTTGTTGTTCAAGTTGTAACTGCATTTGCATGTATCTTGCTTGCGCTTATGAGCCTAATGTCGGCTTCCACACTTTTAGCTCGTTATATAAGCCCTCATCTTTGTTCGCATCATCGCTAAGCCTTGTATCATTTTGCCTTTGCAACTTGACACCTTTTACCTTGAGGAGACTTTCCCCGAGTGTCTTTATCCTGCTCATGTTCCTTGCATTATGCATAGGTCTGTTTCTTGCGCTTGGAACTAGTTTCTCCGCCTATGACATTCGTCTCCTTGCATTTAGAGCATTCTTTCTGCTCTCCTTCGAGCTCGTTAAAAACAGTAAGGAGGCTGCGAGTTGACTTTTCTGGACTCGTTAAAACTTCACAGGAAAGATATTGAGTTTCATTAGGCCCAGGTCTGACTCCTCAAAATAGACTTGACTGTCAAGTAAACTTGTCCGTTCAGGCTCATTAAGAATATGTGAATGGGCATCCGCATTGGTGGTAGGTTATCTCTTTCTCGGACCATGCGGAATAACCCAAGAAAGGATCACTCTCTTTTCTACGGAATTGAGAAGAGTATTCTCAGGCATAGGTTTATCACTTTTCCAGACCTGAGGGACTAAATTTACGGAAAAGGAACTCCCGGTATGAGGTTAGTTTTCTCTTTTTCGTGCTCTGGCCCTAAACATGAAAAAGATTCCGAGTGTACTTAATGTCTTTGTCATGCTCGTTAAACACTAAAGAACAAAGCATCGAGTTTACTGTTGTAAGTCCCATTTCTCGTAGTCAAATGGATCTTTCCAAGTGATCTTGCCTTCCTTCACACTCGTAAAACTCAGGCTATATGCTTCTTTTGAAGGAGCGTTGGGTAGGTGGCAATTTAACATTTTTTGGACCTTCCTGACTAAATACGAAAAAGGTGCGCCTTACTTCTTCAGAAGCTAAGAGAGTTCTTCTTTGGTATGTTTTATACTTTTTCAGCCTCAGGAGACTAAATTGTACGAAAAAGCACCCCCCTGGAGTCTTCCTTGGAGTTTTCAGACTCTCTAAACTATGAAAACACTGTCGAGCATGTACTAGTTCGGGCTCATTAAATCCACAAATCAGTGACACTATCAAGCATTATTCCCTCTTCTCTTCAAGCTTGTTAAAAAATTAAGAGAGATCCGAGTTGACTTTCCTGGACTCGTTAAAATTTAACAGGGAAGGTAAGGAAGAAGTTTTCTCTTGATTTTCAGTTAGTGGCAGCATGTCATCCTTGAACATAGCACTCTCTATCTTTTCCGATACCCATGTCTCAGTGTTCACTTTCAGTTCAGCTATTACTTCAAGTTTATTACTCCTCCTCTTGTCAGTTCTACTTGGGGAATCTGATCATGTCTCCTACATGACAAATAAGTCTTGTTGTTCTATCTATAAAGTTAAAAGCTGCCTCGGGTCATCTTTGTGTCGTGCTCACTGTTCAAGGACTTAACTCAATGTCTAATCTATATCCTGATCCCATCATTGTTGTATCTTTTATCACTTGTGTCTCCCTTCCTTTACCCAGTTCTTAGTCACTCTTGTGATCCGTTGGAGGATCTATTGTCTTCCTTATCACAGTATGGTTTCGCATCAGCACTTCTTGACGATGAAGACGTAGAGTTTTGACGATCGTACCTCAGGATTCACTTTCATTATTGGTGAATTCCTTTGCTTCAGCTGTTGATTATCACCTATTGATTGACAATCTGTTGAATCCGCTCCATATTCGACTTCAACCTACATCTATTCACATGGCTTGGATTGTACCGGTTCTTTGGGATTGTTTATGAAGACCTTGTTGAGCAGTCCAGGAACACAAAGAGGGGGGGTGAATCTGTGTGCAGTCTTTATTTATTTTTCAACTTTTATAATCAACAACTTATTCAATATTATGCATCGTCACATTATCATTATAAGATCATCAGCATTGTTACAATCATCATCACATAGAAAGCATAGCAACACAGTACACAAGATTTTTACGTGGAAACCCAAGTCCTGGGGGGGAAACCACGGAAGCTTTTTTAATAAAAGTTGTCCAGAAATAATTGGATGAAAAGAACAACTGTCTTATTATATAGACTTCAATTTTTCAGCTTCAACTGAAAGGAGGCTACGACCCCCTGATTTACAGGCTGCGACTTGAAGGAAGCTACCACTCCCTAGTTTTCCGGCTTCCACCGGAAGGAGGCTACGACCTCCTTTCCTTGCCCCGTCCTGCCACCCTGATATGAAGATAGAAACAGCTGAACCACAACCGCACTGATCCTGTGGACCTGTTAATCAACACTTGTGCTACACTGCACAATCTATACCACATTGCACAACAACTACCACTACTAATCATTATCAGCTGCATCACTGTGCTCATCAACTGATCAATGTCTGTTGTATCGCATTGCTCATCATCTGATTATTTTTCATAAACTCATCACTTGCTCATCACTGCACTAGAACTAAAACAGTAACCTGTCCAATTATGCTGTACCAATCAATCATCCAATCGACTCAATCTGAGTCTGCACACCAAACTATTTCCACCTGAATCAAACCAACTGCTCATACAACTCAGCCAATCTAAGTCAAACCAATTACTCATAAGTCAACCTGTGCCAATCCAATCTCTGAATCTGCTGCAGATATCACTGCCACATACTGCTCATGTACCTCTCATCATACCCAATTACTGAACAAGTAACTCTGCTCTGCTTATGCTAAACACAAGGCATGCATCATCAAAGTGCATAGAAGAATACCATGGCATATAGGTATATGATAAAGTATAGTAGATCATCACCGCAGCATATCATAGCATGTGTCAAGAAGAGTGTGCATCATCATATTAAGTCAAGACATGTATCAAGCATGTGCACTCATCATCACCATGTAATATGTACACATCATAGTGCATAAAAGTGAGTCATCATACTGAGCATCATACCATGTAGCATCATATCATTGTCATCATAGAATGTAAGAGTGTATCATCACTTTACAGCATACATATCATCATACCAACATACCTTGGACTGTACTGTACTTATCACTGAAAACATATCACTGTATATCTATTTCTCTTGAACTGTGTGTATACTGTAGGAGAGTTAGTTGTATCATCACTCAAATAAATGTATCATGTCTAAACATGCCTCATTGCATACTTCTCCAGCATATAGCTACATGAACTTCTCTAGAGCATACATATATTTCTAGGGCATACATAACCTGTAGGTCTAGGGCATACATAACCTGTAGGTTTTATACACACTGCCACATTATACTATAGCTATGCATACCAGCACATAATCATTTCACTGTATGTTCAAACACTTGTACACTTATCCATATTACTTTTATATACACACCTACTATTGTACATAACCAAATATTCTTCTTTAACACTTATAAACACAACTGTACATACCCATACATTTTTATGCATACCTTGTTAATGGGTTACTGTAAGTGTCTGAAGACTGAGTATGGCCTTAGTCAATTGAATAACCCAAAGCCAATAAGAAGTGACCATCACACCAATAAGAGGAAGCTTCAGGCCACGAGGAGACCGAGACTGTAAGTGGCATCAACAAGAATACTTCAACCAAAGGAAGGATTGTTCTGAACTGTAAAAACCAGACTGTGTATGCAAGTTGTTATGGACTGCTGCCACCGGGTTTTTTAACACTGTTTCGTATCCAAAGTGTGAACTGATCAAGCAAGCAAATCATCCAACAATTTCATACTATTCAAGGACCAAAACGTGACTGTGTAAGTGTTGTAAAGAGGCCTTAGAAAAATCACTGTTTATGAGATAATCCCTGTGTAATTCGGGTCTACTATAGGCTGAAAAACTCGGGTGTTACTTCCCCAAAAACGACTACTCTTTCACGCAGGTTTCTTTAATCACGAGTTACTCTGCTCTTCGTTACCCTTCGACCCCTGACAACAATAGTGGTCTTCTCGCGGTGGCAGTAGTTTCTGGTTTGCACAGCCCCCCTCTTTTTAGACTTCTTTCAGCATTATTTCACGCAATCGTGGGCTCTGATATTTCCTCAAGCAATGAGTTTCCTCTTCGATTATACTTTCATTCTGTGATATGTTTTATCTTTCGTGAAAATGAATCTATCGATGGAAACGAGGGGTCATAGCATATTTTCATTCCATTCATCCTCTCCGTGAACTGAATTCAGCTCCGGCAGTCAACAAATAGACGCTAGCTGGGAAGCCAACAGACAACGTGATAGGTTCATCGTGTAGCTTGTCTGTCACAAATGAATCCGGTAAGAGTTACAATAAAAATTGGGTCTGCGATTTGGTTATCTCCCAACGCCAACGAAAATCTCAGTCCATAAAACAGCGAATACCTCAGTCAACTATACGGGCGAGCTTGCCTCAGTCCGCAAACTATAACCCCGCGAATGTTTACCCGAAAAACCTCAGGGCTATCTAAATTGCACCACGGCCAACACTTAAAAAATTGATGCAACTGTTTATTTCCACCGTTAATTTTTCTCAGCCCGTGAATTTCCAAAATGTATCTAATTTTATGTTGTCATATGAAGATATATTTATATGAAACAATAAGATGATCGTTAGCTTGATTTAATGAATATGTTTGTTTAAATTTTATTTGCAAATCAAACTTTTCCTTCTTTTAATGGGTTATTTTTAATATTAAATAAAAAGTTATTTAAAAAAAAAAATTTAAAAAAAAATATTTATTAAAATATATAAATATCTTATTTATTAAAACTTTTTAATATTTGATTTTAATATTAATTTTTAAATCTTTTATTAATGTTTTAAGGTTTTATCATTTAAACTTGTTAATATTTTGATTAAACCAACTTGGGGGTACTTGACCACTCTTCAGGAAATTCAGGGCTTTTGCCATTGTCCCAAGAACTCCAAGGGCTTCAGACTTGGGCTTGGACAAGATCAAAAGGTCTCCTTAGACACTGACACATACTCAACCCTCAGAGACTCCTCAACCGCACTAACACACCTGTTGGCATCAATGACAATTTAGTCAACAATCTCCCCCTTTGTCATTGATGACAACACCAAATCCCCCCCTTCGAATGAGCTTCCTTTGTCCACACAACTCCCCCTTAGATCATGCTTCTTTTACCTACCTTGTTCAACTTTTTCTCCCCCTTTGGCATCAATGGCAAAGGGAACATCCTTTGATCATACTGCTCCCCCTCAGGGAATGCTCCCCCTTAGGCCATGCTCCCCCTGTCATCAACTTCTCTTCCTTTTCAACTTTTCTTCCTTAGCATCAGGAACTTCTTTTGGCACTACTTCTTCCCTTATCAATGATCATTGATGCTTCTTTGATGGACTTGTATTATGTCCCACGAATACTGCTGGAACCAACTACTATACAATACTCAAATCTGATAATCAGGTACATATCTCCTTTTACACATTCTTTGTACACTTTATATCATTAGTCAAGAGTCTTCAAAATGGCATTGGGTCTTTCCCAAGATTTTCATCATTTCTATTTTGATCTACTAACTTTATTCTCCATACTTTGGTAGGATGATGGTTGTTCATGTCATTCGATTGAACTTTCTTTCTTCTCCAAACTTTAACCTTCCCCTGCACTCTGCAATGTTTTGCGAGATGACCATAATGGTAACAATTGTAGCACTGGACCAAAAATGTACTTTTATTTCTTTCTGGAGTGATTCTGTCATGACCTCTGCAATGAATGGCTTTGTGACCATAGTTGTAACACTTGTAGCAGTGACCATGGAATCTTATAGGATATCTCTAAGCAGTAACTTCTCTTAATTCTTGCTGATCATGTGATATTCTAAGAATACATGTATTACTGTTAGCCTTTTCTTCTTTTACTATAGACATTTTACTTTCTTCAATGTTCTTCTCAATCTTCGAATTTGTCTTTAACTGAGTAGTTGTTTTGTCCAGGTCTTCCCTCAAGGAGAGGATCTTCAATTCTTGCTTTTGACAAATTTCTATCTTTTCTTGGAGTTGTCTTGTTAGATCTTCTTCTATCTTCTTGACTTCTTCTACCTGTTTGTTGAGAGCAAAGATATTGTCCTCCATCTTTCCTTTTGAATTCAGATCATCGTCATGGAATTTTTGCAGTTGACCTTGTAGTATATGATTCTCCTTTCTCAGTTTTGAGAGGTCCTTTTCATATTCAAAGTTTGTCAGACATACCTTCTGTAACTCTACCTTCAAGGATTTGATTTCAATTTCTTGTTTTCTTCTTAACTTCTCTTCCAATATTTCTTTAGCCTTGTAGGAACTTATCTCATTGTCTTTGTCTTGTAGCTTGCAGATCAATTATTTTTCCTTATCTTCTAGTAGTCTTTTGAGCTTGACAATTTCTTCTGAGTGCTTTTCAATTTCTGTAGCTGACTTCTCAAGTTTGTCTTTCAAAGATTTGGATATGGCTTCTTTGATTCTGGTCACTTCTTCAATTTGGAGTTTCAGATTAATTATGGTCTGTGTGGCCTTTTCAGATTCTTCTTGATTCTTCTTCTCGGCTTTGTCCAATTGCTCTTTTAATACCTGTTTCTGTTAACATAGATTTTTCACTTCTTGCGAAACTTTAGTAATTTCATTGTCTATCATAATATCAGCTAAATTTCTATTACTCATCGGAGAGCAAGGATTTTCATCATAATCTGAAGTGTTACATTCAATTAATTCAAAATAGCTCTTATTTTCTATACCTGATAAACATATATCTTTAAAAGAATTACAAACAGAGTGTTCAGGGAACATACCTTCATACTTACCTGGATGTTGTATTGACTCGTCTTCTGCTTCTTGTTCTTCATTTAGCTGATTTATTTTGAACGATAATTCTTCAGCTGAGTTGCACTTTCCTATTTTCTCCTTTTGGAGATCTGTTAGATCTTCAAGCATTAATTCCATAACCTCTACTTCCTCTTCTTTATTGGAGTAATATTGCTCTAATTTGAGCCATAGTTCCCTAACTGAGATGCACTTCCCTATCTTCTTCTTTTGGATATCTGCTAGGCCTTCAAGGATGGCTTCCATAGCCATAGAATTATTTTTCTTTGCTTTTTCTGAGCTGATGTTTTCATTTTCTTTGGAGCTATGTATCTAGTAACAACTAACTTCCATACACCAATTGCCTCAAGATAAGCCTGCATTCTCATTTTCCAGATCAAGTAATAATTTGACTCACATGACAATGGTACTCCATTCACCGAGAACCCCATGCTGTGCTAAAGATCTCCTTCAAGCTGATAAGGCTTTCTGTGAAGGACCCGCTCTGATACCAATTGTTGAACAGTCCAGGAACACAGAGAGGGGGGGTGAATCTGTGTGCAGTCTTTATTTCTTTTTCAACTTTTATAATCAACAACTTATTCAATATTATGCATCGTCACATTATCATTATATGATCATCAGCATTGTTATCATCATCATATCATCATCATCACATAGAAAGCATAGCAACACAGTACACAAGATTTTTACGTGGAAACCCAAGTCCTGGGGGGAAAACCACGGAAGCCTTTTTAATAAAAGTTGTCCAGAAATAACTGGATGAAATGAACAACTGTCTTATTATATAAACTTCAATTTTTCAGCTTCAACTGAAAGGAGGCTACGACCCCCTGATTTACAGGCTGCGACCTGAAGGAAGCTACCACTCCCTAGTTTTCCGGCTTCCACCGGAAGGAAGCTACGACCTCCTTTCCTTGCCCCGTCCTGCCACCCTGATATGAAGATAGAAACAGTTGAACCACAACCGCACTGATCCTGTGGACCTGTTAATCAACACTTGTGCTACACTGCACAATCTATACCACACTGCACAACAACTGCCACTACTAATCATTATCAGCTGCATCACTGTGCTCATCAACTAATCACTGTCTGATGTATCGCATTGCTCATCATCTGATTATTATTCATAAACTCATCACTTGCTCATCACTGCACTAGAACTAAAACAGTAACCTGTCCAATTATGCTATACCAATCAATCATCCAATCGACTCAATCTGAGTCTGCACACCAAACTATTTCCACCTGAATCAAACCAACTGCTCATACAACTCGGCCAATCTGAGTCAAACCAATTACTCATAAGTCAACCTGTGCCAATCCAATCTCTGAATCTGCTGCAGATATCACTACCACATACTGCTCATGTACCTCGCATCATACCCAATTACTGAACAAGTAACTCTGCTTTGCTTATGCTAAACACAAGGCATGCATCATCAAAGTGCATAGAAGAATACCATGGCATATAGGTATATGATAAAGTATAGTAGAGTATCACCGCAGCATATCATAGCATGTGTCAAGAAGAGTGTGCATCATCATATTAAGTCAAGACATGTATCAAGCATGTGCACTCATCATCACCATGTAATATGTACACATCATAGTGCATAGAAGTGAGTCATCATACTGAGCATCATACCATGTAGCATCATATCATTGTCATCATAGAATGTAAGAGTGTATCATCACTTTACAGCATACATATCATCATACCAACATACCTTGGACTGTACTGTACTTGTAACTGAAAACATGTCACTGTATATCTATTTCTCTTGAACTGTGTGTATACTGTAGGAGAGTTAGTTGTATCATCACTCAGATAAATGTATCATGTCTAAACATGCCTCATTGCATACTTCTCCACCATATAGCTACATGAACTTCTCTAGAGCATACATATATTTCTAGGGCATACATAACCTGTAGGTTTTATACACACTGCCACATTATTCTATAGCTGTGCATACCAGCACATAATCAATTCACTGTATGTTCAAACACTTGTACACTTATCCATATTACTTTTATATACACACCTACTACTGTACATAACAAAATATTCTTCTTTAACACTTATAAACACAACTGTACATACCCATACATTTTTATGCATACCTTGTTAATGGGTTACTGTAAGTGTCTGAAGATTGAGTATGGCCTTAGTCAATTGAATAACCGAAAGCCAATAAGAAGTGACCATCACACCAATAAGAGGAAGCTTCAGGCCACGAGGAGACCGAAACTGTAAGTGGCATCAACAAAAATACTTCAACCAAAAAAAGGATTGTTCTGAACTGTAAAAACCAGACTGTGTATGCAAGTTGTTATGGACTGCTGCCACCGAGTTTTTTAACACTGTTTTGTATCCAAAGTGTGAACTGATCAAGCAAGCAAATCATCCAACAATTTCATACTATTCAAGGACCAAAACGCGACAGTGTAAGTGTTGTGAAGAGGCCTTAGAAAAATCACTGTTTATGAGATAATCTCTGTGTAATTTGGGTCTGCTATAGGCTGAAAAACTCGGGTGTTACTTCTCCAAAAACGACTACTCTTTCACGCAGGTTTCTTTAATCACAAGTTACTTTGCTCTTCGTTACCCTTCGACCCCTAACAACAATAGTGGTCTTCTCGCGGTGGCAGCAGTTTCTGGTTTGCACAGCCCACCTTTTTTTAGACTTCTTTCAGCATTATTTCACGCAATCGTGGGCTCTGATATTTCCTCAAGCAACGAGTTTCCTCTTCGATTATACTTTCATTCTGTGATATGTTTTATCTTTCGTGAAAATGAATCTATCGATGGAAACGAGGGGTCATAGCATATTTTCATTCCATTCATCCTCTCCGTGAACTGAATTCAGATCCGGCAGTCAACAAATAGACGCCAGCTGGGAAGCCAACAGACAACGTGATAGGTTCATCGTGTAGCTTGTCTATCACAAACGAGTCCGGTAAGAGTTACAATAAAAATTGGGTCTGCAATTTGGTTATCTCCCAACGCCAACGAAAATCTCAGTCCATAAACAGCGAATACCTCAGTCAATTATACGGGCGAGCTTGCCTCAGTCCGCAAACTATAACCCCACGAATGTTTACCCGAAAAACCTCAGGGCTGTCTCAATTGCACCACGGCCAACACTTAAAAAATTGATGCAACTGTTTATTTCCACCGTTAATTTTTCTCAGCCCGTGAATTTCCAAAATGTATCTAATTTTATGTTGTCATATGAAGATATATTTATATGAAACAATAAGATGATCGTTACCTTGATTTAATGAATATCCTTGTTTAAATTTTATTTTCAAATTAAACTTTTCCTTCTTTTAATGGGTTATTTTTAATATTAAATAAAAAGTTATTTAAAAAAAAAAAATTAAAAAAATAATTATTTATTAAAATATATAAATATCTTATTTATTAAAACTTTTTAATATTTGATTTTAATATTAATTTTTAAATCTTTTGTTAATGTTTTAAGGTTTTATCATTTAAACTTGTTAATATTTTGATTAAACCAACTTGGAGGTACTTGACCACTCTTCAGGAAATTCAGGGCTTTTGCCATTGTCCCAAGGGCTCCAAGGGCTTCAGACTTGGGCTTGGACAAGATCAAAAGGTCTCCTTAGACACTGACACATACTCAACCCTCAGAGACTCCTCAACCGCACTAACACACCTATTGGCGTCAATGACAATTTAGTCAACAGACCTTAGTTCCCTGTTTATGGACTAAGTTGCGCAAGATTATGTTCTACCTATGTACACAGCTTCCAGATCTTTGAAGACTCATTATTATTGTATATTGTGGCTTCGATCTACATTTGTAATATACGTGGTCTTGTACCCGTACTATATGATGTACTCAAACATTGTAAAGGAGCTAGTGTTCCAACATATTGAACATAGCATCATCAGATATGACTTTGTATATGACATTATTATGTATTTGTTTCAAGTACTACCTCTGCTCCATTGGATTTCTGAGTTCTCCAAAGATAGAGATTATAATGTATTTCAGCCATCGCTTCCCTCTGACCTCACACATTAGGGGGCATCTGTTATCAACCCAAATGGCACTTCTCCGTCCGAGTGCCGACACTTCATATGTTGGCACACAAAAGGACATTTATGGATTGAAGGTTGCCTAAACACTATAGATGGGCATGACATGAGATGCATTCACTATCCAACCAGTTTGTCATTTTACCTTTTTATATGTTGATTGTTGTACACGACTCTTTCCACGACAACTCGCATACATACGTGACTATCTCCACAGCATACTGCGTACTATACACGAATATTGTCATTGCAACCCACATACAGATCTGTACACGGGTTTCCCTTATAGCAACTCGCGTGTCATAGGCGGGTTTCCCTTATAGCAACTCGTGTGTCATACGCGGGTTGCCAGTATCAATACTCGCGTATGCCTCCATTCGACATTAAAAATAATATAACACGATTAATGGAGATTGGTTAAGCCCTGATCATTAACTATCTTAACTGTCTCAACCTTCGAAACTGCTCTATTTCCCTAAGTATAAATAGAGGCCTTAGGGAGGGCATTGATCAATCATACTTGGACAGCAAAGTTATGTTGGTGGTATATCTTCAGAAGTCTTTGGAGCAGCAGAACTTAGAATCCTTTGGTTGCAGAGGAGTCCTTGTTTCAGGCGTTGGGTTGTACACTTATCTCATTCACTATTGTTAATAAAGAGAATCCTTCTTCCAACTTTGTGTTGAGTTTCTTTCATGTATCATGGTTTGATGAATAAACACCCTTGTAACCGAGGGTTTACCAATGTACTCTTAAAACTTGCAAACAATTAGCTTTAAAGTACAGAAAATGAATAGGAAGAAATGTTGAACTCACCCGATTAGCGACGCTTGATCCAAGCTTTCTCTTCTCCGGTTCTGCTCCTCTCCAAAGCTTTCAGGGATGCACCTCCTTCACCTACAAAGAGCAAATCCTCCAAATACAATCTTATACATGTATATATGACAAGTTAGATAAACAATATATAGAGTGCTTAATCATAAATATTCATCAAACCATACATGAAAGAAACTCAACACAAAGTTGGAAGAAGGATTCTCTTTATTAACAATAGTGAATGAGATAAGTGTACAACCCAACGCCCGAAACAAGGACTCCACTGCAACCAAAGGATTTTGAGTTCTGCTGCTCCAAAGACTTATGAAGATATACCACTAACATAACTTTGCTCTCCAAGTATGATTGATCAATGCCCTCCCCAAGGCCTCTATTTATACTTAGGGAAATAGAGTAGTTTCGAAGGTTGAGGAGGTTGAGACAGTTAAGATAGTTAATGATTAGGGCTTAACAAATCTCCATTAATCGTGTTATATTATTTTTAATGTCGAATGGAGGCGTACGCGAGTATTGATACTAGCAACCCGTGTATGACACGCGAGTTGCTATAAGGGAAACCTGCGTACAGATCTGTACGCAGGTTGCAATGACAATACTCGCATACAGTATGCGGTATGCTGTGGAGATAGTCGTGTATGTACGTGAGTTCCTGTGGAAAGAGTCGCGTACAGCAATCAACATATAAAAAGGTAAAATGGCAAACTGGTTGGATAGTGAATGCATCTCATGTCATGCCCATATATAGTGTTTAGGCAACCTTCAATCCATAAATGTCCTTTTGTGTGCCAACATATGAAGTGTCGGCACTCGAACGAAGAAGTGCCATTTGGGTTGATAACAGCATAGACAAGTTCGAAAGGACTTTTCCCAGTGGAACTGTTCTTTGTTATCCTATCAGCCCATAAGACATACTCGATCTTACTATCCCATGCTTTCTTGTTATCTCCAACGATTTTCTTGATTATGGTCATTAAGGTTTTTTACTAGACTCAGCCATACCATTACCTTGAAGATAGTAGTTGGATGAATGGGATAAGACAATGCCATACTTAAAACAGAATGAAGACATCTAAAGAACTTAAAGCTAGACCATTATCTGTTGTTATATTGACTGGCACACTGAATCTAGTGATGATTTTGTCTTCAAAGAACTCCATGACTACATCATCGGTTGCCTTCTTGGTGGGTATAGCTTCAACCCACTTGATAAAATAATCAGTAGCAGTAAGGATCCAAGAATATCCATTGCTAGAATTATCCTTAAACTTACCAATGAAATCAATTCCACAATGCTGAAAAGGGGCTTGGTAAACTATTGGCTGAAGGGGAAAAGCTTTCATCTTTTGCTTCCAGGTGAACAACTAACACTGGGGGGAAACTTCTGACAAAATTATGCACATCTGAAAAAAGGAGGCCAATAATAACTTGCTCTGAGGATTTTGTGGGTTGTTGTCTTTGCTGCAAAATTTCCACCATAAAATCCTGAGTGGAACTCAACCGTGAGTTTTTTGGACTTTGGTTCATCAACACATCTAAGTACTAGACCCTCTAGGTTTCTCCAACCCAATCCATTTTGTGTTATACCGTACTTAGTTTCTTTTAACCTTAATATTATTCGCTTGTGATCAATTAGGTGATCTAAGCATGTAAGGTTATGAAGGAAAAAAATTATATCTGCATACCAAGGTTGATGTTCTAATCTCTGAAGTTCGTACGATACACTTTGTTCCTGATTATTGTTCTGACAAATCATTCCTAAGGCCCTTTCATTTCCTTGAGTTAACATTTTAGCAAGGCCTTGTCCTTTAATTAACTTAGTGGGTTTAATCTCCAAGTCATACTCTTAAATCTTTGAGACCCATTTTCCTCTTATGCCTAGGCAGTCTCGTTGAGATAGGAAGTCTTTAATAGCTGCATGAGGTACATATCCAACAATCTTCGAGTATCCAACATAATTTCTGAAGTATTTAAGGAACTTGACAAGAGCATATGCATGCTTTTCCATGGTGGTATACTTCAACTCGGAATGTTGCAAGGCTCTACTCATAAAGGCTATAGGTTGCTCTTGTCCCTTGCTATTCTTTCTGAAGTAAGGCACCAACAATGGTGTCTTCTGAGGCAAAGGAGAATATTTGAAACTCCCTAGAGTAATCTGGACTGACTAGAACTGGTGATCTAGCAATAACATCTTTGATACATTTGAATGCTTATTTTCCTTCATGTGTCCATTCAAATTTAGCATCATTTTTTAACAGTTTCTGTAAAGGTTTCATTAATTCTGCTAGATTTGGAATGAACCTTCTAATTAAGTTGATTTGATCGTTCAAAGATTGGAGAGATTTCAAATTAATGGGCAAAGGAACATTCTTTATAGCTTCCACCCTTTCAAGGTCAATCTTTACCACCATCCTTTGAGATGATATGACCCAACAACTTGTCTTCGTCAATGCCAAAAATTGATTTGGCGGAATTTAATGAAATGTCGTACTTATGACATCTTTCAAATACTTGCTTTAAATGTTTAACATGGTCAGATCTTTCCTTAGAAAAAAATGTTAAATCATCTTGATATATCTCAATAGTTTTGCTTATGAGCTCCTTAAAAGCAAAGTCCATGGCCCTTTGAAAAGTGGCACCTCAGTTCAACAAGCCAAAAGGCATCCATAAGAACATATAGGTTCCCTAAGGTGTGGTGAAAGTTGTTTTGTGTTGATCCTCCTTCTTAACCAACACCTGATTATATCCAAAGAAACCATCCAACATGGACATCATTCCAGAACCAATTACTCTTTGTAATAAGGTTTACATGTCGGGTAATGGGTAATTATCTTTTAAGCACGATATGTTAAGATTCCTGAAATCTATGCATATCCTAATTGACCCATTCTTATTTCTAACAACTACTAAGTTGGAGCACCACGATGAATGTCTTGTAGGTGCTATGATCCCTATTGCTAACATCTTCTGTAGTTCTTTTTGAACAATAGGGGCCAACTTAGGATTTATTCGCCTAATTTTTTGGTGGAAAGATTTTACTTCTTTAGCTTCGTCTTTAAGGGGGAATAGTGTGTTGGAACACATCTTCACGGTAAGCTTTGAGTTCATCATAACTAAAAGCCAATACATCTCTATATTCCTTGATTAAGTAGATTAGTTTATTCCTTTCCTTTTTCGAGTTGCCTTTTCCAATTTTTATTAACTTAGGGTCTTTATCTGTGCCAATAGTTATTTCCATATAATCCCCAACTTTACTTGTCTCTTTTTTATTTTTATGCCTACCTTGTCCGTCAAAAAGCTTTTCTAAAGATATCAAACCCTTCGGAATCTGATTTCCGACATTTTCCTCATGTTCCTGATACTCTTTACCCTCTTTCTTGTAGTTGACCTCACAATCCTCAAACTCTGGAAGGTTGTGAACGAACCTTAAAACATGCTTATCATCATCAAAAACCTGCCAATGATCTATGTTATCAGGAATTGAAGGTCTGAAATTTATTTCCATTATACCATTTCCATTAACCATCTCATCTAAAGGTTGAAGGGTGGATGCGGTCACAGCTAACTTATTTACCAATGCGTTTCGTTCTCCAGGGATTTCCTGAAGATTAAGTGCATCAAACCATTCCATAGTATCCCAAATAACATTCATATTTTTCTTTAGTCTATCACTCTTAAATCTGTATTTGTTCTTTAGTTGGATGATTACCAAGTCATAATCACCTTTAATGTTCAACATTTTAATGCCCATGTCCTTAGTTGTTTCTAGTCCTAGAAACAATGCCTCATACTCAGCTACATTGTTTGATGCTTCAAATTCCAATCTAAAAGTAAAGTCGTAGATTCGATTAGAAGGAGAAATGATTACGATGGTTGAACCTTTTCCAGCTTTGGGATATGCCCCGTCGAAATGCATTTGCCAAACTTCAACAACCTTTTCATTCTTGATATTTTCCTTAATAGGGGCCATAAACTTTAGACAATATGTCATAGTTTCCAAAGTTATTAGTGCAATGCACCAATTCATTTGCAGGCTTCTTAGGGTTTTCTACATGTCGCTTCCTTTCATTTTCCCTGTGAAGTATAACCCTTGTGTTCTCTTATGTAGGTATAGTTGCATACGTACAATCGATTTGGATGTGTCCCCCAAAAGTTGCAGCCCACTTTCTGGACAACAACAATCCCCAATTATTTGGCACATCAATTACTTAAACATCCATGGTCATATAGATGTCAAGATACTTAGCCAATTTTACTTGCAGGTTTAAAATTATCCCCACCACGTTAACTTCTCTTACATCCATTACACAAACATTGTGGTAGGGTCATGTGATCCATAGATTCAATTGTTCTATTACTTTTCTTGTAATTACATTTGACGAAGCACCTGAATCTAACATGCAGTTATGGAGAAGAAGATTATCTACTAAAAGAGAGACATAAAATTATGGGTGATTTTCTCTTCTTGGATACACACTATGGAAGACAATAGGCAAATCTTCAAGGCTAACAGGCAAGTCTTCAAGGATAGCATTATTATTTGGAAGAGTAGTTTCTTTGACAATGTTATGGGCTTTATTCTTATTATTTTCTAAAGCTTTTAACATTTTTTTTCTTTTGGTCAAGAATTTAAAAGATATCGGTTGCATAGATTGAGACTTTAACATTAGTTAGCCACGTCGATGTGTCAAGTTTTTATTCTACAACAACAAGGGGATTCATAATAGGAGGAGTTGTTACCTTAGGTTTACACTGCTTAGTTGGTGTAGACTTCTCCTTCCTCTGATAAGGAGCACCTTTGAATCTAGCATTCCTCATCTCTATGACCTGCTCTTGAGAAGGTTTTTCACCATAACTTTGAGTAATGAAATCCTTCTCATGACTATAGTCTATGCCCTGCTGCCAATGCTGGTTGGATAGAGGGTAGGTTTGGACTACACTGTTCACAAACTCAGGCTTGCTTGAAAGTGCATCCTGATTACTAGTCTGAGGGAGTCCATGTTCCATAACTTGGTTTGCAATATAACAAGTACTCTTTTGATGAAACTATTCACATGTCCTACAAAATGGAATTGCATCCTCTACCATGTTGGTTGAATCTATCTGGTTCGGGATTCTGGGCTCATGAGCTGGTGCTTTCTTCTAATACATTTGATTTGGCTTATGTTGAAAGTTCCTTGGTGCATGAGAAGCTTGATTTCTTTCCATCATTACTAACATATTTTGAATATAATTCAATTGTGCAGCATTATTGGCCATTTGTTGATTCTAATTTGTCACCAAGGTTTTCATCATTTCAGCCATTTTCTTCATTGGATCCTTCGATGATTCTTTACCTTCTAATTCAACAACTTTTCCTTTTGATTCTTTGTTATAGGAAGAATTTCTTCTAATAAACCCAGGCATGTTAGACTTACCAGATGATTGCATATTCCTTTCAATTTTTTCAGCCAATTCTTGGGCATGCTTTAAATCGGCAGGTTCTTTATCTCTTAACTGATACCTCAAATTATAAGTGAAAGCTTCAATGTAATTGATGAGGATTGTAACATTATTTGGCTTAATGTCTTTATGAAGGTTAGAAACCAAATCTCTAATTTTCTTGTTTAATGCCTCCATAGTTTCATTTTCCATCTTTATAATGTTATAGAGAGCAGCAAGTTGATGTCTTGGTTTCTTTTTCTCTCCCCATTTTTTCTTAAAACCATTTTGGAATTCATCAAGAGTTTTGTATGAATTATCATCCAAGTCAAGGTACCAATCTCCAACATCCTCTTTTAAAGATAAAGTGAAAACCTTCATTTTAACATCATCAGGGTCATGGGCAACTTCATTGCAATAACCAACTAGATGCCTTGAAAAATTCTGAAGATAAGATTTGATTGTGATGGCATCGTTGCCCTGAAAGGTAGGCAACTTCTTGATAGCATCACTCGGAATGGCATGAGGAGCACCTGCTATCGAGTAAAGTCAAGGGGTTTGAAAAAATCAGTCACTTCTTTAGATTGACGGATATGACTCTCTTCAAATAGATGATGGATATCTGAGAGGGATAGGGACCCTAAATCTTCAAGGATTCTACGAGAAGTCTGTTATTCAATCTCCTTCTATAATCCCTTTCAGGCTCAGGGATGAGCGTGAATACTCCTTCGAAGTTCCTTTGAGTAGAATACATTGGAGGGATATTAAACAGTGGACTCGCCAGATGGATCGAGTTTTAATTTTACTTTTTAAAGACAAGATCTATCAAATTTTTATCTTTTATCTTTTCAAAACAAAAAGAACATTTAAGTCGTACTTGGGAATAAAAATATTTATTCCTGACAACGACACCAGAAAATGTTGTCGCCTTTCACACACCTGGGGGGAACGTGGTAGAAATCTTCAAGCCACTCAGTGTGTCCTTAGGGGCAAGTCTCGAGTCAAGGTTGTCACCTTGTTCTTGACTCTTCTGTTTAGGCCAACTCCTAATCAAAGCCAAGGGGGGTAGACCCTATTAATTTCTAAGGATGTTAAGGCTTAGTGTGATGATTTATGATCAAGTGAATTATTTAGGAGTTTTGATGAAAGTATTGAAACAAGATATTGCAATAAAAATTGCAAGCACGAAATCATATAGATTATCTTAACACATGATAAATAAATGATATTGAAGCAAATGACTGTATGATAAAAATACTAGTGCCAAAAATGGAGTCGGAATAACAAAGTGTTGTTGTAGTGCTGAGAAATGTGTTGCAAATGCTCTTGGTCAGTTTTAGCTTAATGTGGAAAAATGAGTGAATTAGATTAGGGAAAAGGGAATTCCAAAAATACCCGAAGGTATGATGAATATGTTCAAAACCCTTATCCGATGCGGTTCCACACGAGGAATATGTGGGCTGAATCGAAGTCTCTGAGACGTGTCCAACACTACACCAACAAGAGTATACCCTGACGTTGTCTCGAGGTCACTACCTAGTTGTTCCCGCTTCCTCTATGAACTTTACCCGCAATGGATAAAATCAAGGCGTTGGATTTTCTCCTTGGGAGGTTAATTCAAAAGTGGGACTAATTATTGGTGGCCCAAGTTGCTTTTGATGCAGCCAACTGTTTGGTCGAACTGTAGCGGTGCAAAGCATACACAGCCGTAGTCTTGTTGATTTTAAAGATTTTAAATACTGTGTTTATTTGTTAAAAAGGAAAAATATTAACCTCCAAGAATCTCTTTCGGTTCATGAGCCTCAATCGAGAAAGATTAAACCTAGTATGATTAATTAACTAAGACCAAAAGAGCATTGGTATATCCGACTAAAATTTTCTACTCTCGAATCTTAGAGAACCTAACACAAATAAGCAAGTTGAAATCCTCAAATTCTATTCTATTGATTAGAAATAATCTTCTAAGCTAGATATCTTGCGAATGGAAAGAACATGCAACTAAGCTAATATCACCTCAATAGAGCTCAAGCATTCACCATGAAAAGATCTTGCACACAATGGAACTCCGAAGCCTTCAATTTATTCAAGAAAAATATAACAACAAAATTGATTACAAGAGAAGAGGTTCCTTGCTTCCGTCCAAATGGAGGAGAAGGACCTCGCTTAAATAGAAAACCCAATCCACAGGGGGGCACATTCAATTGGAGTAGAGAGGGAGTGAGCTTTAGTTAATGGAGAAGATTGGAGAAGTTTGTTGGATGAGAAGGAAGGGAGGATGTGCCACCTCTCCAATAGAGAGATGCGTCCTCACCAAAGTATCACCAACCCCTCACTACACGCCACCTCAACCAAAGTGTGAGCTTCACATGAGATGGCGCACTTCAAACTTTGGTTGATTTGCTACCTTTCCAAGTCAACTCCAAAACATGACACTTTATCCCAAGTCTAATTCGCCTTCCACATGAGACAAAAAAAAAACACCATTTGCATGTCATTCGAATAAGATCTCAATGACTTTTGACTTTGGTGTCATTTTGTTTCTTTTCTAACGTTTTTCAACGTTTTGATGCCCTTTTAAGAAAAAATGTTCCAAGTGATAATTTAATCACCCAAAACATAGGAAAAGTGGGTTCTGAGGTAGCGGATGCTTGAGTTAAAAAACGAGCATCCCTTTGCCAAATTCTGCCTCCAAAACACAATTTTATTACAATTTGAAATTTCTCACTTAAACCATTAAAAATGGCCTAAGTTTGCAGAAAAATCTATTTTTTTGGAAATTAAAAATAAACCTAGGGGGACCTAGTACATATTCATAATGACTCAAATGTATAGCATGCTTATATACATTGACACGTGAACTTTAATATCCTCCTAAGGCCTAATAACCAAGACAACCATTCCAGCTTTGGAGGAGCAATGAAAACCTCGAAAATTATACATTTCTTATTCAACATTACATAATTGACAAGATAAAAAAAACACCTTGGAATAATCGGATTGACGTCTAAGTTTTAGGAAGCTAAGTCCTTTACAAAAAGTTTGCCATGCTAGCACATTTACTACAAAATCCCCATGGTGTATGAACATGAAATTATCAAGAAAGGGGCCAAAAAATGGCCTTGATGAACCTCAGAACTTCAGAGCACTTATAACAAACAAGGCACTTGTTCATGACTTCAGCGACTCATTGGAATCCACTGAAGTGCAACATTAGTGGATAACCTGAGTGCTCCATTAGGATAAGTGGTCAACAACCTAGATGAACCAAAAATGTCCAAATTAGTGTTGATTTGTTAGGGTGTTTTCTCCAAGAAGATAACCATCTCATACCTTAGGAAGATACCCTAGAAATATGTGCAAGATGATCCATCAAATAATATAATAAATCCTCGTGAATAGGTATTCCTTTGGGATGAATGCAAGAAGATGGTTATAGACCACTTTGACTAAGCCCAAATAATATAAAATAATCAATGAAGGTTGCACCCTTGAGAAATGTGCAAATGTAGTTATCCCTTTACTAACAAGTGGACTAAGAAGACATGAAGAAGGAGAATGTTCCACAAGATGAGGGAGTTAATCCACCTAGAGATACCAAATAAATGCCCAAAATAGAAAAATGTATTTAGGTCTCTTTCTCCAAGTAAGCAAGTCGTCCCTCAAGAGGAATACATAGAAATATGCATAATGAGGCCCATTAGGTGGTTGTAATCACATCTAGCAAATAGAGAAACCTCAATAAATGAGCCCAAGTGGTTATATATATGCATAATCATTATAACTCCAAGAAATATCATAAACAACTCGAACTAGGAGAATGTGCAATGAAGCTTGAACAATTACCAATACAGAGACCCTCAAAACCATGTGTAGGCATATAAAAAATGTGGCCAAACCATCAAATCTCTCTACAACCATGGGTACCCATGTGGAACAATCTAGAAAACCATCCGTCTAAGGCCTCCATGCCTCCAAATATGTGCCAAAATGTCAAACAAGGGAGCACTCTTCTCCAGCTAGTAACCAACCACTCCAGGAATACCACATCAATGCCAAATTGTTAATGTCACATAGGGTGTTCCCTCACCAAGTACATGCATCACGGACCCTCAATAAATATTGTTGTTGGAAGGTTAAATCACCATAATAACACGTGCGCCAATGGAATAGTCCACTCATTAGGGGAGTTTTGAGGTAAAAAATGGGCCTCAAAACAAAAATTGTACCATTAAAATCCACTTTATAAGAACCAATAGTATTCAAGATGGATGTCAACTATAAGGGTAAAATTTGTAAAAAAAATGGAGAAAAAAAAACTACTTTTTTATTATCGTATTTTTGGTATATCTCCTTATCGGTTCACTGAAATTCCGATTTTGTGGACTCATTGGATGCGGAATTAAATTCTGCATCCAACCCATACCCACACTGCAAACTTTTGAGGTACTTAATGCAAAAAATACGATAAGAAAAAATACTTTTTCTTTTTCCCCTCCAAAATTAGAACTTTTATTTTATTATTATAACTCTTATTTTATTATTTCCCTTATGACGCCCATTTTAGACCTCAAAACTCCCCTAATGAGAATAACCAAGCACCATGATAAATAAAACAATAATGAAGATAACACACATCATATAACCAAGGTACATCGATAATAAACGACTAGCAACAATCTCCTCATGGTAATGTACTCTAGGGGTTAGGCAAATAAATGTGCAAAAGAACAACTCTCCTCAAGACACCTCAACACTCACCAAGGTGGTTGACAAGTCATAAGGGAAGTGTGTGCACAAATAATAATTGCCCCTCAATAAACCATGAAGCTCGATCAAAATCATCCTGCATTTACCTGTCTAGCTTAAAGAAAATGCCAACTGATAGTCAATATTATCTATGCACTTGATAACCAGATATGGCAAAATGCCACAACACTTCATGTGCATCTTGTCTAGGCAATGTCTTCAAGTGGATCAAATAACTCATGTTATGTGAGGGGTAACAAAAGCCAAGCACCAAACCACACAAGAGGACAAGTTATACCAGATCTGCTATAGACAAGAGTGTTGTTGAAAATTTTATCGTATGACTAGGGTGAGGTCACCAACGTACTGAGTAAAGAAAAATTGACCTTAATGACTCTCTCTACAGGTTAAAAAGACTCACAATCATGCATCAAATCACTTAGAAGACTCTAGCAAGCAAATACAAGATGGAGAAGAGGTTATATGAAAGAGGAGTGCGTACCTTTTTCAAAGGTCGATCCTAGATACTCCTTTTCCTCTCTTCTAGATCAACTTCTTATTACCCAATTCCAATTTTCCAAATAAACAAAACCACCTTCATCAAACAATTTTGACTAAAACGAAGAATGTAAATAATATGAAATGTGAATAAAACATAACTATCTAATCAATTTTCAATATAATAATGGATCATTCTCAAATCATGATCAACATATTAAACACATGTTTGGGGAAGGGAAAGATGTCAAATTTCAATTATGACAATGAAACAAGTACAAATCGTACCTTCTCATTGACAGACACCTTATCGAAGCTGAAGATCCAGTCTCTCTGCTATTGTAATCCAACAGTCCCACCCCGATCTGTTGAATGTCTATAGAGATGAAGTCACTTGAGGGAACTAACTTCCCCACTCAAGGATATATGGATCAACAACAGGGGCTACTGATCTGGATGGGAATGAAGGGTGTGATGAGGAGTGATTCTTCCAGCATTATCTTGCTAACTTGGTGTACCCTCCTTGGACCATCTCATCTAGTTTTAAGTTTAACGGGGATAGTTTCTAAATGGTTCACGGAGTTGCAACCAAGCCAATTGGTTTGAGAAACTTCCATGACTCCCAATTTCAAATTTAATTATTTTTTTCATAAAATTATGGGGAATTTGTGCCCTGACCAATGGAAACATGCGAATGTTTGCACCTTTCTAATGTGCAAGCTGCAAATGGGTAGTTTTTATTGCATTTGTGCTTTTACCAAGGGCAACATGCAAATGATTCACACTATGCTAGCGTATAAGGTGTGAATCTATTCTTTTATGGATGAAACTTTTAGGAATGAAGGGAAATGTGTTGGGATCTCATTTTTTAATGCTTAGGGCCATCATTCGGGATCAAATCATGGGTTATTCCAGCCATATGTGTCCTTCTTTGTAGACAATCAATGACACTTTGAGTGTTACCTTTTGAACTGTCGTCGCAGACAAAAAAGTGTTGATTCGAGTTATAACAAAGAGACACATATAGAAGAGTGCTTTCTGTTCAAATTCCCTCAATACAATGAGGTATGCAATCAATTCAACTACCTATTCAAAGAGTCTCATAACTCTCTCCACTTTTTTCAATATCCATACCAGAGGTTTCAGGCGCTATATTTGGGGAAATGGATTAAGCTTAAATTGCACATTCTCCACACCACTACTTGATTGGACACTATTGAAAGGATTACCTTTTCATAGTACTCCCAGTGGACAAGGGCACCAAGAGGTAGGAAGAGAGAAACACCATTTCAACCCTTATATATGTCAAACCTCGTCAAGTAGTATGGACCCCACAATGAGAACCATATGGAGTTGTCAATTTAGATCTCAAAATCATTTATACCAGGCCATTAGGAAACCCTCTTCCACCATCTCCCAAGTATGGGTAACCTCTTGTAGATAGAGAGACATCCCGCAAACCAAATCCAAGTCTTCCAACCAATCATATATAAAGAGATTATTTTATTCAACCTCAAATGGAAGGAAGGTTGCACATTCAACTTCAAAAGAGGATAGCTCCCCCTCTGTTTTTCTGGCGGCAGGCACTTAGAACCTTGAGGTTATTTTCCTTGTACTCTATTCCACAAGTATTCCATTCCGTTGTTGAGATAGTTGAGCATAGATCTTATAGATTATCATTGTTTTTTTCTTTTATAGGAGTGGCATTCGCAATCCCACTAGTTATTGCCACTTCTATGCTATGTACTCTAATTCACCTACTTTCAATCATTTGTTGGACATTAATAAGCTTAACGTATTTTATCTCATCATTCATTTCTTTCTGTATAACTTCTTGTTTTCTTTATCAAGTATGCATGTTCAACTAACTATGATATTGTGCCATTCCCATTCACACAAGGAACAATTATTTGGTATTAAGTACCCTTCAAGAGCTCACTCCCAAAATGCTCCCAGTTTTGGGAACACGCTATTGAGGCACTCGCTACCCCTCCTATACTAAAATCTCCTATACTAGGTTGATCATTTGATGACAATGTTATGGTACTTCCCTTCTTTGCCAAATTCCTATAAAAATTGTTATGGTTGATCATTTGATAACAATGTTATAAGTTAAAAATACTAGATGATTGATGTTGTATGGTTTAGTACATGTTTTCTATAGCTAATTCAACATCCTACATGTTTTTTAGATATAAATCCATCAAAATATATTAATATATATACTATATAAAAAACGTTCCTGAAACAAGATCCTTTGAAAATTTCGCTTTTTGCTTCGCTCCCGCTCACTTCTCTTGCTCCCCACTCCCAACAACATAGTGCTCAGTGTGGCAACAACTAATCCAAGTAACATAATTATGCATAAATTAGCAAGAAAACAAAAAGGAAATAAAGCATCAAATGTAAAAAACCTATCAAATAGAGTATAAGTTTGTTTAGCAGGGAAAGGGATATCTCCATCTCATCTTGCACTTATTTTATGGATTGATACAGACATAACTTAGGGAGGACAAGAAACTTTGAGATGCAAATTAAAGAAATGTTCATGAGAAAAATGCTTGATAATGATAAATATTATGCAATTGCATTACAAAGTTAGATTTCATACCTTCACTTGTTGCTGGGAAGGAGATTCAAATCTCACGCTGGCAACATCACCAATCCAAATAACGTTATTCACATTTCCCCATTGGTCAGTCTCAGTGGGTAAAGTAGTTGAGTGTCGCCATTGCCCACCAATAATGAACTTGTAGTTGTACCTATACATCATGAAAATCTTAAATCACTAAGAATCTGTATGCATAAATACTGCAAGTAAACAAAGGAAAGCAAGGTGTCTATTTTCTTTTTTCTTTTTTAAAATGTCATATATTTACAGAAAAATATATACATCAAGAAAACAAAGGAGTGGAAGGGTATAGAAAATGGAGCTGGTATCCTCTTCCTCAGAACCACTAAAACAGAAATACAATCAGAGTATGACACTGCATCTAGAGACCTTGAATCCATAATGAGCAAATATCCTATGGCTAACCGCTGCATACATACCTCATCCTGCCATAGATTGCAAAAAGCAAACAGAGTACCAACCTCATGATCAAAAACAGACTTACACCTCTTCTTGATGGAAAACAGAGCAAAGATATGCAAATAATGACAGATAGCCAAAAAGAAGAGTGGGCCAAATAGTTCAAATCACCAAGAGGAGTTGCACACCAATGGACCTCCTCCTATAGGAGAACTGAATATCGAGTCTGAACATAATTCCTACAACACCTGGCAAACTAATAATCCTAAGGCATGTTCATCACTGTTTCAAAATGGTTACAAACATGGTAGAGGCCATTGGAGAGTTTCGCCAACCGGGCCTTGGAGGGGGAGCCCCTAATAAACAAGAAGCCATGCAAACACCCTCATCTTGTAGGACAACCACGCAGACAATACACAATGTGTTACCCCTCAAAATGCCTCGTCATTTTGAGCACTCCACCCAACATTGCTACTTCCAGATTTCAAGAGCATCATGATGACACCCATGCAGTAAACTCCAAAGAGATAATAGGTTATTGACATGACCTTTGAGGCTATTCTTACTTTTGTGTCGATTAAACCCTTTTGTAAATTATATTAGACACTATTTGTTATGAGAGTTAATGAAGAAATGCAGGCCTGTACCATTCAGTAGATCTACCAGCTATCATTGTTAAACCTGTTGTTGGAATGTCTAAAACGGCTGTATATGGGCGCCATTTTCAAGCTATATATTGTTGTTAGAGCTATGAAAAAGATGATTTTCATCGTCAAAATCACATCTTATTGTGAGAAGTGTTACAGCTTGCTGCCCCTTGATCACCAGGGGTGACATGTTGATCAATTGTGGTTTTTGATCATATCATAGACATTCTCCCTGAGATGAGATCTATGGTGTTACATAGATCATTGGTCAGAGATCCTTTCAGCAAGCTCAAATGGTTCATGCACCTTGGATGTAGCTAGTAGAGATGGTATCCAGTTTGGTTTCTCACCCTCATTGACGCTTGGGTGTTTCCTTCTTATGTTGATTTGACCATGGGATGTTGCTTTTTGCTTGGATAATGACTCAAAACACTTAAAATTAATATGTTGAAATATTGTAACTTCGAAGAATATTCTATTGTATTATATTATTGTAATTTATCAGAGATGTTTTATTCCTCTGTCGAGATGTTATTATTGTATTTGGTCATCATAGAGTCATGAGGTAAAACCTCCTTTGTAAGTCGAGTCAATAGAACCCTCCAGAAAGTAATATTATATTGTTTTGAGTCTTCCTAGGTAAGTCATCCCATTTAAGTTTGTCAGGGCCAACCTAATTAGAGAAAAAGTCAAGACGAAGATAAAGTATAAATAGAAGTGATGTGCTCCTCATTTGGAAACACACACTCACTTGTGTAATTTGCATAGGAGAGAGAGAGAGATATCTGCATAGAGAAGGAGCACTTGTTTGAGGTTTTGTCCTTGTACTTTTGATCATCTATATTGAGGAAGTTTTGTTGGGTTATCTTCCCCTAGAGGGTTTCCTAGGATAAATTGGTGTCTATCTTGTGATTGTGTTTCTTTCAGTGATCTTGTATATGCTATTGTTGTGAAATTGATTTGAATACTAATGTTATCTATCTTAGCATATTGAATCTTAACATGGTATCAGAGCTAGCCTAAATAGGACAGCTTTAACAAGGTGAAACTCTCTCTCTTTTCCCTCCCGCAAGAAATTAGCGTTTTTGTCAAAGTTGGAATTTTGGAAATCTGATTGCATAGAAAGTTGTGCCTCCCTAGGGTGCATCTATTGAACCCTAGATCGGAATTTGAGTGGGTAGATCTCCGGAAAAGTCAAACCCTACTTTGACTTTGGACCAAAAAACTATAGATCAGAATTTCGCAGGTCAATTTTGAGAGGTGAAAATTTGGAATCTCTAGAAACCAAGTGTACTAGTCAATTCGCCTCAGTCAAGCGCATCTCATGGTAAGGTCAGTTTTGCATTTTGAGAAATTTCATTTTTTGGTGACCTCCTGGATAAGATGGTCCCAAGCACTAAGCTTGAAGATAAGCTAGAAGGCATAGAGAATTTTTGAGCATGGAAATATAGGATTGGCCTCATTCTTAGAGAGAATAATCTTTCCAAATACATAAAGGAAGAAATTGCAGAACCTGAAGAGGATGAAGCTAAGGCGAAGCACAAGAACGACCTGATTAGGGCAATGAGGATCATTGTTGATTCTATCAAAGACCACTTGATTCCTCAAGTGTCATCCAAAGATACCCCGAAGGAGATGTATGATTCCCTAGCAAGAATGTATGAAGGAAGGAACATCAATAGAAAGATTAATTTGAGAACGCAATTGAAGAGTACCAAGATGTACCAAGGAGAATCCATCCAAGACTACTTCACAAGGGTCTCCTAGCTCAAGCAGCAACTAAAAGCCATTGAAGACTCCCTTGATGAAGATGAACTAGTAATGACTGCTCTCAATAGTCTCACTAGACCTTGGGATTCATTCATCCAGACTATGTGTGCCAAAAAGGAAAGCATGAAATTCGAAATTGTATGGGAGGATTGCATCCAAGAGGAGGCTAGACTAGCCAATAGAGAAGCTCTACTTAAAGAATATGATCAAGCCCTTAGCCACCCATACCAAGAGAGGAAGAAGTCAATCTAACTTCAAGAAGGAAAGCCACAAGGAGTCTCAACCTCCCAAAGAGTGAGACAAAGACTAAAGGTACGTCGGAATTAATCCATTCAGATGTATGTGGTCCAATACCCTCCACATCTTTGAGTGGTTATGAATATTACGTTACATTTATTGATGACTATTCAAGAAAGACATTGATATATTTCTTGAAAGCAAAGGATGAAGTATTTGGAAAATTCAAGGAATTCAAAGCCTTGATAGAGAATCATTCAGAAAGAAGAATCAAGACACTCAGAACAGACAATGGTGGAGAATATACTTCAAAATATCTTGAAGCCTTTTGTAAAGAAGTTGGAATCAAGAGGGAACTAACTACTCCCTACAATCTTCAGCAGAATGGTGTTGCGAAAAGAAAGAATAGGACCATTATGGAAGCAGTGTGTTTACCACCAAAACCAACTAGGTGGACAACAATGTACCATGCACATGTTACATGTGCCTTGATAAGAATGAAGACCTTAATGATTGTATCAAGCCAGGAAGCTCTTCTTCTCTCTATGAAATTTTTGAGTCCTTGTGAGGGATTTTGTAAGGATATGTCAGCATGAAGGTCTAGTTTTTTGTAACTTAATCACCTAAGATTTAGTCATTAGGAAAGTCCTTTCATCAAGTGTTTTTTCACTTGGATAATTAAAATTTATTTTTAGAGATTTTAATTATTTGAGTTTTTCACTCAAAATTACCTCCAAAGTGGTGAAAGGTGTTCTAGTGATCGAGTGCATGAGGTGATTGGGCCCTAGGAATGTTTTATATTACCATGCTAGAAATCATCCAAAGTCTTGCAGAATTTCATTAAGTTTAGCCTAGTTTTTTTAAATTTTTTGTCATTAAAAATTGTCACTCAAGACAATTTGTTGTAATGTAAAAAAGGGTTACTTGGTCCATTTTAATGTTGTATAGGGGTATGGGTACTCAAGACAAATGGCATGAGACCCCCTACACCCTTGGGCCAAGTTTGAAGTCATTTAGACAAGTATTACTATGGTTTTGGTCACTTTTTCCCAGGTCAATCATGGAAATCAAGAAATTGGGCATTTAATTAGAGAGCCATGTTACCACCTAAATGGTAAGTTGATGTTCAGAAATGATTTGAGGTATGCTACAGGTGTCTATAGAGCTCACTTTGCATCTATGCCATTCTGTGAGTACTTTCTGCAGAAGTGAGAGGACTCCTATGTACTATGTCGGGTATTCCAAAAGACTGGCCTTGGTCCCAAAAATGAGGAACAATATGGAGCTCCTTACAGGGAAGAGGATTGGAATGCGAATCTGTTTGATGAACCCAAAGCAATATCTTTTGTAGAAATGGACCACATTACTATAAATGATTCCGCGTTGAGCAAATCGAATGAGGAAGTTATTGCACAACGTGGAGGAGATCCTGCATTGGATAACTTGATTGTTGCTCCAGTCAAGGAGCTAGCTTATTCAACATCTGAATATGATATTGATGGGATCTTGAACTCACGGATAGGTGACCCAAATGATATGGAACTAAACGCTAAGGAAAAGGAATCAGTCCATGGCAATCAGGAATGTGATGCCCTGATCTCAAAAGAAACATTAAAAGACACCATCTCGCAAACTGAACATGGTGAGGTGTTTAATAATTTGGGAGACTTGTTTGGAAATATAAATAATCCTGTGCAGAGAAACATGGAAGATTACGTAGGTATCTTTCCTTTGCAAGATGGCATGCGAGTTGAAGAGCAGGGTTCTACAGGCATTGATCCATGCTTATCAAATCTACATGAATCATCACCTGCATTTCTTGATGGATCTTTCTTAGAGGTGAAGGATCTTGTAAATCCAGTTGAGCTTAACTCTTCTGATCTAGAAACCTTTGATAGAAAGGATGCTTTCTTCGATGTCTCAGATTTCCCAGATAATTTTGTTGCTCCATCGATGGCCTTGTGTCCAAAGGAGAGTCAAAATCATAATATTGACTTAAGTTTTCTTAGTGGTAAACAAGAGATGTCAGCTGAAGCGTCGGAACAAATTCAGATTCCAACATATGGAGACAGTGTGTTTGAAGAGGCTTATAATGTAGAAAGACATCCATATTCCAGTCCTGCAGTGGAAAATTTGGGAGTTCCATATTAGACGCAAGGACAATGGATGAATAATGCTACTAATGGCTATGCCTTTTCAGGAGTAAACGATGAAAGAATCTGGCTTTTGAAGCAGATGATGAATTTATGACAGGAGGAGATGTAAGTGCTAGATTGCAATACTCAAAGAATTACAAGGATTTTGATATTGGGTTATCTCCCAAATTTGCAAGCCTACTGGCATCCATTTCTGCACGTCCTGCATTTGCATTTGGACATCCTTTCAAAAGAAAGTTTATGTCACTTGTGCATGCTCTATTCTTCGAGAACCCAAGGTAGAGCATTCATCTGGGGCTCTATTATCTACTTGCTCATGTGGTGTAGCTAATGGCATCGTGCAAGGGTCATTTGCATACAGTTGGCCTGCAAGCAGTTCTATTGGCTTCAAATCAGCAGATTCAGTCCCACGACGAAAAACTTCAGGAAGTTTGCATGTTGGCTTCCTTTTTGTGTTTTTCTTGCGTGCCATATCAACTTTTTTGTGGCCATTGGTTGTGGGAGGTACTCTTACATTTGGCAGCTAGTTACAAGTTCTGGGGCCCGTGACGTCACGCTAATTTGTGGTTGCAGATTTCAAGATGAGGTCCAAAACACACAGTTAACCTGCGTGTCGCTTTCCTCCACAGGCTGCAAATTAGCTCGACTCTGGTTCGCCATCAATAAATACAAGCTGACGTCTGAGATATCGTACCCGAAATCAATGGCCCGAATCCATCTGTTGATAGTTGAGTCGAAATTTTGTTCTTTGTTCAGCACTGGGCGGCTGATTACACCGGTTGGTGATTGATTTGCTAAAAATCAGCCACGAGTTCCCTGCTATGGAGAGAACCATGATCAGTCAAATGCGGCCGATTACAAAAGGGAAAATCTTACGATGCATGAGTATGTTCTATCATCCATCTGTTTGGGATAATTTTCATGGCCATGAAAAGGATTTCACGGATGGTATTACCAATGCCTATACCCGCATATCACTTTTTCACAGCTAACTCTGGATTATGCGTGGAATATAGCACCACGTTTTCCTAGTCAACTACTCGACGTTTTTCTTGCTTGATAGGTGGAGTTTTGAGATGGCAACCCACTGTTGTTAATAGATATCACATCCAGAGTCTCAATTCTTAATCTTTTAAATCGTGAACGTCTTCACCTTATCATGCTGCCAGTTCTAAATTTGGCGTTTTCTACATGTTGCCTCAATCCGTAGTTTCTTTCGGCAGTTGAGCTGATTGCATGGAGTCTTGATGTGTTTCAAGACTAATTGACGACATCTCCACTTTGATTGGAAGCTAAATGGATCCGCCATGGGCATCTATTTTTCGTGGGCATTCAACGATTAGTTAGCCGCCAATGCATTGGCGCAGACAGAGAAGCTAGCACGCCGTCAATTCCCAGAATTTTGAAGCAGTACCTATAGTCCAACTCAGCAGACCATCCACGTTTCGACTTTTGATAGCCATTTTATTTTAAACCTGGGAGTTATAACTTATGTTTGGTTGTCCACGTTGGGGTCGATGGGCAATTTCCTTGTAAGTTATGTCTTAGACTTTAGTGGAGAAAAAAGGGGATTTACCTTTTTATATTATTGTTTTATTTTATATTTTGTGTTCTTCTTTTTTGGAAAAGATTACGAGGTTTTTGGGCCTATAAAAAAGCCAACCTCCTTCATTTGTAAGAATGGAAAAAAGTTGGGAGGATTTTTCCCCATAGTTGAATAAAAAAAAATCATGTTGGGCTTTTGGATACATATTGGGCATCTCTTTCATGGTTGTGGGTTTCATTATAAGATGTAGACTAAATCTAACATAGAAGGCTATCAATCTAGTTCATTAGGAAAGCATTTGCGGTTGTCAAGTTGTTTGTTGACATTGTGTTTTCAAAAGATCTTAGGAGTAATAGACAGTAGTCAATTATACTTATATCCTCTTTGTATTTGATTATGGAACGTACTAGATTAATTTCACTCATGTGAAACGCAAGGTCCCCTTGAGTCATCTTTTGACTCCATTCTCCCTTCTAGTACTGACACTAGTCTTCCCTTGAGAACTGATCCTCCCTTCCTTCCCATCACTCAATCAAAATACCTT